>VDFB02000013.1:200466002-200753463 GCA_007258455.2 Sequoia sempervirens | reverse complement strand
GGGCCTTGCACGTGGAGGTCCCCCTACCTTACACTTTGTACGTCGCTTGGGAAGCTTGTTTTTGCTTTTGTGGACATCTTTGATGGATACTTTTCCCTTTTTTATTTTTCCCCATAGTTTCTTTGACTGATGGAGTTTGATAGGGATAAAATTTATTTGTATTTTTTGGTATCCATGTGTATTTGATTTGTCCATTATGCTTCTCTGCTTCTTTTGATTTGATAACATTCTTTTGATTTTATAATGTTCTTTGTGCTTTGATTCAAATATTTCTTTTGATGTTGATTCCAATTCGTGGATGGGGTGATGGGTGGATGAAGATTCATGACATGGCTAGTTGTAGTATTGACATTGGTTTCCTCATAAGGACTCTTTGTGCTCCCTATGTTGATGCTTGAACTAGATAAGGTTGCCCCCAGTATTATAGAGGTATCACTGATATCTTTAGATCCATTCATTAACGAACAACCAAGACTTTGATGATTAGGATTGCTAATTATTTGCACTGGTTCTAGGATACCCTGTTCATGTAGGCCTAATCCTCTGCCTTGATAATTCATCTATTGAAACATTTTATTTGCAATAGGCTATGATTTACCTTGGAAACAAGGTGCTACTCCTCTACTCTATTGTGGATCTTCAAAGGTGATAGATTCTTTATTGATAAGATAGCTTGCCCTAAAAAAGGTAAGTGATCCATGTTTATAAGTGATAGGATCCTCCATAAGTGGGATAACTTCCTGATTCATATCTTTGGCTCAATCTTGTGAAATATCATATTTTAATGCTTCTTCAAGAGGTGTTGATGATTCAATATCCACATAAAATTATCCCTCATGATTCATTTTTGATATGCCTTCATAGGATGTTTCTGATTCACAACTTCTGTAGAATCCTTCTTCATGACCCATTTCTGATATGCCTCTAGATTTTTCTGTATCTTGATCATGTGTATACATGTTAAGAGTAGGAGACTCTTGTTCCTTGGTAATGATATCAAGAGTATGAGACTCTTGTTTTGAATGAAGATCATCTACATGTCCATTAGGAGTAAGCATCTCATGGGTAGATGGAGGAATATGTGCTATATGGATGTGATCATCATTTGTGACATCTTGTATAGATAGGAGAGTGTCCATTAGATCATTGTAGTATCTTGGAGATACAAATTCTTGATCTTGATTAATTTTGGAATTGATTTTGACATGCTTTGGATCAAGTTCTTGACATGGGTCAGTTTCGAAGGATGAACTGCTTACAAAGGGTTCTTGGATGTCTTCATTAGGCATAGGAAGCGACTCAATATCCTCTTGATCTTTGAGTGGACTTGGATGAAATGATGAGTTGAGGACCCCTTTAGTATCTATAACCATGAGGTCAAAGGATGTCAACATGTCTTGGAATGGACCATTGCTAGACTTTGGTGAAAGATGTTGATCATGCTTTGGAATAAATTCTTGAGATATGTCCTCTAACTCATTAGGCGATGTAGAGACATTTTCAACATGATTATTGGTGGAAGGATCACCAATTATAGGATCAAATAATGTTAACACTCCTTTGAATAGATCATCGTTGGATATTGTTGAGGGGTATTTATCATGATCAAAAAGTGTCTCTTGATGTATGTTGAGTTGATCTTTGGATGAAGTAGAAAAATCTTCAAGGTGCTCATTGATGGATAGATCTTGATAATTGTTTTCAACAATTGTGGTGGAGAGATTGTCAATGCTATCACTAGTGGTTGAATCTTCATCATTGTCCTCAATAGTTATTATTTTTTGATCAATAAGGTCTTGGATGATATTTTTGAGTCGAATACAATTTGATGTTGTGTGTCCCTTTATTTTGTGAAAATCATAAAGGTGCTTCTCATTATACCCTAGTGGTTTAACTTGAGGCTCTTGATAATTTTCATAAAAGGGGATTTTGATGAGATTTCTTGTACCAATTGTTGCATGACCAGTTCGATGGGTCCCCCAAGTGGTGTGTATTTTCATTTGTTACCTTATGAGATTTTTACTTTAAATTGGCCTTGTGGTGATTAATTTTGGAGATGTGGTGATTGATCTTCGAGATGTGGAGGTTGGGTTTGTTGTTGATGCTGTTGATCTTAATATCCAACCTCTTGACATTGGAGATATTGTTCTTGATGTGGTTGTCAAATCAATGCTTTGATGACATGGTTTAACAATTAAAAGAGTGTATTGATTTTGGGGTGGAGATGTCTCTTGGCGCAATGAATCAACTATTTTGGTAAGTGTAGCAATTTGATCTTGCAAAATTTTATCTTGATTTTGATCTTGACACTCTTGATATAGTTGATTTGGTTTTTATTCAAGAAAATTTGGAATGTATACTTGTGGTGTTTGTATGGAATCATGGACAAATTGATTTTGGACAGTTTTTTGATTTGGGATGATGCTTAGATTTGGCATGATAGGTTGAAATTGAGCATTGTTGTGGTTGAGAATCACATTGCCCTGATTTAGGTAACTTTGATTTTGCATGGTGTTACCTTGACTTGGATCAATACATGGAGTCGTTAACATATTGATTGGACTTTGAAAAACATTTGTATTATTCACAAACATATCTATCCCAAAGTTTACCAAGTGTGGATTCGAAATGTTCATGTTTGGTAAAGTTGTACTTGGTATATTCACATTTGGCATGTATGGATTTGGTGGGATAATGTTGTTTTGTTGAAGAATCATGCACTAATTGTTTGGTTGATAGATTTGTAGGTTTGGATTTTGATTTAAATCTACCATAGGGAAAGGTGTTCCAAAATTTAGATTGGGAATTACTCACATTTGTCACATCATTGAGGTTTGTAGGAGATAATGATGTCATGTAAGGATTGTATAAATGTGAGTTTTGATAATCCATTGGTTTCGTAAGGCTTTGATCATTTGGTTGACTTAGATCACTCATGATGTATGGAGCATTTTTATATTCCATGTTCTTGTGTTTTGACCTTGTTGACCTCTAAGGGATTTAGGACCAATGATGAGATGAAGGATGAAAGGGGTGAATGATATGGGTGTTGAACTTTTAAGATCCTTTAAGGAATACTAGACTTTAGGATTCTTTGGATTTTTTGATTTGGATTGGATTTGATTTGATTTGGATAATGGACTTATAAACCCCAAGATGTTGGATGTTATCTTGGAATGAACTTGTCCACAAGGATTATAATTTAACTAGATGTATGAGGAAGGATTCATCCACACACAGTTAGCCAAACAAGGTGATTTAAATTCTGATTTGAAGGATTTTACCAAAAGTCTAATATGAATGATTTTTCCAAGGTTCTAAAAGTTGTTTGTGAGATGGGCTATGATTGATGTTTTGGGATGGATGAAATTGATTGGTTGTTTTGATCCTAAATGAACCTAGGAGGGACTTGTTTACAAGACCAAGGTTTTGAAGAACATGCTTTTCCCTAAGAGTACTTCAAACCAAAAGATCAATGTTTTTGCAAAAGACCATAAGACAAAAGACACACAAGCACATGTGTGGGGTTCAATTGATTTCATCTTGATTAATGAATTGATTTTACCACATCCACACTTCTTGCTTAGATTTTCAACTAAATGTCTATGTCTTAATTTCTTTTCATCCCACAAGGTCCATTATGTGGAAATCAAGAGAATCAAGGCAATAGTTCCTTAATGTTGACTTTAGAGAGAAAATTGAGATATAAACCCAAATACTTAGAAGCCTCTAAGGATGAAATCCCTAGGGACAAGCATTAGCACTTGGGTTTTTTAAAGGTATTAGCTCTTTCTAAAGGTTTGAAATTTGATGACCTTGTTGAATGTTTGTTTTCAATATTCTGGATCCAAATAATGTGTTTCACTGACTCAAAGATTGCACAACCCTAGGATGGAAAAGAAAATATTTGTTGAATTCCCACTTGGATAAATCCAAATGTACTTATTTAGAGCAGATGATTAGAAGCTTGACCACACTGGCTCCCCTCCATGACACTCACTTCTACAGGTCAACCAAGCTTCAGTTCTCATGAATCTCCCATGATGAACTTTTCATCTCTACAAAGAATCACAAGTATGTGGGACGGCTCTAGAGGTCCAACCTCCTGATGCCAATACATATTGGGATTTTGAATTCTAAATAAAGGTTTGTAGTAAGGGCATCCAATTTAGGGGGTGCAATGATAAAATCCTTGTGAGAGATCTCCCAACCCTTAGAACAAGGGATTTATGCATCATAAAGACACTGGATAGAGTTATCATGCACCACTTCCCATTGTTTACGATTTTCATCGCAACCACAAATTTATATAGCGGTTTGGAAGAGCTAGGCTTATGCTCGTTATCACTTGGGTTGTTCCCTTGGGGTGAGTAGTTTTTCCCACCAAGGTAGGCCCTCTAAAGGTAAAAAAAAGTGAGTAGGTACATTCGTAGTTCAATCAATCTTTGTTTACATGAACAAAGAGAGAACACTATATGCAATGTCCTTTCCCACACTAGCAAGATTTGTTCAATTTTTAAGAGCCCAAATTTGAAATGTGGAGGAAATATTTTAGACAACCTAATATCAATAAAATGCTTTTGATTCTCAAGATTTCTGTGAAGCGTGAGAGAAGTGCATACGCATTTCGATGGTATTAGTTTGTAAAAAAAAATACAAAAAAAGATAAGCGCATGTTCATTTTAAATCATTGAAGACAATAGTGAGTTCCTTTTAAAGCACCAAACTTGAGTGTGAAATTGATTGTTCAATTTAAAAAACCCAAAATTAAATCTAATGAGTTTCTAAGGTTCTTTTTAACCCTTTGTGAAAAAGAAAGCTTTTGTATGTTATTTTTAAAACCCAAATAAAATGTAGTTAAGTTCTAAAGCTGAAGATAACAATATCCAAAGATGGGATTATAAATGCTCCCAAAGTGTTAAAGAACTATTTTTTACAATTATGAAAAATAAAGTGCCATAGGAAGCTCTTCTTGTTTTCTTCTTTTCATAGACAATGGATATCAAATGATTTTTCTTTCACTTCAATGCTCCATGATCCTCTTAAAACCTGGAAGCCATGCTCAAAATGTTAGATGAGATCAAGAAACAAGAAGATATGAGGGTTAGATGAATGATTAAGCATAAAACCTTAAAATTTAGACCATGTTACAATGTGTTTTGACTTTAGGTGTAAAATTGAAAATTTTAACTCTATAAAAAATTGAGAAACACCTACACCATTTCATATCTTATGAAATTATACCCCATTTAAAAAAAGCTTCAAAAAAGATCTCCGTATGACCAAGATATGACCATTTTAAGATTGACTATAAAAGTGCTAAAACAAAGAGCATATGTGCTAAAAAAAAGAGAATATGCACTAAAATAGGAGGTAAATGTGTTGGTTTATGCTGTGGATGTGCTATAATAGGGCTTTGATGCGCCAAAACTCACCACCAACGTGCTGAAACAAACAGTGGATGCGCTACACTAGAATTCATGAACGAAAAAAAAATGGAATTGATAAAAAAAACATGTTGATTTTGAGACTTGCCTTCCTTCTAGTGCCAAAATGTGAATGCTTAGCCTAGACCCGCTCTAACATGAACAAACAATCAAACATTAGTCAATAAACAAGTCTAAACAAATATTCCCCATGAAATTCATTCAAACACCATGAACAAGAAAACAAGATGAAATATCAAATGAAAGTTAATGAAATCTTATTCAAAATGTTCAAACTAGCATCCCATGGGGGAATTGGTGCTTCTTTGATGTGGAAAGAATCCCTGTCTCAATTCCTTGATAAGCTTGATGATGATTGTGTGCTCCTTGATTCAAAATGTTATAACCTTGCCAAGATTGATGAATTTCTATGCTAACATGGATGAAATGTGGATGAAAATGGATTCGAAATGACTATAATAACCTTGTATAAAACTTGTGAATGATTGTGGATTCAAATGAGCATAATGATCTTACATGGATTTTGGATGAACTTGTGGATCAAATCAATAGAGAAGGCCTCTATTTACAATGGAGAAGGATGGAGGAATGAAGAATAGGATGAATGTGGGATTAAAGAAGGGACTAATGGCATTGTGCCACTTGTCAACATGCTAATGAAGGAGATGAGCACATTTTGAACAATGTGCATGTTAAATGCATGTAGGTGGAATTTTAATTTGAAGAAGTGACTTGTGTAAGGAGGGATGTAAGAGGAATTAATGCCAAGTTGTCTTAAGGAGAGGACATGTAAGAGCTTTTAATGCCAAGTTGGAGGAAAAAAGTCCTTTGGGAGGGAGATTTCAAATAGGTGGAATATTCCAAGAATATGCCATATGTGAATGAAAATAGGAGGGATTAATAAATCAAATAAATTGATTTACATGTGCAACTTGCAAAAGCTAGAGGAATGGAGGATTAGTGTTAGGAGTTAATTAAGATTAATTGACTTAGATGAAGTTAGTTTTATTTGACATTTGATTTAGATATTTAGATTTATTTAAATCAAATGAGAGAATAGTTGGAAGATTAGTAATTTAATTGAAATAAATTTGATTTATTCAATTAAATGAAAAACATTAGGATTTAATTAAATAAAGTTGATTTATTTAATTAACGGAGGAATTTTAGGATTTTAATTAAATAAAGTTGATTTATTTAATTAAAGGAAGAACATTAGGATTTAATTAAATAAAGTTGATTTATTTAAGTAAAGGAAGAATATGATGAAATAACCTGATAATGTGTATTATCTAATTTTTAGGAGGAATTAATTAAATAAAGATTATTCAATTAATTGGTTAGTGTGGATGTGATAAAGAATCAGTGTTAGTTAATCAAGATCGAGTGCATGATATCAATCAGGATATTTCAAGTGTCTACACCAACAATATCACAAGGTTCATTATCACCAAGATAAACTCTACCAAATTTTCCTTCTTGATAGTTATTGAAGGATTTTCGACATGGAGTTGCATGGAAAGAGGCACTAGAGTCCAATGGCCACAAACCAGCTGTAGTTTCACTTTTGAAAAGACCAAGACACCATCTTTTTTGTATGTGGTGTTTACTTTACTATCCTTTGACTGATTTTGCATCTTTTTCTATGACCGACAATTTTTCTTGGTGTGACCTTTACCACAAAACCAACAATCTCCATTTCTCCCCCTTGATTTGGATCTTGTAGATTTTGATCTCCTTCGATTATTATTTTTGTCTCTTTCTTGATGTCTCCCTCTATTTCCAAAAATCAAGGCATCACCTGATGAGGTTCCTTGATTTTTCCTCATATCTGCATTGAGGAGAGTACCAATAACATCATCAAATTTGAGTGTATTTTTTCTAGACACCAAATTGCTAATTTCCATCACCACACCTTCCCAACTATGTAGTAGAGAGCACAACAATAAGATAACTTTGATTTCATCCTCCAAATTTATATTCACAAAGATCAATTGGCTGATTAATGTATTGAATTCATTGAAGTGATAAGACACGTTACCTCCATCCTTCATTTTCAAATTATACAATTTATTCATGAGGAAAACTTTATTCGAGGTAGAAAACCTCTCATACAGATCACAAAGTTTGTCACACAATCCTTTTGATGTCTTCTTGGCTGAAACATTGAATAGAGTGTTTTTTTTTTTAACTAGGGGAATCAGGTGCAGCACGGCCCCCCTATAACCCCCCACCACCGGTAAACTTTTTATCGTGATCGACAATGCTGGCGGGACACACCAACCGGTACCACGGGAGTGCCAGAGAGTCGAACCCATGGTGGGCGCCCTACGACAGGGCACACCTTAACCAACTGGGCTCGGACCGGCGCCCCAACATTGAATAGAATGTTACTAGATAAAGAGAGGATAAATTTCTTCCACTCTTCATTAGTGACTAAATTTGGCTTCTTGTCTATTCCTTCCAGTGTGAGTGATAGGTCTCCTTTAATAAACAATGATTCCATCTATATCTTCGACAATCCAAAAATTTTTCCTTGATAATTTTTCAATTCTCCATTTATCCACATCTTCCATTTTTTCAAAAATCATTTGCGAATTCTTGATCTTCTTCACTGAGCTATGATACCAATTGTTGAATAACTAGTGTAGAAAAGCAAATTACAAAAACAAAAATGAAAACACATGATTTAACCAATGAGAACACAAGACACCAAATATATATACGTGGTTCACCAATTTTGGCTACATCCATAGAAGCAGAGGAAAATCTCTTATATTAATATCTCTATTTTGTATACATAACAACAAGCTTTCAACTGTCCTAAAAATGAGATAAGATAATAATTACATTATCCACATTATTTTTAATAAACCTTCAAATGCAAAGCCAATGACCAAACAAGTGGAGGGAAAATGAGGTGGCCGTTGGGCTTCATATAACCAACATTCGGTACCCTTAACTCTTTAATCACCAATTAAAACTTGACAAACCCTAATTGTATATTGCTTGTTCTCCTTGAACAATTATAATTACAAGTTAATTTTATTTAAAAAATATGAAACTCACAATTTAATGGTGTATTTAGATGATTAACCAATAGAAACTATATAGTATTTATACTTCAAAATTTAATATATCGTTGAAAGTTGATAGATTGCCTTTCAATAGAAATTAGGGTTCCAACTAATTGCCACTAGATGAAAAATTTCAAAATAGAATATACATTTTTGTTGTCAATTGATATAGTATTGAGCATATCTCAAAAGAGCGTATTAAAAAGTGAGAAATAATTTTTTTTCCAATGATAAAATATCTTAAAATGACAAAGGGTGAAATAATGGGCCTAAGCTGAAGCAAATGCCCCATATTTTGAGAAATATTGAAACTTTTGTGGTTGGATATGTTGCCATAAAAGCTAGAAATGTTGAAGAAATTAAAGTGAATGCCTCATATTTTTACAAATAGTGAAATTTTTTATCATTGGAGATGATGCTATAGGAAGAGAGGAAAATTGGTTCAAATTGTAGATAATTCATGACTATTTTAAATCTAATATCATTTTACAAGATAAAATGTAACTATAAAATGTAAATAATAGCTCTATCAATTATTTGATATGCTTTATCTCATTTTCCCTTTTCATTTGAGGAACCTAAGAACCCAACACAATTCGCATTTGGACAACCACAATTTTTAATTGAACACATCCATCATAATTGAATTTTCCCATTAATTGTTAGGAAGTTCCTCTACTCTAGATACAAATGTACACTATCATAAAGTTGTATATACATCTTGAATCTTTGTTAATATAAAATCCATATTGAAATTTTTTCTAAATGTCGTAAGAAAAAAAATAACCATCTCAACAATTTAGAGCTCATTGATGTACTATAACTAAAAATCCTTAAAGCATGCCATGGAATTATCTTAATTTTGGAAAGTGGTGAAAGCAATAAGAGATTTAAAATAATCAATAACACTTATAACAACTTCTGTAATGGAGCGAATTTGTACCCTTAGGAAAATTCCCCATTTACATCACCCCGACATTAGAAAACAAAAACCCGATGATGCAATTCCACATCTACTGCCTTTCTCCATCCACTTGGCAGCTTGTTTTGGTGTCAGTGGAGGAACATTGTTAGGGACATGCGTCACCGCATGGACGTCCGCCTGTCGCATTATTGTCCTGATAGGATTCCTACCTCTGGAATCTGTAGAGGCGTTATGTTTCTCCATTGGTGACAAAGTGTAACATCTCTACTTCCCTTGATCGATGAGAAATGGGTCTCTTGCCTCCTATTTTCCATTCAAATGATATATCTCTCCATTCTTTCATTCCTTCTTGGACTCTTAAGCATTCTACTACACTCTCTTAGATTCATTCTCACACTTTCAAGCTTCTACATCACCCTTTTGTGGCTGCAAGCTACTGGTTTATGGCTCCTACACTCTATTTTTTGTGATAGTGTTGCTATTGGGGGACTTGCAAGCTCTCTCCTTTCACTACTTGCCTTGAGTGCTCGTGGGTGTGGAGGTGATATTGTTTATTGTCATTGCCATTTTCATCACTTTGAGTATTTTATGCAACATACTTGTTGTTGGCGATTCCTCTTAGCATTATTTCCTTTCTATTTCTACATCATTGTCCATATACTGTTGCTATTTGGTTGTCCATGGAGGTGGAAAAAACAAAGCAGGGGACTGATTGAGGCAGTCCTCTAAAAACAACCCCAACATTTTCCTTGGTATTATGTGTGTAGGTGTCTTCATGTGGAGCTCTTCAAAGATTCGACTCTCAGGTAGAAAGGTCTACTTTTCTCACCTTCTCTTTGTCAATTGTAGGTTAGCTTATAGGTAGTATTCTTCTTGTTGTACTTTAGTTCTATAATTTTCAAATATTTTGTCGTAGTATAAAACCTTAGTAGTTAGGTAGTTAGCTAATTTTTTGGTGTTTTAATCTATTCCTAAGATCTTCATCCATACAGATGCCAACACACATTTGAGACACTAGCACATTGTGTTGGATTCCGTAGTCCATGCTATAGTCCTCAGACAGTGAGCTGTCTAGGCAGTGGATTGAACCCTCAGAGTCAACTCTCCTGACCCCATGAAACATTCAATTTAGTAGAAGGATAGTAATACCTAGATTTCTCTTCCTTTTTAGCCTTAACATCTTAACTTTTTCAACTAGCAAAGCTTGAGGTAGTTTATGGAAACCTATTGTTTAGGACTCTCCTATGACTTGGAGTTTTGAGGAAACTGGTCCCCCTTCTCTACAACATCAAATCAAGATTAAAAACTTCAATTTTTTTCTAAATTTCAAGAGTAATCTATTATGGTTCATCTTTTCTTCTTTTAAAAAATAAACCTTATGCAAGAAAAAAACATTTTTCTCATGTATGCCTATGGTTAGTGATTTTCATGGATAAGAACCTCCAAGTTAAGTTACAAATGTATTAAGCATGAGACTTAAAAAATATAGAATAAGGTAATTTAATTCTAAGAAGATATTCTATCAACCTACATATCAAGATTTGTTGAAAAAAGCGAGTTAAACTTGTAATCCATGGAGAGTACATACACAAATCAATTTTATGTGCATCCAATAGCTACACTTGTATTTTCAAATAAAATAAACATATTATCTTAAGTTTTTGCAAACTCTTAGTACCCCACCACTAGTTGGGGTTGAGATTACTCTTCCTAAGTAATCACTATACAAATTTTATTTTATTTTAAATTCTATTATTTGCAATTTTAAAATAGCTTGCATATAAAAGTATTTAAGATATCTACAATAATTAAGGAATCTAACATATGGAAAAAATGTCTTCTACTTCAGGAAAACTGCCAGCGCAAGGCAATGTTAATATTTTTAAAAAACCAAGCTTCCCTCACCAACCTTGAGGGGCCCATGGGTTTTTTGGTCACAATCAAACTGTCAGATGATTGTATGCTTACACAACTGCCAATATGTCTCACCACTAGTCATCTTCTCAATCACGAGAAAATTTTAGGGGAAAAGAAAGACATTTTGACATTTGTGAACCTGAAACTGAGTGCCCAACAAAAGGAAACTTGGATGCATTTGGGGATAATGCTAATGTTAAAAAAACTGACAAACCCCATGCTCATCACTCTCTTTGGAGGGATATTTTATCAAATTTGCAATCTCCAACAAATTTGTCGAATAACATTCCTCTCTCAGTTTCCTTCCCAAACAACATTCCAATCTCTAATGGCGCACCCTTCAATCCAAATTCAAGGAGTTTTCTTCAACCTGATATCAAAAGGACCTTTATGTCTAAAGTGGAATGGAAGAATCATAGGAAAGGGGAAAATAATACATTGCAGATAAAGAAAAGGAAGAAATTGCAAAATCGCTCTGTCAAGCAAAAATGGTTGCCTAAGAATCAAAAGTTTCAGAGTTCAAAAAAGGGGTAATAAATGTGACATTTCTAGAGGATATGCTTCATCCACAAATTCAGTATCTACGGGGAGCAACTCTAATTTGTAAGTTTTGGAATTCAACCCTTGATTTGAATCATTTTAAAGATTGGGTTTTTACAGAATGGGAGGGAGGCAAAGAAGGTTTTTTACCTAAATCAGGGAAAAGGGTTTTTCATTGTTATTTTTTCCTCCAAAGAATGTAGAAATACAACATATACGATTAAATCATGGGTCTTTGAGGGTTCTGGACTCTACATCCAACCATGGTCCCCAACTTTAACACATCAATGTTTGCTATTAAGTTCATACCTTTTTGGGTTCAACTACATGCATTACACCTAGATTATAGGGAAACAAAAAATTATTGAAACTTTGGCTAACTAGATGGGCATTTTCCTTAAACATGATTTTGTGTTTTTTAGAAATCCTGCTTAGCTAGTGAGGGTATGTGTTATTTTGGATGTAACTAAGGATCTCCCTAGTTCTTTTCATATAAAATCAGTAAATGGGGTGTGGGTTTAGAAAATAGCTATTGAAACCGCTGAAAACATTTGCAAGAAATTCCATCTCATAGTGCATCTTAGTAAACATTTCTAGAGGGCATGGGAGCACCAACAAAGTCAATAGGATAAACTCCAAAAGACCTAATACTAGGAAGGTTCTCCTCTGAAAGAACCTAGGCCATCCTCAAAAACTATAGTTCAAGTCAAAAACTTCAAAAAGGATGTTGGATTAGTTTCTAAGCTGCATAAAAAGGAATCTGTTATTCAATTTATTGGATCTCCAGTTCACTTCAAACATGCATAATAAAGGAATTCAAAATTTTACTAATTCAATCTCAAAGGGAGGGAATAAGTTTAAATTCCCTTTGCTCGATAAAACCTACTACTTTCCATTACCTATAGTTCCTACATTTTCAGAACTAAATGATCATCAATTGATTAAGATCATCAGATAATTGATTCTAGGCAATAGTGGCAATGTGGAAGATAAATCAAATGAGGTTATTTTCCCTAATCAAATTTTTCATTTTGGGACAAATTTATAGAGGAAAAGTTCGTGTCTAATGAGTGTATTGGATTTTATCAAAAGACACAAATTTTTGCTGAAGAATTAGAGATGGGAAAGTTAGAACATCATGAACCTAAAAATCAGCTAATTAACACTATTTTTGAGGATTTAGAAATAAAAATTTTCAAGGCTTTTCTAGATGAAGGAAATTTGGAAGTTTTGGCATAAAGAATACTAACGAAGGTGGGTTCTTAGACAATGGAGGAAATTGAAGATAAAGTGTATAGGGAAGAAGAGGAATCTGATTTTTCAAAAAATCTTTTCATTTCCCAAGCTCCAAGTAGTCAGCCTTGTAAGAAAAAAACCTAGGTGGAAGAGGAAGGAAATCACACTTAATGAAGGCGAAAGAAGAGATAGAAGTAGGATTACAATCAACTCTAGACAGAAATATAATTATTGATTCAATCAAGCAACTGGGACCAGAGAGAGCCCATTGCTCTCCTTAACCTCAATGAAAATAATATCATGAAATGTTAGGGGCATCAATGCCCCTATAGTGTAGAAAAATGTACTCTTTACATTTTCACACTATGTTTCCATCCCATTAATTAATTGGACTTAGTTAAGCTTCTAATTACCTAGATTATGCATTCCTAAGCTTTATTATTCCTGTTTTCGAAAGGGAAACCAAAATTAAACAAATGATAACATTAATTTAAACACCTTGGAATTTGTGTCCTGAATTTAGGTCCTAGGACCCATTCACCCTTGCTTAAGTGTCGAGAACCAAACTTTAATATGTTTTTGGTAGCATTTTAATAATTCAAATTCAAGTTTCAAATGTTAGCTTGTGGAATCTAATTTTTAGGAAATTAGATAAGCACCTATAAATACCTAGTTTTTTATCAATTCAAACTTAAGACACACTATCAAGAGTTCACAAGAGAAAATATTATTGTCAAGAGCATTGAAGAGTAGATTTATCAGTCATCTATAGCAACAATCAAGATCATATCATCATGTCAAAGTTTATGCATCTTCATGTCATGTTTTGGAGCTAACATTGTGATGTAGGTTTCAAACATTCAAGCATCAGATCAAGCAATCATTCAAGCCAATTCAAGTAAGATCCAATCCTTATAGAGATGTGTTAGAATTCAATCCTCTAAGGTGGCCATTAAGGGTTTGGTGGATTGTGACACAACATTGTTAATTCATCAAATTCCTTTCATTTATCATTATTTCATCATTAAGGCTTAATTACCAAACTGGGGTTTGACCAAGGAAAACCCCTATTCACCCAAAAACAAACATTTTCCTCACTTTTTATGTGAAGATTTATAGGCAAAGAAGGACTGAAAATCAATCAAAAGAGCAATTTTGTAAAGTTGTCAAAGTTGTCAAGCCACATAAACTCACCTACAAATTTTATTTTTGACTTTCTGATAGTGGATTCCGAAGAAATAAGAAGTCTAGATCCAAGATTTGAGGACTGTAAAATTAGATTTTGGACCCTTGTACAAAGACCCATTCACCCTAGGGTGAATTTGTCCCTCAATAGTGTTCAAAACCCACTTTTGGAGCCAAGTGCATACCATTATGCCCTTCTCAGATCTACTTGAAAGTTACTATTTTTGTTTGTGCTATCATAATATTCTGCAATACAAGTTTTAGGTCACATAATTGAGTTCATTAAGGCATTTAATTTCATCTCCCAAAAGTGAATTTAAGTCATTTTTTTCATTTTTTGTCATATGAAAATAATAGATCCTCCTAATAGGTTTGACTCACCTCAAGGTTGAAAGTCAACTCTATCCTTGGGATATCTTGTTTTCTAATGAAACTAGGAAATGTGAGGGTGTCCTAGATCATCATTTCATTTTGGTGAACCTACCTCATGCCCCTCTTTTTCTATGTTTCATTTTGGTGAACCCAATATTCTTACACTATAAGCTTTCTAATTTGGCAGTCTTTCAAAACCCTAGATCTAGGATTTGCATTAGTTTACATTGCATCTCATTTAGGGTTTTCAAAATTGCATTAGATTGCATTTCATTTAAGGTTTTAAAAGTTCATTTTACATCCTTTAAAATCTCAAAAACTAAAAATTTGCATACATATTGCATTCACTTTACATAGTAGTCTACATATTAGTGTTTTTCATTCATTTACATTAGAAAATTCAAACAAAATTGCATCTAGAAAGTTATCATTTTTTCTTGTTGTTTGCCATCAAATTTCATTTGCATCTAAACATCAAAATTTGGAAATTTGTAACTGAAAGAATATATTTGGAACCTTAAACAACAACCTTAACATCATCTCAAAAACTCAGATTTTAATTTTTTCAACCCTTGTGTAAGGACCCATTTTCCCTAGGGAAAATCTATCCTTATACAGGTCATTTTCCAAATTTTTGGGCATAAATCTATCTTTGTTTGCTTTATTTCTAGCTATTTGTAGATCTCAGTTTCAATTTTTGGAATTATAGTTTTGTGAAATTGTTTGCATTCAAGTTAATTGGTCAAAAAACTGCATTATTCAAAAATAAAATTTGCATTCAAAAGGCATAATTTTCAGTTTCTTGCATTAGAAACTTAGAAAATTCTTGCATGTCATATCTAAAAATTACTATATCTTTTTACATTCTTACATTGTGTTTCTTGTTTGTGGATGTTTTCTACATTTTTTTAGTGCTTTTTGTCCATTTTGGGTGTGCTTTTGGTTTGGTGAAACTTGTATGAGTATTACAACTTGGTGTCCTATTACTAATACTTTAGTAAGACATAGTTCAAGACTCATGGCATCTCGTGCTGGTACATCTGCTGTGGATCTTGGGTTTTCTAACTCTTTCATTCATAGTGTTGACACTAGTCAACCCATGTTGGAATCCATACTTGAAATAACATGTTCCATGACCTCCAATCCTGTTGATGTTGAAATAATTGTTGCTCATGTTCCTTAGGAAAACTTGCAAAAAAAGGATAAAACCTTAGAAAAACTTCAAAACTTTGTAAGTACTAAATATATTGCTAGTACTATAGTTCCTATCATAGATAACATGAGGAGAATGCTTGATAATGAACTAGGAATAGAAATTGTGCATAACTTAGTGTAAGGCCCCTCCCTTTATATCAGTGTCATATTTTATTCTGAACTTTTACTATGCTGCTGTGCGGATTAAGGGTGCATCATTTAGATGATACAAGACCTAGTTGTGTTTGAGTGCCACTATACTTTTAGTCATTTGATTATAAGAGAAGATTAGTTAAATTCTTATGTGAGTGCTTCTATTAAGGTATGCAACTAAATCTACATGGAAAGATACTATAATTTTTCATGCTATACTATGTTGCTAAGGTTCCATAGTAATAAAGCTCATTTCTTATCATTTGACTCATTGATTTTGAATGTCTCCTATTGTGTTCACTTGAGGTTCCTCATATCAAGTATTATGACTAAAGTCACTAAAGGAGCCTTAGAGGTTTTAGTAAATATAGTAGTAGATTTGATCCCAATGGTACTGCTTAGCTAAGGGAGATTAAGATATTAAGTAAATAAGGAAAGATGAAGATTCTTAGATTCTTCTCTGCTTTTGGGTTGCGCCTTATCATGGAATTATGCTATGCTCTTAGATTAAAAACCATACGATACTGATAGTTGGGAGATGCTAATAAAGAGTTAATATGATAAGGATAACTGAACCCAACTATAGTTAGATTAATCTATTGGTAATATGATTGTTATTGTTGTCACAAGGGAATCTTATCGATGTTAGAGGAGAGGATGATAGAAATGAGTTGATTTTGGTCAACAAAGGCACCTAATTGAGGTCAGAAGGAGATTTGAGTGATATTAGATGAAGAGCTGTTGTTTAAGGCCAAAAAGGATTCATAGGGTTGTTAGGAAGAAGGATTCATTGGCCTTAGGGTGTCATTATAGCAAGCCTTGGAGAGTTCCAAAGGTTTGGACTTCAGACCTTGGGCTTACCTGTATCGGTTGCTAAAGAGGAAGAGTTAGTCATTTTTCAGCTAAGTCCAACTAGACTTTGGACTTCAGACTTGAGGCTTGCTCTCTATTGAAAGCTATTAGATTTCAGACTTCGGTCATACCTTATACCAAATGGATCAAAGCATGAAGAAGGTTTGAGCTAAGTCCAAAATGGCTAGGGACAATGAGGTTAGGTTTCCTATCGGGCATCGGAGATCGGCCCTAAGGCTTATGCCTTAACACAATTTTAAGTACGAAGTAAGTTGGAGTCAAGTTTGAAAGGGAATTAGACATTGGGCTTCGGCCATGCCTCATATCGAATCCCTCATACAAAGGAAGGAAGAGTGTCCTAAGTACGAAAAGGTTTCAGACATCAGACTTCAACAATGAGGCTTATGCCTTGACTTACCAAAATTGCTAAGTGATGAAAGAGGTATGGAGGAACCCCGACCCCCAAAAAAGTTTCAGAATCATGGGTTGACCTTGTGGTTTATGCCTTAATAGTTTGGAAAGGCAAGTAGTTAGTATGAAGAAAGCCCAAAGGCCAAAACTTGAAAGGGTTAGAGTTTGTGAGTGAAGTGTTTGAGTGTCATAGTTTGGTAAGAAGGATTATGCCTTATTGAAGGGAAGGTAAGTGGTAGGAGGTAAGGTCAAACCTTGACAACTGAAATGGGTTTGGAGTTGCCAGACGATGTTAAGGTTTACGCCCTAACATGAAATAAAGGAAGGAGTATGAGGTAACCCTAAACAGTGACACTCGAAAGAGTTAAGTTTGTCAATGCTCGCAAAGGATTGTTTGGACATCGTGGGTCAACAGGTTGGTTTACACCTTAACACAAAGGCATGAAAGCATTAAGGCAGAAGAGAGAACCCTGCCATCCAAAAAACTCATGCATGTTTTAGAGGTTGGTGGGAAGGTTGCAATGGAGTAAAGGTAGGCTGAATGGTAAGGGGTAAGGCCGATGGCCAAACCTTGATAGGTGCAAAGAGAATCAGGCATGTGTGTTCAAGCCTACTTGATAATTTCTTCTTTGCACTTCAAGAATAAGTTAAGGGCGAGTAGCAATACCCAACCTTCGACAACTAAAAAAATTGTTCGAAATTTCATGATTTATTGTTCCGAAGGTTAGAGTGTGGGCTTGCGATGATGCACAAGAAGAAAGATAAAGGGTAAGGATGGTGGTTGAACTATGATGGGTATAAAGAGGAATGAACATTGAGGTTCGGTCATGTTTCTTGAGGCCTTCAAATCATGTCGATCATGGGGTAGAAGGTAGAGGGTAAGGTCAATGGCTGAAGTATGATAGGCGTAAGAAGCTTCAGACTTAGGTGTTTGGGCTTGCTTCTAGGGCCCTTTTATGTATTTCAAGCTTGAGGAAGGGTGGATAGCTGAAACTTGACCCCCCTGACAAGCAAGACAAATGGAAGAATCCTGCCATCCCACATAATGCTTACATTGACTTGGTTGACCAATGCGGGCATGTGGGATAGAGACACGTGGCAAGAATTGATTGTTGCACATGATTCACATTGTTGTTGTGAATCAATAGTGATCTATGACTGAAATTAAAATGGGTCAAATAAAACAGCGGTGATTTAAAGAAAGTCACATAATTGAGATGTGCTTAACCATGGCACGGTTTTCAAGATCAATTTTTTGTTTTTAATGGTAAGATTATGTCAACGGTTAGGTGAATGGAGCTTGGGCATGGTAATCGATATGTTAGCTCTTGGTGCCATTCTTGAAAAGGAATGAAGGCGATGGATGGAAGGATGAATGCAAAAAAAGGACAACTATGTAAGCTTAAAGAGATTGAGCAAATGGGAAGATGAAATTTAATGCAAAAACAAACCCTAGATTAGGACACATGAGAAATTGCAGGTGCAATGATTTTGGTCAAGGGTACACGACTCAAGAGGAGGAGGCTTGTCAATGAAGAAAAGAGGGTGGAGTTATTTTTGCTTCCATGAGAAGGATGATGGAAGCTTGGAGAAGAGGAAAATGGACAGAGAGAGAGAAGGGGAATGAAGCAGAAGGAAATGGAGAAGGTAGGGGCTAGGCATGGAATTTTTCTCCAAGGATTGGAGATTAGAAGGCACAAAATCATATTTCCATTTTAGATTATTGTATGACTGAAGTCCTTTATGAGGTTTCATGGTGGAAAAAGGAATTGTGGAACAGAAGAAAAGGTTCAAGACCCTAAGCCAAGCCCTTGGAGGATATTTATGCAGGTATGAGAGTCTATCTTTAGTTGGTTTTAAGCATACCTACTTGGTATTTTGTACGTATAAATGCATTTGCATGTTGGACCCTATCGTGGGTATTGGGGTTGATGGTTGTGTATTTCATGTATTGTTTTAGTGTGGTAATATTTAGGAGTTCCTATTTATACCCAAATCATACCCATGAGTGTACGAGGATCGTGTTTAGATTTTTAGTTTTCATCGACCATTCCATTGGCCTCAAATGAAATCCTTGTTTATAAGCCATTTTATGGCAATTTTAATGTCATCCCTAAATTAATAGAGCTTGGGTTTCTTCATCCTTCTTGGTCTTCAAACACCAACAACAGTAATTTATATATAAGTTTTTGATACATAATAACTTGTAAGAATAATGGGTGTTGGAATGCTCTGTTAAGCAAAATTTGAGTATCACACTCATGGCATAGTTTGATAATTACTTAGATAAATATTTTCTTAAAACACCATTTTATATTATCTGAATGGAAGACCCCATTTCAACATCATGGGGCTAAAATATTTCTTGTTCGGGGGTTTGGATAGAGCTCATGAGGCTTCATGATGCCAATATAGTCGGGAGGAAAGCAAGTTGATTCTTGAGTTATCTTATTGCTTTAAATTATCTAGTGGTTAGAGGTGGCCATCAAAATTTTCACTTAACTAAAATTACAACCATGAAGTGAAACAAATATTAAGTACATACATTAAATTTTTATGTAAGCATGATGTGTTTTGTTTATGAATAAACTTTTTAAAACCATGCCTATCCATACCAAGGTTTTAGACCTCTGACTTCATCTAAGTGGGTGGCAGCCATCAATGAAAATATTTGGGGTAAGAGGACCCTAGAAAGGGTTGCATACCCACTCTTATATTCTATAATTAAAGGATTAAATGCATAAGATGAATTTTTGTAGAGTGATATTTGTACCTAAGGGTTATACTCCTTATGTTACTCAACCAGGTGTATGAAGGTTGAATTGCCCAAAAATTTTCAGTATACATGGATTCTTTCATTAACCCTTCACCCCTTAATCTTATGAAAGTAATATGGTGACATTTGTATGGTTGGATTAAAACCATGACTTCAATTATAATTATCTATTCAAGATATGTTTTGGTTACCTTCATCCTAGACCAATTCTTGACTATCTATGTTGGCAAGTGGCCCTTGAGAGGCGTTGTAATCAATATTGTTAATCACTACTTATTGTAGAAGGAGCCCTTTTAGATTCACTATTGTTATTCATTCTTAGTGATTACTACCATTGTGAGTTAGTGGTGTTTTAAACCTGGGTGTTATGTGTGATTGTTGGTCAACCAAATATGAGTTGGGTGAACTCAAGTTATTGAACTATGGTTCCTCTATGAAATATTTACGTAGGTAAGGCCGTTAGAGATGAGCCCTTGAGTTTTTAGGTCTAGCCCCTAGGGTTTTCTCTTTTTCCTTACTTTGAGTTAAAATTGATACATTGTATAGTCATAGCTTGTGACTTGAATTAATTTGTGATGTATGATGAGTTGTAGAGCTAATCAAGCCTACCTTGGTGATGTGGATTCCATGTCTCCCTGTTAGGATTGTCTAAGCAAATCAATTCCTTAACTAAATATCATAGTTTCTAATTAGACAATTATTGTTATGTTTTTCATGAAATGTGTGCTTGGAAACGAAGTTTGGTAAGTTAGTCATGTGTTGCAATAAAAAATTGAAATTTGTGTTTTTATTGTAATTTTTTTGGGCATTACATTTAGCTCATATTATTGATGATCATGTTCCTACAGTGGCTAGTTGTGCTCAAGCTTTGGGATACACTCAAAGTCAAGGAGGAAATAAAATTTCTCCCCCAACAATTGTGGCCTCTATTCCTACATACACTCATTCAACTATTACTACAACAAGACAACCAACTAGTAATGCCAATCCAACTTTAGGTATGTCCACTGGGAATCATTTTGGCTTTATGAATTCAAACATCATATCTCCTAACCCATCACCTCTCACAAAATTACAATGAACTTTTCCTCCCAACACATATACACCACCTTATTTACCTCCATCTCAAAACAAACCAATGATTCCATCCTCAACCAACTTTTGCAAAGTGTGTCATCCCTCCAACAAGAAATTTCCACATTAAACCAAAATCAAAATGGCCAACCTTCTCAATATGTTAAATGAAACACATTGTCATTGGAATGTTTTTCACTTTACTGAATAATTTAATTTGTTCATTCAATGAAATTGTTGATGCTTTCCTCAACCATTTCCATGTGCACAATGGTCCCAGTATGGCCTTACAAAATTTAATGCAATTTCAACAAAACAAAGATGAAAAGGTCACTAATTTCATAGCATGCTATCAATTGCTCTAATCACTAATCAAAATTAAGATTCCTGATGCCGATCTTCAAAGAATGTTCATTGAAAACTTGCAAACCAATATCTAGGATAAGCTTAGGATGGTGAGATTCCCTTCCTTCACTCACTTGTGTACGACTCTCCGTGACTATCAAAATTTAGTTAATCATCGTGAAGCGAAAAATTCCTCCAACCGTCTTGAAAAATTTAAATTTGTGCCTCAATAATTTCCAACCATTCAAGAAATAGAATAAGGGATTTATAAAAATAAATTCACCTTAGACAAATCAACATGTTGAGTCTTAAGTGGCTGCTATAAAACAACAAATCCATATCAATTCAAGGATAAGAATACTCAGCAATTTACTCCGTTACCTGATACCCTTCATTCCATCATGTTGCAACTCTTGGGGAAGAATTAATTACCTTACCTCCTATTAGAACCCCTGATCCTACTAAGCCTTTACCTCTAAACTATAATCGAAATATATTTTTCCATTATCATAAAAAAAATGGACATGATACATAATGATGTATGTGTCTTAAAAATATTATGTAAGATCTCATTGATTCTAATCACATCCAGATTGTTGGTGTAATGATTAAGGAAATAAATCCATTACCCCACCCAACCAAAATTTGCAAATATTTACCAACCCAATGCCAAATCATAACATCTCATTTATTAAAGCTAGTGACACTAAGAATGATGTGATGAGTGTTGGAAATATACAAGACATGACTAATGATAACATGAGTGATAATGGGGATGATATACACACTATGATCAACCTTATTGATGTTCAACCTCGTAAGGACTTGTAGTAACGAAAAAAAGTACTCCCTAACATGGCCTTGATTTAGTGTTGTAATATGTCTAACATATTCACATTAGGTCTTGGGCCCTTGTGAACTAAAAAAACTTAATTGTACCTTTTTTAGAGTGTTGTAAAGTGTTGTAACACACTTTCACACTTTCTAGGGTTTTATTGAATAATTAGAATTTTTTATGCTTTAATTGGCCTTATTTTTCATCCACAAGCCTCATTTAATGCATCTTTTCAAGGATGATCCCGACATAAACCAACATCCAATCATAATTCATGCCTTTTTAGGTTGTGTGGCCCATATTTGGTGATCTAGGACCCATACGCCACCTTGGGCATATGAGTCCCACCTAGGTTTTTGGGCCCCGATTTGGATTTTGCATCATTCTAGAAGCATTTTTGAAAATGTGTCCCATAATTAATTCCTAATGGGACTCATAAACCACTTCTAGTGTATGAGTCTTGTGTGGGCCAAAATTAAATTTAATTCAAATTCTTGACGGGATTTTATCCTCCTAGATATGATGTTGGCTTGAAGTGTTGTAATTTCAGGAAATTAGGCATAATCAAGTATAAATACAAGTTTCTTCACTCATTTTACACCTAGCAAGTTGAATGAGAATTCTTATGGAAAGTTTAAGCTCACAAGAGAACTCAAGTGTTTACAAGAGAATTCAAAAGCTTCAAGAGTTGAATATCAAGTTTTTTAGAGCATTATTTAAGCATTAAGCATCATCTCAAAGTCATCATGCATCATGTTTTTTTTGAGCTAACAATTGTGATGTAGGGTTTCATGATTCAAGCTAGCAGAGTCAAGATCTACATCCATTGGAGCCATTTCATACATGTTTGCAACACTTCATTGCTAGAGATTGGTGAGTTGTGACATCTTATTTTTTTCATTCATCATTCTCTATTCTCCATTCCTATTTCATTTCATTTCAAGGTTTGATTACCAAAACGGGGTTTGACCAAGGAAAACACCTTTATACTAACAAAACAACATTTTTCCTTCTCTTTATTGTGTGATTTGTAGGTTTAGGTTGAAGATACATTGAAGAGAAAGCTTGGAGAAAGGTGTCAGAGTGTTCAAAGTTGTCAAAATTGTCACCTTGCATTGAAGATCATTGGAAGACTTCTATAGGTTAGAAATCAGGGTTTTGGATCCAAAAATCAATTGGAAAGGATAAAATAGACATTGAGGAGCATATTCAAACTTTGAAGTTCAAGAAAACCCTAATTGGACCGATACACTAGTTCTAGTGTATGAGTCCTAGTATAGATCATTTTCCAGATTTTTGTAGTTTCAGACACCCTTTTACCAAATTTTAGTTTCTGCCCAGAAACCATAATTTGGGACTAAATCACCCAAAATGGCATATGAGTCCTAGTAGGCTTTAAAATTAGTTTTTTCAGCATTTCAACTTTCATCCAATCTTCTTCAGGTTTCTAGGTGCACACCTTTTATCTTGCAACTTTCTATTTTGATTTTCATGGTTTTTTAGGTCATTTAGTGAAAGATTGCATTGCATTAGGTTTAAGCATTTTGATTTACATGTCATTTATATTTCCAAGCCCTAGATTGGTGGTGAACCCCTCATTAGTTTATAATTAGACCCTAGGACAACCCTATTGCAAGATATCTTTCTCCTTTGTATACTTGAGATTGAGATCTCTAGGTTTTCCCTTCAATGAAATGATTGGGAAATGTGTTTGCTCTATGTTCTAAACCATAAGAAAGAATATCCATTTTCTGTTATTTCAGGACCAACCCAAAATTTCTCTTGAAATTTATTTCTCACAAAATGACATAATTAAACATGTACCTGATGGTCCTCTTTACATAGCCAAAAGAATCAATGACAAACCTACTAATGAAATATTAATTGATCTGTGTGTAGAGAATGTGATCACTGATGAATTATTATTTGTGCATGAACTTTATCAAGACTCTTATGAACAATAAAAATCATTGATCAAAACGCATAATGGTTTTGATTTCCCTACGATAGGTTCAATTACTCTCCCCTTTAAAGTTGGACTGAAGCAATTAAATGTCTCATTCTCCATCATCCCATCATCAAACCAATTCTGTGTGAAGCTAGGCTACCCATGGCTATGATCCATGGATTCCATCCCATAGGTAGTGCATAAATTCTTAAAAATTCCATTTGGTAAGGAAATCTTCACTGTGCATTATAGTGGTTTTAATCCTTTATCTTCCTATGGGAATTTCTCATTGGATTTATTTTGGTCTGAACCTATGGAATCTATTAAGCCTTGTGAGGAATTATTTTTCAAATCATACCAAAAGTTCAAGGCAAAGAACATAACATAATTATCTCTTAGAAATATCCCTCAACCCATGATTGAGCCTCCTATCATTGATGAAACCATGATTGAATCAAAAGTTCTTCCAAGTAACCAAGATAAATACATGACAAATCCTCCACCTATTTCCTACAGAAGACAAAGAGATAACTATACAATTCTCGTTGTGCCTCCTACGATCAAACAAGTTTATAAACCCAAAGAGAAAGTGGTTTACCAACCCTCGATGGTTCCTCTCATTCCTCCCTTGTGAGAAGAAAAGAAACCTATGGTTGATAAACCCGCTCCTACATAATTACAACTTGAAAATTGTGAAAAAAGAAATCAAAATGCTAAAGAGTGTAGGTGTAGACATCATGCTATTGCTCGTAAGTTAAAAGAAGAGAACACACCAAAAATCCAAGATAAAAATTTAACTAAAGAAAAGCATGATGATTCTCCACCTTTTCCACAACAACCAAAACATGAAACCTCCATGGACATTATCATTAGACCTCATGTTGTGATTAACTTAGATGATGATGATGAGATTGTTAAGATTAACGAGGAAGTGCATAATGAGATAAATTTATTGTTTTCCTCTTCCATGAGCTTAGAAAAGAACAACCGTGATGATCCTACTAACAAGAGTGCATCACCACATGTTGAACCTGGTGATTTTCCTAGTACGACACTCATTGTTTCCCCTTTGGCTAGTCATCCCCCCTCTATACATCATGAACAAAATTGGGATGCAGATGAATTGCTTTAGGTCAACTCACATGTGTCATACTAGCTTTATGTCTATTCATGTTCTTTGTGTGATTGCATGTGCCTAATGTGATCTCCCATACTATGCTACTTTGAATGTCTTTATGGTTGTGAGCCTACTTTGGATGACCCTTGTCACTCCATTGGTGCAAGGACACAATGGAAGTGAATATGGTGTGACATTATTCTATTTGTATATACATTCTTTTATTTGTCGTAACTATTATCTTTTCATTTGTCTTGTGCTTTCCTTTTGGGGATGATGTAAAGTGTCGAGACATTTAAGGTATCTTCCATGTTGACCCAAAAGGATTCTCCTTTATTTTCACTCTTTATGTGTCATTCTTCCTTTATGCTCATTGTTCCATGAGTTATTTGGGAAATGATGATGATTCTGAGCTTGATTATATCACTATAGCAAAGACATACATTGAACCCAAATCCATGGATACCTTATGTGTTATCATAGGATTTCATATGGGGGGAAACCTCCTTTTCATGATGTAGCTTTATTTGGAAACATATCATTGACATAGGGATTTCCAAATAAGCTCTCATGTCTCTTTTATCAAATGGAATTTATCATTTTCTACTTTAAAGTAATTGCTCATAGCATGGTGTTTAGCAATTTCTTTTAAGTGGGGGGCATTATGTCTCCTGCTTGTTGCTTGCTTGATAACATGACCTTTATTCAAAGCATGGTCTTCTTACTTCATGTGATGTGTCTTCTTGTTGGCGACATTAGGATTGATGTCATTCAAGAGTGTGACCTTTCTTTGCATATGATATTCCTCTTAGTGGTAATGCTATGGCTTGCATCCCTAAGGTGCAAATATTTTCTCTCGTCTAGTCCTCTTTTGATGATGATATCAAGCATGATGTTCCCTAAGTGAGATATTTCATGAACTAAGCAAAACCCCTTTGACTATGAATTCTTTGCCACCATGCATAACACAAATTTCTTTGTGGTGCCTTTATTTCATGAGTGTTTAGCATAATGCAACTTCCTAGCCTTGTGGCCACCATATGTGGTACCTTATCAAAGTTATCAGGGAGTATAACTTTTGGTATGGTTATGGGTACACACCTGGTGTATATTGGACTACACTAGAAAATTTTTTGTTTCTCATATTACTTTGGGACTCACCTAGTGTATATCAGACTTCACTAGCCCTTGTGAGCGTATCTTTGGACAAAAAGCCTAGGCTTGATCTATATTGTTTGGACAAATAGTCAAAGCTTGATCTGTTAGTCTTTCATCTTTGCATTAATTTTGACATTGCATGATGTTGTATCTTGTGTCACTATTGCATTTATGCATCTCTTTGTGCCTTCGTTGGTTTGCCATGGGATCTTAGATCTTCGGGGCTTGATCATCCTCTTTGATCTTTGTCATCTCATATTTCTAAAAATTGTACAATTAGACCTCTCTTGACTTATTTGTCTACTTTACTGTGAGTTTGAGGGTGGGCCCATACTCTCACTAAAGTGGGGGCTAAATGTAGTGCAAAAAAATGTACTCTACATTTTCACACTATGTTTGCATCCCCTTTATTAATTGGACTTAATTAAGCTTCTAATTACCTAAATTATGCATTCCTAAACCATATTATTCTCATTTTTTTAAAGGGAAAATGACATTAAAAAAATGATAACATTAATTTAAACACCTTAGAAATTATGTTTCCTAGATTTAGGTCCTAGGACCTATTTTCCCAAGCGTGAATGGGTCCTCATTAAGTGCCAAGACCTAATTTTTAATATGTTTTTGGTGGCATTTTAATAATTCAAATTCAAGTTTGAAATATCAGCTTATGGAATCTAATTTTTGGGAAATTAGATAAACACCTAGAAATACTTAGTTATTTTATCAATTCAAACTTAAGACACACTATCAAGAGTTCACAAGAGGAAATATTATTGTCAAGAGCATTGGATAGCAGATTTTTTAGTCATCTACAATAACAATCAAGATAATATCATCATGTCAAAGTTTATGCATCTTCATGTCATGTTTTGGAGCTAACATTGTGATGTAGGTTTCAAGCATTCAAACATCAAATCAAGCAATTGTTCAAGGCGATTCAAGTAAGATCCAATCCTTAAAGAGATGTGTTAAATTTCAGTCCTCTAAGGGCACCCATTAAGGGTTTGGTGGGTTGTGACATAGCATTGAACATTCATTCATCAAATTCCTTTCATTTATCATTATTTCATCATTAAGGTTTAAGGAAAACCCCTATTCACCCAATTTTTTTTTCCATCTCTTTCTATGTGCAGATTTACAGGTGAAGAAGACTTAAAATCAATCAGAAGAGCAATTTTGCAAAGTTGTCAAAGTTTTCATCAAAGTTTTCAAGCCATGGAAACTCACTTATAGATTTTATTTTTGACTTTCTGACAATGGAATCTAGAGAAATCAGAAGTCTAGATCCGAGGTCTAAGGACTATAAAATCAGGTTTTGGACCCTTGTATAGAGATCCATTCACCCTAGGGTGAATCTATCCCTCAACAATGTTCAAAACCTACTTTTGGAGCTAGGTACATACCATTATGCCTTTCTCAGATCTACCTAAAAGTTACTATTTCTATCTATGCTATCATAATACTCTGCAATACAAGTTTTAGTCAAATAATTAAGTTCATTAAGGCATTTATTTTTATCTCCCAAAAGTGAATTTTTGTCATTTTTTGTCATAAGAAAACAATAGACTCCTAATAGGTTTGACTCATCTCAAGGTTGAAAGTCAATTGTATCCTTGGGAGATCTCGTTTTCTAATAAAACTAGGAAAAGTGAGGGTGTCCTAGATCATCATTTTATTTTGGTGAACCTACCTCATGCCTCTCTTTTTCTATGTTTTAGCCCCCAACAAAAGGGATCATATCAAAAATTATTTGGATGTTTGTGGAGTAGATTTAGTGCTACTTCAGGAGAAAATATTCTAAAAACATGTATGATACATCAGTCAAAAAATGGTTAAAATGGAAATCAACCACTCTCCAGTTGAAGGGAAATCATGAGGCTTAATTACCCTTTGGAATGAAAATTTAGTCAAACTATTGAATCTGTTATAATTGAAAAAATTGGCAACTAATGAACGTCAACCATTTTGACTTAAATTTTTTGATATTAGATGTGTACATCCACCACAATTGGCAAAATTTTTTTATGGGATAGGTTGAAATAGATTTGGATCAGCTAGGAGTGGAAAAAGTAATTTTAGGAAAGGACTTTAATGCAATCACATCTTTGAAATAAAATAAAGGAGGTGTTATAACCCCATAGAAAACAATGGAAGACTTTAGCCTATTCATTCAAGATAATGCACTCTTGGACATACCACCAACCAATAGGAAATTCATGCGAACAAAAAAAAAAGGGATTTTCTATAGATTGCAGAGCATTTGGATAGGTTTTTATCATCCCAAAATTGGGGTAAAGGGGATTTCTCTATTTCATCAAAAAATATACCATTATTAGGTTTAGATCATTTTGTAATTTCATTGAGTATCCTAGCAAAAAGTAGTAAATGAAAAGGGAAGTCTTCATTTAAATTTGAGGCAATGTGGTTTTGACATTTTGATTTTCTCTCACAACTCAATCAATGGTGGGTGAATGTTCCTTATTTCTTAGGTTCAAGAATGTTTCAATTTTGTAAAAAACTCATGTCCATCAAACAACAAATAATGTTATGGAACATTCAAGTGTTCAAAAATATTTTTGTGCAAAAGGAAAGGGTGTACAAATAACTATCAAATATAAACAATCATATTATCTCTCATGGCTTGGATGCAACAACCGTTGATCAACAAAAATAATTATAAGAATGGGCATAATTGTTCGCAAGAGAGGAGGTGTACTAGAGGCAAAAATCAAGGGAGCTTTGGCTCAAATATGGTGATATAATTTTTTTTTTTCACATACCAGCTCAAGTGAAAAGAGCTAAAAAATCAATCTTCTTAATTTAGGACAACTTATTAGGAGCCACTTTAACCAAGGAAGGTGACATAAAAAATGAAGGTGTCAAGTTCTTTTCAAATATCCTATCAGCTCCCATAACTCAATCTACAAATATAACAAAGGAATGAGATGATTTTCTAGAATCCAGCCCAAGTTTGTTACTCAACATGATAATGATTGATTAATGAAACCTTTCACATTGCAGGAAGTAAAATCAATTATTTTTTCTATGGCAACGGACAAGGCCCCAGGCCCAAATGGTTTCATAGGTTTGTTTTTTCAGAAATGAGAATTTATTGGTGTTGATCTTCTTAGGGCCGTGGAAGAATCAAGAAAGTTAGGGGAAAATTTAAAAAAAAATTAATTTAACATATTTGGCTATAATTCAGAAGGTTAAGAATCCAAAATAATTTGTTGATTTCAGACCCATATCCCTTTGCAACACAATATATAAAATATCCACAAAGGAAATCTATTTGAGGCTTCATTCCATTATTCCAAAATTTATATCATAGGAACAAGGTAGTTCTGTTCTAGGGAGGGAAACAACATAAGGTGCATTGGTTGCTCATGAGATATTGCATTCCATAAATACTAATAATTGAAATGTGGAAAAATAGAAGTTTAAGGAGAGGTTTATCAAATATGATGTGATGAGAGACCTATTTTCCTTTATTTCATTAGGAAAAGAGATCCACATAATGAATTGAATAACAACCCTTAGGTGAATCAAGTCAATGTGAGAATCTTCAAATTTCCTTATGACTGAAGGATGGGGGTCAAGGTCAAACAATACTTTGGGGAGAAAAACTAAAAATAGCAAATCAACTCTAAAATGTAATCTACCACTTGAAACATGGAGATTGAACTCAATATTTGCGGAACTAGAATATAGAATGTAGATATGAGAAGGGCATAAACATGTGTACAAGTCACCAAAAGTGATTTCTAGAAGTTGATCTAAGACTCATTCACCCATGGGCGAATTGGTCCAAGTATAGGGGTTTCAACAATCTTTTAGGAGCCTTTGGTGCAAATTTGTATCTTCCAATTTGTCTAGGTTTTAGTGTCAGAAAGTCAAAAAATATGATTTGTAGGTTAGATTTCATGACATGACAACTTTCACAACTTTGACAACTTTGACAACTTTGTAAATATTTCTCTTCAAAAGGTCGTCAATCCTTCTTCAACCTAAATCTGCAATCATAGACACAAGAGAGTAAAATTTTTATTTTTGGGTGAATGGGGGTTTTCCTTGGTCAAACCCCATTTTGATAATCAAACCTTGAATTGAAATAATGAAATGAAAGAGGGAATGAAGAATGAACTGAAATGATGAAAAATGGGTTTGCATCAATGGGATATGATGGACCTATCTTTCATGATTTCATTAGGAAATGAGATCCACACAAAGAATTGTATTACAACCCTTAGGTGAGTCAACTCAAGGTGTGAATATTTAGATTTCATTTTTGTGTTAGGATGGGGTTCAAGGTCAAACAACACTTTGGGGAGGAAAAACAAAAATAGTAAATCAACACCAAATTGCAATCTAACACTTGGAACAACAATATTAATCTCAATACAAGTAGAACCATAAAACATAATGCAAATCAAAGTAGGGTAGAAGCATGTGTAGTAGTCACAAAATTCAGTTTCTAAAGTTTATCTGAGACTCATTCTCCTAGGGGTGAATTGGGATCCTTTGCTACAAATATGAATCTTCCAATTTTCCCAGGTTCTAGGTTCAAAAAGCTGGAAATAAATTATGTAGATGAGTTTCTATGAGATGACAACTCTTATGACAAATTTGCAACTTTGACAACTTCTTCAATTTTGCTCCTCAAAGGATCTTCAAGATTTCTTCCACCTAAATCTCCAATCATAAATGAAGAGGAAGAAATGTTTTATTTTTGGTGAATGAGGGTTTACCTTGGTCAAACCCCATTTTGGTAATCAAACCTTGAAATGAAATGAAACATGAAAGAGGGAATGACAAATTAACAAATAATGTTACTGTTATATCCAAAATTGCACCCTTGCTAAGTTGCATAACTTAGAACTTTGGAGAAACATGAGAACATTCCTAGGCTGTGGGTCACCTAAACTTGGAATGGACCTCTAGAGAAGGTTGGATCCTAAGGTACTCACCTAAACTACTCTAATGACTTGTAGAGGAAAATGGTAAAAAGAATAACATAAATTGAAAATTGGAACTTAATGAAGGTAATGTACCAAAACACTAACTAGGACCTATAAAACAACTTACATACATAGTTCAATCAATGATAAAGATTCACATACACAACTCACTTTCATATGTTTCTTGCATAAATATTTCATAAGAAGGATTTAATGCTTAACTCCTAGAAGGAAAGATATTTTCACAACTAGAGCCAATTGCATTTCAACACAACCTATAACTTGCAACATACATATTCTTCTCCAAAAGGTGCTAACAATGAGACAAAACAACAAGGAAATAAGTGAGTTCACAAGTAGTTGCATAAATCAAATAAAATGCACACAATAGAGCAGAAAAATGAGAAGGTAAAATAACTCAACTTCATTGATATCCAAGGTATCCACTGTAATACATGTCAAAAGAGCTACAAAACACTGTATTTTTCTCAAAGGACTCAAAAGAAGTCACAATGTAGAAAAAAAACAAGTAAGAACTAACTTTACAAGTGAGTCATGAAATGACTATATCCATTCTCCATCAAAATGTACCAAAATAGGAACTAGAAGCTTCTTAGTCGTACACACCAATAAATCCCAGAAAATAGCTCTCAAACTCCCTCCAAAACAAGTCTAAAGTGAAGAAAAGGTCAACTTTGACCTTATCCATCATAAAAATATGAGAAACCACCCCCTAGATACTCCCATTCCCTCCAAAAGTGAGTAAAAGCTGTGCTACATCTTCTCCATATGTCGACCAACTTCACTAACCCCCCTATATCTTTGGCACTTGTTGGATAATCTCCTCCAACTTCCCTATATGCTTGGAACTTGTTATAAAGCCCAATTACACCCCTTTGACTCAAACTTAAAAGCAACGTCTCCTATCTTGAATTTTCATAACATGTATTAAAGTGATTTATAATGCATCACTTTTAACAATGTTTACATTTTGAAATAAGTTTTGACTCCTAAAAGAATGAAGGGGACATTTGGTTCGAACTTGTCTTGAAAAGTCACACTTTGCAAACTATGTAAAAGAGAACACAAGGCATAAATCATTTACCATTCTACACAAGGGGTATTAGTTTACATTACAAATATTTTAAATAAAAGGTAAAAATACCTTTTACTTGTCAGCATAAGCTAGGGTTGAAACCCTAATGACCAAAACCGTAGGAAAAGCATCATTTTAAATTTCATTTTCCACCACATCTTTCTAGATTCTTGAGGGCACGACCATAGGGTTTCACCTGGAGGTCTATGGATGATTTTCATGGCTAATTCTATGTGAAAGTTGTTGAAATCAAGCTGGGGTAAGCCTTTTCTGTACAAACAAAATCATTCCTTTCATTATCTGTGAATAAGATGCTTGTTTTGAGCTCTATCGTGGAAGAAAATGGTGAGAACATGCTTATTTTCCATGTGATCAACATTCTAAAGCTCTACATTCATTTTCATTCTCTTTGCTTGGAAAACTTGCTTCGAATTCTATGAGAAAAAGTAATGAAGTTATCTTGATTTTCTCTGTATTTTTCCTTTGCTTCTAGAAAGTCCAAGCTTATAATTGCAAATGGCTGTTGTTTTCTTGATGCAAATGGGAATATATTTGATTTTTCTGTGCATTTCTCACAACATTTTCTATTTCCATAATGAAAATATCTTTTATGTGTTTATCTTGGCACAAAGAAAAATTACTTATGTGCTTTTTTGTTGAAAAGACATGATGGTTACACTTTCATTCAGTCATTCTATATGGTTTCTCTGCAATTCTATGCCATGAATTTGTACTTTTTTTTAGGTATCAAGAGATTGTGTCATCTACTTAGGTTGCGTCTTCTCCATTTTGCACACAAAAACTCGAGGGTTTTTTGGTTTCTAAAGGCCGTGGAAAATTTTACCTTTCCTGGATTGAGGGTTTTCCTCTGTAACTTCATTTAGCAATGATTTTCCATTGGGATTTTTAATAGCCACTTCACATTTGTCCTTTGTTAAGCATCATTCTAGGTGTTTAATGTGTTCATCATGTTAATCAAACAGGGTGCTACTTGTGTCCCTGCAAATTTATGTGAATATGTCTTGAAGAACTTAAGGAAGTATCTCCTAAAGAGCCTTTGTTTTCTTGCTCATTCGTATTGATTCACTTACTGTTCTTTCTTACAAATCTTAGCTTCAAGTTGTGCAAGCTTTGCATCAATCTGCCACTTTACTATTGCACAACTCCATGTATTTATCTTTGTGATTCTTTTATTTATGGAAAGCTAAGAGATTGCTATATCTATCAAAGTTACTCTCTTATAAACTTCTCATAGACTACATCCTAAGAGTTTGATTATATTTTCATGGTTTTATGGATAGTTACATAGTGTAAATAACATGCTCTTTTGATTGCTTCAGTTATCTCTACCTTTATTACTGCCCATAAAACCTTTGCATTCCTAGAGAACATCATGCTATCTGAATCACTTTCATTAGCTTCCTTCATAAAAAAAAACTCAGAAAATGAAAGTATCTCATGATTATGTTTCTCAAGATTTTGCATCCTTTTAGCACTGTTCTATGATGACATCGCCAACATTTATACTTGGATTTGAAATATGGGAAGGTCTATCTACAACACTGTATATTCACTGTTTTCTGTCCTCATGTGTACAAATGATCTCTTCAAAGTTTATCATTCACTATTAGAGTGAAACATAATCACTTATTACTTCAATGTCCTTTGCGATGAGACTGTTTATCATGTTGAGGCTTCATTTCATAGTTGTTCATCTCTTATCATGCTCTAGTTTGAGCAAGTATGTTGTCATTCATGATAGTGAGGTCAAATTTACTATCATAGGTGATGAAATGAATGTTCCAAGTTGATGAGTATGACTCTTTTATACTTATCATCCCTCTTCAAAACAAAGGGCAACATGTTGGGATCAACCCTTGTGGGAGCCCATTATACTCCACATGATGGAAAGTCAAATGAAAATAATCTAGCAATGAAATATTTCACCTATACCTACACAATGAACACAAATGTTAGATAAAAATAACGAAGCTCAAAAGGTTCCAATGATGCTTCATGATTTTATGATACTCCTCTGCTTCTTTTAATATTTCAGATGTTGCAAAACTATTTCAGTGTCATATGATAGTACACTATATGTTTGTTGAAATGAATTGTATATGATGGGAAAATGTATCTTGAACTCTAACACCAAATTTTCTCAACTTTTGCAAGCATTTTGGAGCAATGGATCAACCTTCTGGAGGGCTTAGGAGCTGTTTGGAGATGCAACAGATCAACGTCCATCCTCACCACCCAGGAAATGATGGATGCCTTCTATTTTTATATGCTCTTCTTTTCTTCAAATATATAGTCTACCTTTTGTATTGCATTGAAGAAGTTAATCCCACGGCTTGTATGGGATATTATATACTTGTAATTATCAATAAAATATAGTTTTTATGCAAACACTTTTTGCAATATTTTTCTTGTGTACATATGCATAATAAAATGCAATCAATTTGATAATTCTTCGTGCATATGAATTGAAAATAGAAAAATTCAATATATACCTTTTCCCATTACTCTGCAAAACAATCATAGCTCTACCCAATTGATCTGGAAGCTAAATTAGGTAAAATTTTTGGTGACATCTGCTATATGTTTACTTGCTAAACATCTTGACCAATTTCCCAAGCTTATCCATTGGGAACATGAGTCAATAGAAAAATGAAAATAATTTAAAAAAAAGTCTTGTATATTACTGCAATTCATCATAATAGTGCATGAAACCTTCAAAACTTATTCCAACAACCAAAAATTTAGGAGAAACCCACTAATTGTGCAAAATAACACTTAGAGGAAATTAAAAATTGCATCTAAACTAATGTGCAACAACACTTATTGAAAGAGAATCTTCTAAACTAGCATGTATAAGGTAAATCATACCTCAAAACAAAGTTTGAGGTGTATGCCATTAACTGGGATAGGCAGAACTTCTCCATCCATTTTTGAAAACTAAAAAGCATTGTGCTCTTTGCACTCAACAATGATAAATGGGCCACTCCACATACTATCAAACTTGGTGTGTTTTCCTGGCCTGATCTTTAATTCATCCCATTTAAGCACAACATCTCCTTCTTTGAACACCCTTGGTGTTGCTTTCTTGTCAAAAAATTTCTTTGTTTGGAGTTCATGAAACTCCATTGTTTTCATGGCTTTATCTCTTGTCTCCTCGAGCTCCATGAGTTGTGCATAACTAACTGGCATTGGATCTTCCTCCTCAGACATCTCAAGTTGGCTAACAATATCTAGAGCTGAAAGCTCAATACACAAGGGAAAACTTTCCTCTTTCCCATATACCAGCATATAAGGGGAGTTTCCAATGGATCACTTTTGTGTTATTCTATCTTCCCACAAGGTAGATTTCAGCTTGGTATGCCAAGTTCTCTGGTTATCATCCATTATTCTCTTGATAATTCTAATAAAGTTCTTATTTGTTGACTTTGCCAAACCATTACCTTGAGGGTAATATTTTGATGATATATTCAGGTGGATACCATTCTTAATAGCCCAATCACTCACCCTAATTCCAAAAAAGGCTAAGGAATTGTCTGAAATAATTGACTTAGGCACACCAAATCTGGTTATCAAATCATCATAAAAGTTTAACACAACACTTTCATTGGCTTCCTTTTGTGAATAGGTGGAAATACGTGTTAGAAAACAAGCAGCAAACAAAAGAATGCAAACAACAAATATAAACACCCTACACCTCAAGATTGGGCAATTGATTAACCTAACAAAAAAAATGGAACATTTTACCTTGTTGAGTTGTTCTTTAGTTGGCCCTTCGGTCTTTGATGTAGTGTATGCTCCTTTGATGGCAAGAGATCCAAGTGTGGGATGCAATTTGAATGGAAAATAGGTGATAATGGATGCAAATGCAAATATTTGGCTAAGTATGGCTCAAGAGAAAAATTTGCAAGAGTTTGACTAGCACAATGATCTCCTCCTAAAATGAGAGAAAAAAGGGGGTATTTATAGAGAATTTTGAATTCTCTAGGGAAATGGATGGTTGAGATTAAACCCACATGGCCAAGATGTAGGGCTATGGTGAGTTGAAAACTCACAAGCCCTCACATCTTGGCATGTGGCATGTGAAGTGGCTTGGGAAAGATGATGTAGACATGAGTTGGAAGGAGAGTACATGACATGAAGGTACTATATAGTACCTTGGGATTGGGACAAGATCTCCTCATAAAGGAGGTCCTTGTCCCCATGTGAGGAATTGCAAATTTCTCAAATATCCACATGGGAATGAGAGAAAGAATTTAAAATTCTTTGAAATGCATTGGGGGATTAAATGTGAATTAAAAATTCACATGGGGAAAGGGGTGCCTTCTCCAAAAGGAGAAAGCATTTAATAGGGTTGACTTAGGACACATTCCATAAATGGCATGGAGATTAGGTTGACCTACTTAAGTGATTAAGGTTGTGCAAGTACCTAATTAGACAAATTAATGACCATTAGAGGCAAGTGGGAGATTAGGAAGAGTTCACATGTGACTTGATGTGACAAGTCAAAGATCACATGGGGAAGAGAAAAATGAATTTAATATTCCTTGGAAGGATAAAATGAATTAAAAATTCCTTGAGAGGTTGATTAGGCTAGTTAATGAAGGATTAGAGGAGGGTTAGGTGGCTAAGAGAGATTAGAGGCCAACTTGCAAAAGTTGGAGGATGTGACACATCCTAATCAACGATTAGGCATGTGCACATCCCTAATGATGAGATTAGAAGATGGATTGGGATTAGATAAAAATGATGGAAGATGTGACATATGAGGAATTAAATAAATTTCATATTTATTTTATTCATTTGATGAAAATGAGGATTTAAAGAGATAAGGTATTTATTTATTAATTAAATACCTTAGGGATTTGACAGAATTAAGGATATTAATTAAAAAATAGCGATATTACTTAATTAATGCAAGTAAGAGGATGCTTAGACGAAAGGGGATAAATTTGGATAAATTAAATGTCAAAATTTAGGTGTCTACATTTTTCCCCTCTTTGAGATGGTGTTATGAATTAGCATCATTTTAAAGAATATTAAAACATAGAACCTAGAAGAAGATGGTTAGATTGGGAAAGACGCTCCAGTCATTCAAAAGAGTGACTAGGAAGGAAGAAAAAAATGATGAAAATTAGGGATGAAGGATACCCCCTCGAGAGGACATGTGGGTTCAAGAGAATATGGGTGTGCTCTCAAAATGGAGGAGATGATGCATGGGGATGGGTAAGAAAGGATGAAAAAGCGGCAGGAGATTGGGAGGGGAGAGTGATGAAGGATGAATGGATAGGGGGATTTTGATAGATGCTCATGGAGATGAAATACAATCCAAATGAAATTTTCCAAAATTAGGAGCACTAATTTTTGCTATAGCAGAAGACATGATATACCAAGGTATAAAGGACCAAGGCAGATTAGTGTTAAATGCATGAAACAAACACATCGAACAAGAAGGCTATCCCAACACCCAAAAGTCGTGATGACCTTGGTTGGGAAAGGTATTGGGATGACCACAAGCACACAAGGATGCCGTAGCATAACACAAGACCTCAGGGATCTTGGTGGGTACTACGTGGGACAACCGAGAAGACGACAACAAAGAAAAGATCAAGATATGCCCCTATGTTGACTAGTAAAAGCACACCATGATATGATGGAGCAAGGCGACAATGACAAGTGATGATAGGGAGCTCAAATGATAAACAAAATCCAAAAACATCAAAAGATCATAATCAATTTCAAATGTCCTTTGCCATAGGACCAAGGGGATATATGGGATTGATGAGGTCTGTTAGGAAGGATGCATCCTGTTGAGACCGATAATGGTTACAAAACTAAAAGATCGATATGACGCAGGATACTCAAAACCAATTGGATCTGTTGATACAAGTGGATCTCGTTTGTTATGAACTAGCTAGATAAAGGCATAAATCGATGACACGGCACAAGAGAGAGAAGACACGATACTGAAACACCCTAAAGACCTAGGGGGCCATTCAAAGATTAGCCTTGCCTATGTGAAAGCGTAGAGCCCTCGTAGTTCGATAAAAGGCTGATGACAGACCATGATGGAGACTTCGATGAATGACAGGATGGAAAAAGAAGAAAGAATGATGATAGATGATAAAGGAGCAGATGAACAAAGTAGAAAGACCAATGATAGGTGATAAAGGAACCCCGAGGGTGGATCAAATGATCAACCTTGCCTATGTGAGCGCAGGGGCAATGTAGTTCGACAAAAGGACAAAAACAAATGATGGATAAAAGATGATGAGATAACCCTAGATAAGGGGATAAAATGATGGGACCAATACGATGAGACAAGATAGACTTGTTGGATTAGATAGGATGATGGTGATCATGAAGCTCAGGGATGGGATAGTTATCCAAATCATCAAAAGATGAATTGGGAGGATGATATGATGGAGAGATGAGGGATGAAAAAGAGAGATTTAAAATATGTGCAAAAGAAGTAGAAGTGATGACAGTAAGATAGATGACATTGGATTACGTGGAGAGTAGCCTATAGCTAGATACAAATGACAAGGGATTATGAGATGGGATGAGGGTAGAGGATGGGGGAAGGAAAAGGATTGTGTGGATGGATTGGATAGAGGGATAAGGATTTGGATGGGGAAAAGGTTACCAAATGGATAGATGAAAAGGGATGCTATGATGGAAGGATAGGAAGATAAAGATGGGGGATGGATATAAGGTTTGTTTGGAGAGATAAAAGATAAGGATGGGGAGATGGATATAATGATAAGGAGATGAGGATAGGGGAATGGAAGGGATTGCTCTGATGGAATGAATGATGTATCCAAGGAATATATCACAGAGGAAGATAGATGCCCCCACTCTAGATATATCATGTGCGAGGAGGCATGAAGGATGCAATAGAGAAGGATAGGAAAATAAAGGAGTGAGATGGATGAAGATAGGATGCATGGATAATGAAGGGAGCTTTAAGGTAGCATGATGGGTGGATAAGGAAGGTAGACGAGTGCAAATGAGGATTAGGATAGTTTGTGGATGAGGGGAATGTATGCTAAGAGGTGTCCAAAGCATGTTTATATGTTTTCCCCTATCATTATCAAGATCACAAGGAGGATGGAAGGATTGGGATAAATGAGATATGCCAAGCAGGATGTGTAAGATAGGTAGGATGGAGGGGATGAATATAAATGATGTATAGCAAGAAGATGGGTGCATAGCTGGAAGCATAGCAGGAAGCATAGCGGGAAGCATAGCGGATGGAAGGAATGCATATCAGGAAGCTTCCCCCAAGTGTAGATGGGAATTTATGCATGATGCCTATTTTCTAGGTTTTCATCATGGTACTTATCCAAGGCGCTTGTTTTCCAAGTTTTCACCATTGGATGGATTATTTCTCTTTACTATTTTTTTTTGTTTTTCTACTTTTTTGACTTTTCTAATTTTTTGGAATTTAATTTTTTTTTTCTTTTTTGAATTTTTGGATAACATGTGGAAGGAGATGGATAAGGATAGGGAGGTGAATAAGGGGATTTAGAAGACATGCGATAAGGAGATGGATGAAGGACTCAAGCATCAAGTTCTATACGAGGTATTAAGAGCCCATGTTCGAACCGACTATTGGATGTTGGTACAACCTTATTAGGAGAAATGGATTATGCAAGAGGATGAATTAGAGGGATTTGATGGGGGAGATATGTGGGGTAATGGATGGGATGCTGGAAAGGGTATGGATAGAATGATGGGGTGGATGTGTGATGGGGAGATGTGTTTAGGACCAACATTGGCACATGTGGTGGTGGATGTGAAAAGATAAGAGGATTAATGGATGTAGAATGTGGGGATAATGGAGGAGATGGAATAGTTAATTTCGAGACATAGGGACCCAAAACAAATTTAGTAGAGGGTGGATGAAAATGATTAGCTTTTGGATTAGCAACTTTGGATGTTCTTAAAATTTTTTCATTTGATGGAATTGTATCTTTTTTCTTTGGGATCGACATGGTTTTGCTCTTTTCTTTGGTGGACCTTTGTGGGCTACATATTTGATTTTTATTTTGGATTTTATTTTTCTTTTCTTCAACATGTCGTTTAGAGGGGACATGAGGAGCTTTAGGTTCATGTGGATCTTTAGATTTAGTCACTTTTGATTTGACATCCAAAGTGCTTTTACTAGCAATGGGATGGGTGTGAGGAGATAGATGATGTGGAGTGAAGGAGGTAGGATTATGAGTATTATGTGTAGATGGAGAATGTGTAGGTATGTGCCTTTGTTGATCCTGATTAGGGGACATGCGAGAAGGATATTTATGATGGATGACATGGATAGGTGTTTGATGGATGAAAGGATGAGATGGAGGAGGTGATTTTGGGATATACAGACCCAAAGTAGACAGAGTGGGTGGAGGGACATAAGAACCCAAGATGGATGGAGTAGATGAAGGATGGGAGATGGTGGATGGAGGGATGTAAGTACCTAAAATGGATGGAGCAGATGAAGGAGGAATATGGACGGTTTTTTTGAGGCAGTATGATAGAGGAGGAGGGGTGTCAGTATATGATCTGGTGGAGCATTGGGAAGAGACGACATTTCTTTTGGAAAAGGCTCGTTGAGGACGTCTAGTGGTTGTACCAACATCTTTAGATTGTGAGTCTTTGGAAATAGGTCCAAGACCTTGCATGTGGATTTTTTCTTTGACTTGGATGGGCTCTAACATACATTGCTCATGAAGGCCTAGACCTTTTCCTTGATAGTTCATTTTATTGAGCATGCGATCCATGATAGGATTTGTGTTATTCTGAAAACATGATGCGAGTCCATTATTAGGTGGAGGATGATGGGTGGTATATACGTTGTGTTTTTCTTCTACGAGGAGGCCACCATGGAAGAATGTGAGAGTACCAAGGGGATATGCAAGCAGTGTGGGGATAGTAGTTTTAAGCGATGATGTGGGATCATGAGAGGGAGATGATGGGATAGCAACATTGGGATGGGTGGTATCAGGAGAGGGAGTAGGGGATATGATAGGATCTGGATTTGTGGTAGCAGGGTCATGCAATGGAGATGGAGATGGAGTGGTAGAATCTTGAATGACAAGGGGATCATGGAATGGAATGGATGCAAATGTGATCTTGAGGTGGACTAGATGGGATGGAGGATCTTGATCTAGAGAAGGGATATGTTGGCATGCTTTGGATTAGGCTCTTGGACTTATCAGGAAGTGAGGCATGATAATAGAGTCTTGTGGGACTCTTCAAGTGGGGAAGATGGAGGGATAGATGATTCGTTATCTGTTGGCAATGATTTAGTGACACGAGGAAGAAGTGGATTGCTGGATTAGGGTTTCACGAAGGTTTGACGGTTCTTTGAGAAGCAGTTCAATCGACGGTAGATGGATGGTAGGAGATGGGCCTAAATGGATTCAGAGGATGGATTTTTGATGGTCGAGTGGTGTTAGGACATCATCAATGATAGGTGTTGGGTGAGAAGGTTCCGCCGTAATGACCGTGGGATGATGTGTTGGATGGAATGACTCAAAACTTCATGTGAGGAGATGTCTTCGTTATAAGTCCTGAATTGATAGAATATCGAGACGAGATAATATTTATGATTATGGGAATTAAAATGAGGTATTGGTGGACCAGGATTAGATGGGGGAATGGGATTGGATGCAGGATTGGGAATAGATGGGGGATTAAGATTAGATGAAGGGTTAAGATAGGGGTATTGGAATGGTGAATTAGGACATGGGGATGTGGGTGGTGGATTGTAGGAAGGGTATTGGGATGGTGGATTAGGATGGGAAGATTGAGATAGGGAAATGTGGATGTCGGATTAGGATAAGAAGATGTGGATTTTAGATTAGGATAAGTTGATGTGGATGTTGGATTAGGGTAAGTTGATGGGTGTGTTGGACTAGGATAGGAAGATGTGAATGTAGGATTAGGGTGAGCAGATTGGTATGGAAGATTAGGGTAGTGGGTATATGTGGATGAAGGATTAAGATAGGAGGATCTAAACGGGGGATTAGGATAGGGGTATGGTGATGAAAAAATAGGATAAGAGGATGCAGGTGTTGAATAAGAGGATGATGTAGATGAAGGATATGATGTATATCCCTTGTCAAAGGTAGCATAAGGAGTGTGATTAGGCATGGATGAAGACATAACGGGATAACTTGAAGGGGTGATTGGATTTTGTAAAGCGAGCAGAGAAAGCTTACTAGCAATGATAGTGTTGAGGGGATCCATGGCGTATACCTCTTGATCGACAAGAATTTTTCTATTATCATTGATGTAATTAGGGTTTCCCTTGACTACTATTGATGGAGGATAAGGATTCATGATGATGAAAGGATAAAGAGGATGGATTAAAGGTTTTGGATGGGAACAAACTAAAGCTCAAATTGGGATTTAGGTTAAGCTCAGATCGAGATTGGATTAAAGCTTAGATTAGGATGATTGGATGAAACGATGGGATTGATTCTGATGATTGGATTGGATTATCGAAGGATGATTATGACACTAAATCTACTTCGAGATGGAAGTAGATTGATTGGGTCAAAGGTGATTGGATAGGGATGCGATTGGATTGGATTGGATAAGATCGATCGATGATTGGTAAGATCTACTGATGGATCAGATAGGATGATGGAAGGGATTCTAAACCCCATTCAGAGATTACCCTAGGTGACTTCGGATACTAGTTGATCAGATTAAAGGATAAAAGGACGATTGTAGCACCAAATCCACTTTGAGATTAAAAATGGATTGATTGGGCTGACGATAATGATTAACTTAGGACAGATGAAAATAATAATTGGATGTTGATGATGACAATCAGATCAGACACTTAGGTCAATTTGGATAATAACCTAAAATAAATTTTAGAGGATTTGGATGGGGAAAACAATGATTTGATTGGAGGAACAGATGATAAAAATGGATGAACGAATACTCAAAATGAGTAAATGATTGACTGGAATGGATGAACGAATACTCGAAATGAGTAAATGAATACTCAAAATAGATGAATGATTCTCAAAATGAGAAGATGAATGTTTGGAATGAATGATAGATTACTTGGAATGAGTAGATGATTGATCATGATTTTTGAACGAGAGTTTGAAATGATGAAGGAGGTTTCAAATGGATGAACGTTTACTCGGAACGAGTAAAAAAATGATCGGAACGACAAAATAAGAGTTCAAAATGATAAAGGAGGTTTGAAATGGATGAATGTTTACTCGGAATGAGTAAACGAATGATCAGACTGGCAGGATGAATATTCAAAATGATAGATGAAAGGTTGAAACGAGTAAACGATTGATCAGAATGAATGAAAAAATGCTTAGATTGGGAGAATGACTCTCAGAATGGATGAAAGGTTGAATAGGATGAAATTGAAGAAGATGGAGGGAGGGATCTTAAGATTTGTTTCAATATCCAAAGATCTTGACTGCAGATGGACTAAAGCTCATATCAGGGTTTTGGTTAAGCTCAGATTGGGATTAGATTAAAGCTTAGATTAGGATTGGATTGAATCCTAGAATGATTGGAGGATGTGATGGGATTGATTCTACACCAAATTTTTGGGTTTAAAGGACGTAAGGTGTTGACAATCAGATTTTTCTAGATTTGGCAATTTTCAAAAATTCTCAAATTTTTCCATATTAGGAAACTTCACAGACATACTTTTGAGAGTCCAATTTTTTCCCAAACCCAAAACTAAGATAGGATGAATTTCCAAGTAACATCCCAAATATGAGACATGCATTCCGAGTTATTAATGAAAACAATTTTTCAAAAATTGAAAAAAAACACTAATTTGCGATTTTGAGGGTCAAGATGAAAGTTTGAGGCCCTGAAAATGTGGCAAAATGGGGTCCAACCGACTCAACAGCAATTGGGAATCTACATGCCACCTCACAACACAACCACTTATAAAATTTCAGCTCAAATAGACACTCGAGTCAAAAGTTATGGCCCCCAAAAGTTTCAACATAAAAATCAAAACTCTCGAAATGAAGTATAGGTGATTGGGATGGGTGATCCAATGATGGATATGGACTCCAATGATGTTCTAATTAGCACTTATGTGATTTTGGTGATGAAATGATGACTTCCAAAAAAGTGTTGATGGCGGGCAAATAGGTGCTCAAAACGACTGAAGGGAGGGTGGAAAATAATGTTTGAAGGGCGGGTCCACCCCTGGATGAGGTCAGGTCTGCCTGTCCAAGGGGGTAGGTCTATATGCAGGGCAGGTACGCCTATCCAAGAGGGTAGGTCCACTTGCAGGGCATGTTTACTTGTCCAAGGGGCAGGTCCGCCTGTACAGGGGGGCAGGTCTGCCTGTACAGGGGGCAGGTTCACCCCTAGAGGGCAGGTCTGCCCTTGCAAAAGGGCAGGTCCGCCCTTGGGTGAAAACGGTAAAAAAATAGTTGTTCAGGTGCACGAAACAAGGAGATGGATGCTCAGAATGGATGGACGAGTGCTCGAAATGGATGAATGACTCTCGGAATGAGTGAAAAATGACTCGAAACGGGTGAACGACTCCCAAAACGATGAGAGGGAGGTTCGGAATAGGAGGATGTTTACTCAGAATGAGTAAACGATGACCTGAAATGGACAAATGACTGTCAGAATGAGGAGATAGAGGTTCATAATAGATGAAAGATTACTCAGAATGAGTAAATGGATAATAGAGAGGGATGAACGACTACTTGAAAGTAGTAAGCGACCGCTAAGAATGGATGATTGATTCTCGGAATGAGAAGAAGAAGGTTTGAATGAATGAAAGATTACTCAGAACAAGTGACTGGTTGATCGAAATGGGTGAAAGAGAGTTCAAAATGATAGGACAGGGTTTGAAATGGGTGAACGTTTACTTAGAATGAGTAAATGAAAGATCGAAATGATAGAATGAGAGTTTGAAATGATGGAAGGAGGTTCAAAATGGATAAACGTTTACTCGGAACGAGTAAATGAATAATTGGAATGATAGAACAAGAGTTTGGAATGATGAAACATGATGTGAAATAGATGAATGTTCACTCAGAATGAGTAAATGAATGATCAAAATGATAGAACGAGAGTTCAAAATGATGTAAGGAGGTTCAAAATGGACGAACGTTTACTCAGAATGAGGAGACAAATGATCGAAATGATTGAACGAGAGTTTGGAATGATGAAATAGGATGTGAAATAGATGAATGTTCACTCAGAACGAGTAAATGAATGATCAAAATGACAAAAGAGAGTTCAAAGTGATGGAAGGAGGTTTGAAATGGACAAATGTTTACTCAGAATGAGTAAATGAATGATTGAAACAACTGAACAAGAGTTTGGAATGATGAAACAAGATGTGAAATAGATGAACGTTCACTTAGAATGAGTAAATGAATGATCGAAATGGCAGAATGAGAGTTTGAAGTGATGGAAGGAGGTTTGAAATGGACAAAAGTTTACTCAGAACGAGTAAACAAATGATTGAAACGACTAAACAAGAGTTTGGAATGATGAAACAGGATGGAATAGATGAATGTTTACTCAAAACGGGGAAATGAGTGATCGAAATGGTGAAACGAGCACGTGAAATGATGAAACAGATGATAAAACTGATTAGTCAGGGGTCAAGTCTGCCCTTGGGATGGGTCAGGTCCGCCCCTGGCGGGAGGACAAGTCCGCTTGTTGGACAAAAATTGGTCAAAATTGGCTAAAATAGGCTTAAAAGGGCTGGTTCAAAGGTCAAGTCTGCCCCTAGATGGGTCAGGTCTGCCCTTGGAGGTCAGGTCCGCCCCTAGATAGGTTTAAACTTAACTTTTGAAAAGATGACTAAGGAAAATGACCCAAAACATAGGAAACATCAATCAAAAGGATATGGCTGAACAAAAAATTATTGGTTTTGCACAAAGAGGACAATTCAGACAACACAATCCTAAGATTAGTAGAAAGGGGTATGGCTGATAAAGTATTCTATTCTAGGATGAAGATGGTTGCTAAGGAGTCCTCAATATACACCCGGTATGTGAAGCCCAACCCGTGAACACCAACTTGTTACTAGCGTGAGTCAGGAACCTTAGCGAGATACTAGAGGCCCAGACCAACTCTTCACGTCATCCCGACGCTTCACCAATTACAACCTGGTTGTATTGAGGTACACATTTTTCTCTCCCTCCTTTATACCCCGCTAGTATGCGTGGTTGGAATCGTCCCTTGGGGTGATGAAATCCCCAAGCAAGTCTCGCTAAGAAAAGGAAAAAGAGGGTGACTCAAAAGGACTTGGTAAGCTACAATTTCTCATCACCCAGGATCACCAAATGGCGCAAGGAGATTGGATACGTCAAATAGCTTACCAACAAACATGACAAACAAGATTAATTGACACCCCTAGTTAAACTATGTGCCTAAGTTATGTAAAACAACAAGTAGTGCTTGATAAATAACTAACCCTACAAGAAAAATTGTTAGTGAACCTTATCCTTGTTCCTCGCGAAATGTCAATTAGATGCTTGCACAAACTTAAACAAGACACGTTAGGGGGTTAGAAACACTTAAAACAACCAAAAGGAGTGCTAAAAACTAAAATTTCACCTTCTGAAAAAAGCTATCTAGGTCAGGTTCGCCTGTCTGGAGGCCAGGTCTACCCCTTTGTGAAAAATATGCAAAAAAAACTTCTAGAGTTTGTGGAGGGTAGGTTCATCTGTCTGTCAGGTCAGGTCTGCCCCTCTATGAAAAATTTGCAAAAATCAACTTCTCGAGTCTATAGAGGGCAGGTCTGCCCCTAGGCAAGGTCGGGTCCACCCCTGGAGGTCAGGTCCGACTGCCTGTTAGGTCAGGTCCACCCCTCTGTAGGTCGGGTCTACCCCTCTGAAGGTCGGGTCCGCCCCTCTGCAGCCTGCACCTGCAAAAAGTGAAAAAAACAACAAACGTGAAAGATACAGAACTGTTTGTGGGTCCCACCGGGCGTGCCAAAAATGTGAACAGGTAGAAATACATGTTAGAAAATGAGAAAAAAACAAAAGAGTGCAAACAAAAAATATAAACACCCTACACCTCAAGATTGGGCAAATGATCAACCTAACAAAAAAAAATGGAACATTTTACCTTGTTGAGTTGTCCTTTAATTGGCCCTTCGATCTTTGATGTAGTGTATGCTCCTTTGATGGCAAGAGATGCAAGTGTGGGATGTGCAAGATGAATGGAAAATGGGTGATAATGGATGCAAATGCAAATATTTGGCTAAGTATGGCTAAAGAGAAAAATTTGTAAGAGTTTGGCTAGCACAATAATCTCCTAAAACGAGAGAAAAGAGGGGGTATTTATAGAGAATTTTGAATTCTCTAGGGAAATGGATGGTTGAGATTAAACCAACATGGCCAATATGTAGGGCTATGGTGAGTTGAAAACTCACAATCCCTCACATCTTGACATGTGGCATGTGAAGTGGCTTGGGAAAGATGATGTAGACATGAGTTGGAAGGAGAGTACATGACATGGAGGTACTATATAGTACCTTGGGATTGGGACAAGATCTCCTCATAAAGGAGGTCCTTGTCCCCATGTGGGTGAGAGGAAATGTGAGGAATTGAAAATTTCTCAAATATCCACATGGGAATGATAGAAAGAAATTAAACTTCTTTGAAATGCATTAGGGGATTAAATGTGAATTAATAATTCACATGGGGAAAGGGGTACCTTCTCCAAAAAGAGAAAGCATTTAATAGGGTTGACTTAGGACACATTCCATAAATGACATGGAGATTAGGTTGACATAATTAAGTGATTAAGGTTGTGCAAGTACCTGATTAGAAAAATTAATGACCTATTAGAGGCAAGTGGGAGATTAGGAAGAGTTCACATGTGACTTGATGTGACAAGTCAAAGATCACATGGGGAAGAGAAAAAAGGAATTTAATATTCCTTGGAAGGATAGAAGGAATTAAAAATTCCTTGAGAGGTTAATTAGGCTAGTTAATGAAGGATTAGAGGAGGGTTAGGTGGCTAAGAGAGATTAGAGACCAACTTGCAAAAGTTGGAGGATGTGACACATCCTAATCAAGGATTAGACATGTGCACATCCCTAATGATGAGATTAGAAGATGGATTGGGATTAGATAAAAATGATGGAGGATGCGACACATGAGAAATTAAATAAATGTCATATTTATTTAATTCATTTGATGAAAAGGAGGATTAAAGAGATAAGGTATTTATTTATTAATTAAATACTTTAGGGATTTGGTAGAATTAAGGATATTAATTAAATAATAGCGATATTGCTTAATTAATGAAAATAAGGAGATGCTTAGACGAAAGAGGATAAATTTGGATAAATTAAGTGTCCAAATTTAGGTGTCTACACCTTTAAAGCCATTGATTTCATCCATCTGGTAAAATAGTCAGTTGCAGTGAGGACCCATCTATGACCTGTAGTAGAAGGTGGGTTAATAGATCCTATAAAATCAATGCGCCACCTACAAAGGCAAAGCTGGAAACCTCTCCTTACCTACAAACATGACACACTTAACACATTTTCTTGCCCAAGCATGGGAATCCTTGAAAATACTTGGCCAATTGTAGCCTGCTCTCGTGATCTTCCAAGTTGTGGTTCTTGGGAAAAAATGTCCCTCAGCTGTTCCATCATAGAACTCATGAAGAACCTTATCAATCTGATCATTATGAATGTATCTCAACAACACACCATTATGATCTTTTCTAAACAATACATCATTAACCAACACATAAGGAATTGATTGTAACCTAAAATACCTCCTCTTGGCCTTGTCTAAACCTTGTGGGCACTCACCAGTCTACAAAAAATGGACCATCTCTTGCATCGAAATTGCACCCAACACAGGTGCACCAATATGAGGTTCATCATTTGTCACAAGGATAGCCTCCTTTTGAGTTTCTTGCTCATCTTCAGATCTTGAAGCAAGCTGTTTAAACAAATCTTTACCCCTTACAACCTTGATAATTTTGATGTCAATGTCATATTCCATGACCTTCATAATCCAACCTGCTCTCTTTTGATTCAAGTCTCTACACAAAATGGATTCCTTGTGACTAGGATGGGTAACCATGAGATGTACCTTGTTACTAGAAATCAAATGCCTAAAATTTTTCACTTCTAATAACAAGTATATGATTTTCCATGAAAGTATACCTCTGTTCATAGTCCTCTAAACCTTGAGTGAAAAAAGCAAGAGGTTGTTCTAAATTATCATCATTTTGCTATACCAACATTGTAGAAATGGTGTCTATGCTACCAAAGGCATACATACAAAAATAATTTGCAAAATTAGGATTTACCAAAGTAGGATCTACTGATAATGCCTCCTTGATTGCTTTAAAATTGCACTTGGCCTCTTTGGTCTAGCTGAAACTTGCATTCCCTTTCAACATAACAGTTAGTTGTTTCAAAAGATTTTGCAATATCTGGAATAAATCTTCTCAAAAAGTAATTCTACCAAGAAAGCTTTGTAGCCCCTTTTTATGACTAGGTAAAGGCAAGGCTAAGATAACACTTATTCTTTCTAGATAAATGGCGATCCCTTATTTTGACACTACATGTACAAGAAGCTTGCCTTCATGGACAACAAAAATGCATTTTTTGGGGTTGAGGGATATGCCAAATTCCCTACACCTCTCAAATACTTGTTTCTAATTAGATAGGGCTCATTTTCATTCTTAGAAAGCAATTTTATATCATCAAGGTAAATGAGCACTAGCTTATAGATCAGCCCTTGAAATGCCATGTCCATGGCCCTCTGAAAGGTGGCACCAACATTAGATAGGCCAAATGACATTATTTTATAGGCCATAGTGCCCCACTTTATGGTAAATGTAGTATTTTATTGATCCTCTCCCTTTACTAATACTTGGTTATAACTAGAATATCCATCAAGCAAATAAAATCTCTCTGAACTAGCAACTACCTGAAGGATCTGCTCCATAGAAGGCAACAAATAGTGATCTTTCAATGAGGCTCTATTGAGCTCTCTAAAATATACACAAAGCCTCATATATTCCTTTTTATTTCTAACCGGGACAAGGTTAGAGACCCATGATGTATGCTTGATTGGGAAAATGATGCCTCCCTCAATCAACTTAGTCAATTCTTTTATCATAAGAGACTCAAGTTTGGGATTTAAAGGCCTCTATTTCTGCTTAACAGGTTTTGCATTTGGCTCTAATTCTATAGTATGATGAGAAATTTGGGGATCAAAACCCTTTAAATTTGAATAATCCCAGGTAGCTACATCATGAAATTCTTGACAAAGTGCAATAAAAGATAGCCTATCTTCATGGGAACAAATCTTACCAGTTTTAAAGAGGTTACCTTTAAAGATCTCAAGCTCTTCATAATGCTCTTCTTTTATCTACATTCTAGTTTTTCCTTTATTAAGCTGATCATTAGTGCTAAAAATAGATTCCAAGGTGACCAAAACCCTGGGTAATTTGTTTGTCCTCAACTATATGATCTGAACATCATACTGCTGCTTGAGTTTCTCTTGATTTACCATTGAAAATTCATCTTCTTCAAGAAAAAACTAAGTACTTGCTCATCACTCTCAAAAATTTGCCAATGAATATTGTTGTTAGGAATATATGGCCTTACAAAAACTTTAACATACTGCAGTAACTTTTCTTTCTTAATATCGCTAGGAAGATCAAACTGAGCACTTATAATAGCTAGTCTATCAACATGCTTATTTTGACTCCTAGGAATAGAAATTAGATTGAAGGAATCAAATTATTCTATCATGTCCCATACCCTATGCTTGTAAGACTTAAGAACATCATTTTTAGTCACATTCAAACCTCTTACTTGATTGACTATCAACTCACTGTCCCCAAATACTTATAGGCTGCTAATCTTCCTTTTCCTTGCCTATTCTAAACCTTGAATCAAACCTTCATATTCAATAGTATCGTTAGAATAGGAAAATGCAAAATGGAAAGCTGAATAGTACTTTTCACCTCTTAGGGATATAAGCATAACACCCCACTAGCTCCATTTTTGCTTCTTGAACCATCAAAGAACATTTTCCACACCTCATTCTATTATTGTTCAAGTTGCTGATTAACCTTCTTTTCGAGATTTGGAATAACAAAATCTGGTTCATGTATCATATAAACACTTAGGCTTCTATCCTCAATGTTCTTACCTGGATCATCCTCAACATTTTCTACTGCCCACTCATTCAAAAGGATATCTAGGATATCCTTAGTTTGAGTACTTGGTTCATGAGCAGTAGTGTGTTCATTACTATAAAAAACAACACAATTGGCATTTATGGCACTTGGTAGATAGGGATCTATACGGTCCTTTACTATTGATTCAAAATTAATGGTTACTTTTTTCCCATATCTAGTCCTAAACAACATGTGAGACCAATTTGAGGACAAGTAACCACCTATTTTGGCTATAAAATCTCTGGACAAACACAGGGAAAAATATGGTGGAAAATCAATAACAAAAATGTCCTGCAAGATGGAAAAATTTGGGCAGGCATGTAAAGTAAGGCTTAAATCATTAATGACACCTACATGGTTAATGTATGTCCCATCAAGTTGGACCACTCCCTTTTTAAGAGGCTAATATTTCAATCCCAACCTATCAGCAATCTGCTTGGGCATAACAAAACTACTTGCCCCTAAATCTATCATGCAGTTATGAACCAATTTATCCACTATTATCAAAGACATAAAAGGGTGGGAGTTTAACATCATTACCCAACTGCCCACTATTGGTTTGAGGTGTGTTTGTAAAAACATCCTTGACTTAACCAACTAAAACATCACTTGAAACACTTAAATCAAATAGTGTAGAATATAATAATTTTTTTTGTCCTGGGATGGACAAGGAATCCCACATAGACATAGTTACATTCATTTTCTTCATGTGCTCAATAATGTTGAAAGACATAGTAGTGTTTACCTTTTGGTGGGTCCTTACAACATCAGGGTCTACTTGCAAGTGGGATGATTGAGGTTGGTTCCCAGGATGCTCTTTGGTAGCGCCTTGTGTATTTCTTTGTAGTATACATGGCACTTGCAAGGTGGATGGACCAACAACTTATTCTTCTTTGTTTGTTGATTGTACAATTTCAAAATCCCTTTTCTTGGATCTAGTATTAGCTGCTATTGGAGAATAATATCTATTCACTCCACAAAATTCCTCTCCTTGCTAATTCAAGAGAGTTGTATCACTTGGAGGAATATCTTGTTGTTGTGGAGATTGATCCTTAGGCACATTCTGCATACTTGATACATTCTACACCATCAAATCTTGGTTGATAACCCCATTTGAACATGTAGCTTGATTATGGGGTTGGTTGCAGGGAAAACACCACTCATAATCAGCTGCAAGGTTATTTTGAATAGGTACAAGTTCCTTATCCAAACTGATTAGAGTTGGATTGTATGGATGAAAAGGCCTTGGGTTGATATTTTGCCTTGCACCTTGGTTGTTTTCTTGAAAAGGCTGCCTGTTAGCTTGATAAGGCGGGTTCTATCCTTGATTATGAGGCTGGTATGGCTTGAAGCTTTGAAACTGTTTCTTCTTCATGTCCACTAATTCATTTCTAAATGATTGAAGTAACCCATTTATCTCTCACAACTTAGGAGATTGGGCTGGGAAATTTTTTTCTTGATTAACAACAACTGGTAAAGGGGCTATTTGAGGTGTTTGCACAGTCATAAGAGGCTGTATATTAGGAAAAAATGGCATGGGAGGTCTAGGAGCTATCCTTCTAGCATGTATAAGGCTGTTCTCATCTCTAATATCTATGTCATAGGCTTGTGGTAATGTGTTCCCACCCATATACTGTATCATAACAACTATCTCACTATTCAAAGATCTCAAAAATATAGAAATGCATACTTTGGTGAAGGCCTTATGTTCTATGAAATTCTGTTCCAGGAGCTTTGGAAATGAAAATTAAAGTCTTTCATGTGTTTATAAGGGACCCTCTTGATAGTAGTGAGCTACTCGACTAATGACAAGTGATCAAAATTTTCCTGAAACTGTTTACATAATGCTTCTCCAAGTTGATCCCATGTGGTGATCAAATTAACTGCCAAGCTCCTAAACTATTGAAGAGCTTTACCCTTAAAGGATACTGCTAGCAATCTAATGGATACATTTTCTTGTGTTATATGATGTATTGAGCATAAATTTTCTAGATCTTTGATGTGTTCAAGGGGTGTAGTTTGATCTTCCCCAGTGAAGAAAGGAATACTCTTAAGGGCTGCCACTGGAATATCATCATGTTGTGCCAAGTTCAACGGGCTATCCCCATTAAATGGTACAAAAGGATGATTTCTTGCCATTGGTGCAACAAAAATGTGAGTTCTTATAGGATGAACAACAACTCTCATTGAAGGTGGAGTTGATTGTGTCTTTCTTAATGAAGGTAGAGCTCTTTTTGCAATTCTTCCCTATCTTTTGGGTGGAGATAGCTGCAAATACTCAAAATATTTTGAACTCCTTGTCTGAATCCTTCTCATAAGCTATGATAGCACTGGTTTTTCTACTAATTTCCACACTCATTTTTGCTAGATATGCCGATTTAAACTCTCAAAGGTTTGAGAACTACTAGTTTCATATCAAAACCAATAGTAAACATAAATTTCTAAGATTGTCTTGATTCGATGGTCCCACCAGGTGTGCTAAAAACTGTTCTCTAAAATTGAACCCTTGTTAAGTTGCAGAACTTAGCACTTTGGAGAAACATGGGAACATTCCTAGGTTGTGGGTCACCTAAAATTGGAATGGACCTCCAGAGAAAGCTAGCTGCTAAGGTACTCACCTAAACTACTCTAATGACTGACAAAGGAAAAGGGTAAAAGGAATAACATAAACTTAAAATTGGAAATTAATGAAGGTGATGCACCAAAACACTAACTAGGACGTGTAAAACAACTTACATACACATTTCAATCAATGATAAATCTTCACATAAACATCTCACTTTCATATGTTTCTTTCATAGATATTTCATAAGAAGGCTTTAATGCTTAGCACCTAGAAGGAAATATATTTTCACAACTAGAAACAACTGCATTTGAACACAACCTATAACCTGAAACATACATATTCTTCTACAAAAGGTGCTAACAATGAGACAAAACCACAAGGAAATAAGTAAGTTGACAAGTAGTTATATCAATCAATTAAAATGAACACAATAGAGCAGAAAAATTAGAAGGTAAAATAACTCAACTTCATTGATATCCAAGGTATCTGTTGTCATACATGTCAAAGAGATAAAAAAAACTATCTTTTTCTCCAAGGACTCAAAAGAAGTCACAAAGAAAAAAAGAAGCAAGAAATAAATTTACAAATGAGTCATGAAATGACTATATCCATTCTCCATCAAAATGCACCAAAATAGGAACTAGAAGCTTCTTGGTCATACACACCAGTAAAGCCTAGAAAATAGCTCTCAAACTCCCTCCAAAACAAGTTGAAAGTGAAGAAAATGTCAAATTTGACCTTATCCATCATAAAAACATGAAAAACCACCCCCTAGATACTCCCATTCTTTCCAAAAGTGAGTAAAAGCTATCCTACATCTTCTCCATATGTCGACCAACTTCACTAACCTCCCCCTATATCTTTGGTACTTTTTGGATAACCTCCTCCAACTTCCCTATATGCTTGGCACTTCTTATAAAGCCCAATTACACCCCTTTAACTCAAACTTAAAAGTAACGCCTCCTATCTTGCATTTTCATAACATGTATTAAAGTGATTTATAATGCATGAAATTTAATAATTTTTTACATTTTCAAATCAATTTTGAATCTTGCAAGAATGAAGGGGACATTTGGTTCGACCTTGTCTTGAAAAGTCACACTTTGCAAACTATGGAAAGGAGAACACAAGGCATAAAGCATTTACCATCCTACACAAGGGGTATTAGTTTACATTGCTAATATTTTAAATAAAAGGTAAAAATACCTTTTACTTGTCGGCATAAGCTAGGGTTGAAACCCTAATGACCAAAACCATGGGCAAAGCATCATTTTACATTTCATTTTTGATGAGGGTTGAGATCAAAGGGTCTTTCTAGGCTATCTAATCTCACATCCAACACACGTGCACACACATAGAAAGACCAAACGAATGCAACATGAGAACAGATATTTTCTTTATTACTAGGGAGAGGTTACAGATATCATGACACTCTATGGGCTGCTTATTACATGAATTTTCCAAATTTTTTAGATCTAAGTTCACCCTTTATTCTTCACTATATGTTATCCTACAATCCCCCTATCTGTCCTATATTCCTTCCGCGTTTATATCTCCTTCTAGTTCTCCAAGTTAGCCTTGTTCTTTCCCGCTCTTCATGTCGTAGTTTTCTTGATCATCCAATCAACACCAGATCATTACATCATTCTCAGTAGCTTCATCAAATCGTCCAATGGGAATGAATTTCAAAACAATCATGTGGAATTAATTTGTTCTTGTTCTGCCAAGTGTTATCCTATCATTCACTGTCCACCGCATTGCCCATCATCATTCATCACCTCCATCAAAATTTTCCAAGACTCGGGTGGATCTCATGCCGAATTGGATATGTCAATAAAGCTCTTATTAGACATCATTGAAATGTCAAATAGACCCTGAAAGATCTCTCACTGAAGTACGTATGTCACATCGACATCACCACTACCATCTCATCACTCATCGCAATTCACAAGGATGTGAATTACCTATTGATTTTCACCAATTGTCATTATGTTCCATCCCTATTGGTCCCACCATTCGTTCTGTCCCTTGCCTTGTCAAAGAGACATTGGGAAATCTCTCACCAAAACCCTCATGTTACACTGATGCAAACATCAACACAACACACGACCAACGGGTGTCGATGAGACATTGAATGTTAGAGAGACATTCGAGATTGTCTCAACGACAAGCCAACTCTCACTGATAAAGCTCCACCGTGCCCAGACCACTACTGCCCAACATGGAATTTTAGAGAGACATTCAAGAATATCTTTCTAAATGGGCCATGTCTCACCGATAATGTAACTTGTTCACACTTCACCATCGATTCATGGGGTCATCACTGGGAAATCAAATGTCCACAACACTACCATGTCACTACTTCGTAATCTAAAACAAGTATGTGGATTACCCAATTTCACCATGCCATGCATTTCCTTCGCTATGAAAACCTTCTTATCATTGTCTCACCAAAACGTCACTCTCCTGCCAATGTAACTCCATTCTGCCAATACCATCACTCTGTCGCTGAGACCTAGAATATGATCCAGTCAATATACTCTTGTCCTATCGATAGGATCACGTTGATTACTCTGCAAGTCCAGGATCATCCCTTATTTGACCAATCAACATGGAAAACAATGCAGGTTTGTTCTTGCCATGGATGTTCCTATATCCAACACCCAGGGTAGGAAAGAAATGTTTCATAAAAATTTGTGGATCTGATGCTCATTTAGAATCCATCTAGCCGCCTTGTTCACCAACACCTTTTTTCTCAACTGTCCCTGCAACTTAACATATCCGCCATCCTTCATCCTTCCTCTCTTTCTACCTCTTTTCACATAATTAATCTCCCATCAGTATTCATTATAAAATTATAAAAATCCTTAATCATCAATTTCTTCTTAATCAAAAGAATAATATGACTCATACATTACCTTCTTCTCTATTAATGTTGCAACCTCTTTGTTTCCTGCAAACACAATAAAGTCAACATGTTCATGGGCCTGATCTTCTCCCACCTATATCTCCTCCGTTCCCTTATCACATTCATTAGTTACTTTCCCTTCCAAGAAGATATCTATCTTCCTAATCTCCTCTTTGAGTAGGAGATCTTCTTCACCTTCACCAAATTCTTCATCAAATATAAAATTTTCAGCTTCTGCTTTATAATCTTCTTTCCAACCCTCTTCTTATTCTTCCTTAGTGTCACATGCATGACACTCTACTTCATCCTTTCTATTCTCAGTGAGTTCTTTTGTCACAATATCTTTTTCCCCACTACCGAATGCCATTGTCTTTGTTGTTGCATTGAACAAACTCTCTATCTTTGTAATCTCTTCCTCAAGAAGCTCTTGGTCTTCATTAGGATCTTCATCGAACATTGAATACTCATCCTCAACTACTAAAATTCTTCCTTCATTAGCACTCTTTTCTTCAATCATTGCCACTTGAGTTTCCTCTTCTTCAAGGTCCTCCATTTCTCTCCACCTTGCAGTGGTTTCTACAACCTTTGGACCTACTTCCTTCATGTCTTCCAATAAACATCCTTTAATTTCAGGCTCTAGTTCCTCAATCTGTACATCCTCTTCCTCGGTGTCATATGCATGACACCTTACTACAACCTCTTTCTTTTCTATAGTCAAAACATCATTAGAAAGATAAAATTTATCTTCAACTCTTGGCTTCTTTTGTTTCCAACCTCTAACCTTGTCCTCCAATTCTTTTAGTTGTTGGTTCAACTCTACAAATTCTCTTTTCCAAAATATTTTCCTTATTTCCTCTAATCTGGGATTTCTTAGAAACCATCTAATGACAATGCCCTTTCTCTTTGCCATTTTTTTTTTCCAGGCCTCTCATGCTGTAACAACACAAATTATCAACCCTCAGGTTTCACAAATGTAAACTGCCTCTTGTTTGGCATTCTATTTACAAATCTTCAACACCTTTAGATGTTATCCCACACATTATCAATGCTCTAATAAACCTTTAAACCCTCAAGTTTGCATATGTGAACTGCCTCACATTCGACGATCTATTCACAACTTCAAGAAATATGTCACGTCTCAATCCTGATGCAGGTTACTTTTTGACTTTGAGTGGATTTGTTACATGTTTTGTTGTGCTTGATAGAGTAATGATTAATATGATGATATTTTGGCGTGGAGATAAATGAAAGTGTTTATTTAAATTATGAAAGTTGAAAAGTATTGAATGCGTTTTACTTTGAATATGAAGCAAAATAGAGTAGAAACATTTTAATTAATGTAATGCATTGCTTTATTTATATCTTGACGTGATACTAATTCAACTATCATTGTGTCTGAGTGCCCTTGAGTTGTAGGAAGTTGAAGACCAAGGGTGTGATTAAGGAGAGATGATTAGCATCTTGATAGGACAAAGTAGGAAGACCTCTTGATCACACACATGCACTTAGTTTCATATAGACTGCATTTAGGAATGTCTAAATTTTGTGTGTTTGTTTTGAAGTAATTGCAAATTAAATAATAAATAGTAAATTAAATAGAATAAAGCATGGTAAAATAAAGGATTAAGCATTAATTAAAAGTCAATTATGGATTCTTGATTTAAATAATTATGCATGCTACTATTCTTTTAATTTGTGTTAAACTTGGAGTTTATGAGTTAAACATTAAGTTTTAAGATATTTATTTATATTGTTGAGTAAATATTTTTGAAATGGGATTTACATGCAATTAAATTGGAAATTATTATTAATTTTAAAATACATTTTCAAGATTAGGTTAGGAAATTGTGAATGGAAAAGCAAATTTAAATAGGGAAGTGAGTTCTCGAGAAGGTAAGGGTTCTTGAAAATAATCTTGAAAACAAGCTCTGCAACTTTGCTCTAATGGCTACCAAGTAAATGTTGAAGCTTTTGGAATAGTATGCTAAGAATTAAGCTGGGGTAAATAGTGGAAAGATAGAGAGCTGGAAAGCAATTGGAGAGAAGGAAAAAGAAGAGGCTGTCTCTAAGGAACCAAATCAAAAAGAGGCAAAAGAAGAAGCTAGCTGAAGAGCATCCCCAATCCCAGCTGGAAGCATAATTTTCAGGTTCTCAATTCTTTATCCACACCTCTCATTGAAAAATGCAAATAGTTCTGAAGAAATTGAATGCAATGTGTTTAAATTGTGTGAAAAGCTGTGAATATCCGAGAGAATATATATATTTTCTGAGAGTGCATTGAATGTATTTGCACAACTTTTCTTCTTTCTGAATTGGGGGTTTATCTTTTTAATCTTTTATAACTGTGGTTTTTGAGTTTGCTTTTCAATCTTGAACTGTAATTCTGCAAATAAATTTATATATATATATATATATAAACATATATATATATATACATTTATACACATACGCTCATGTGTTTTTGAGCATATATATATAATTAATTTATATTCTGTCTTTACCTGCATCAACTCCGAATTTCACAGAGATTGTTTGAATTTAAAATCCAGCATCAAATTTTAATTGTGTTACAAAAGTTGTTTGGGGATTATAATTCCCCAGCCATCCATAGGGGTGGCCGACACTGTGTGAGGACAGTGCCCTCCATAGGCCAAGGCCTATGGAGGAGGCACTGCCTCCTCACAACTGCGCCCCTCCCTATGGCCAAGTATCGGCCAACCCTTATAGAAACTGTGATTCATTGACATTTTTTTTTATATCTCTTTTACTTTGCAAAATTACAAACTCTCTGTTCTTTTCTCTATACGCTAAAAGTTACGTTTGGATATAAATTTTATCTTTTATATATATATATGCATAAAAGCATATATGCATAAAAGCAGGTTCTGGTATATGTATATTTGGGATAATTTATCTCAGAACATGTTCTTTTTGATAGTAGGAATACACAGGGAATATATGTATAAATACATATTTATAAATATAAGTATTTATGTGTAGATACATATACACACAGTTGTACATACAAATATTTACACCTGACATAATTTTCTGTCATTGTTTATAAACAGTAAAACAAAGTAATGTATTCAAGCCCAATATGAGTATTCAGACTTAAGACTACTATGATTCTATGAGTATACAAATAAGTAATATAAATGTATCTACATATATATAATCATTTATAGCAATAGATATACAAATATGTATAGAGAGTTTTAATATTCACAATACTGAGACTTGAAATGAAATAGCTCAAATCCACACAATTAACTGCATACACTAGTAGACTGGAATTCATGAGTAAATCTGGTAAATTTACTTTATTTTATCTTTTCTTAAAACTATTAATTTCCTAAATATTGATGCATTGTAAGAATCACAATATATATCAATTTTGAACTTAGTAAACACTCATAAGACTTCGGTTACAGCTGAGTTTAAAAACTTTTTAGCAAATGTAGGAAAGTTATAACACAATCAACATTAGTGAACTTTATGTAAAGAGTAATTTTCTTTTGGCTAAAAATTAGCATAATTAATTGTTGAGATCAAAATTAAATTAGAAATGGAATTGGAGCTGATTTTATCTTGCATTTAAAACCTACTTGAAATAGTACAAGAAAACCCCATTTGCTGATTGCATGCATGTAGCTATTTGAAAATTCTTTGTGCAAACATTGGAAAATGATGAAATTTTCTTTGAAACTGGAAATGTGTAAAAATTGAAAGTGAACTTAGATGGAATTGCATTATTTACTGAATTTTTGAGAACTTTCGGGATAGGATGCTGAAGGTGGACCCTCAGAGATGATAGTTTTACCTTTTTCTAAAACTATCATATATTTTATTTTTGCTTGGCCAAGCAATTGCACCATTGAAATAGATGGAATTAAAAGCCTAGAACTACATGAATATAGGTCTCTTCCACCTCCTGTTTGCATGAAATATGTGATTCTCATGTTAGGAATGCATATAGGCATCAGGCTTGCATTGAGAGTTCCCTCTTGTGTTGTTGTTTCAGGTTGCTAGGCTCCTCGTGCAGGGCCGGAGATTTCTTCGAGATAGGAAGAAACCCTGGGAAGTATTGTACTTCGTGGTTGGGCAGAAAAGGTGCCTTAATCACACTCTTGGCCCAACTTGCAAGAAGACCAGTGGTGTCATGACGGTTGAGGTTCAGAGGTTTATTTGTTATAAATGTAATCATGTATTATTTGGAATGGTTTGAAAAGCCCACTTGCAAATGTAATTTTATTTGTAATTTAGTATTGTAAGATTGGAAAAGATGTATTGAAAAGAAAGATATGATGTAACATTGAAATAGATGTACTGATTGAAAGTTAGTGATGTAATTGAAAACTTGAGAAAATTTATGGAATCTTATTGATATGTGAATGGCAATCATATATGTATCATTGCAAGGATCCTTATTGTTATTTAAATTTATTTAATTTGCATACATGAATGGAAATATATTCTTAATTTTCCTTTTTAGCATTTATGGAAAGATAATGCCATATACATCCTTTATTTATACCGTACTTGGAATGAATAAAGTTTGGTAAGTGTATGGCTAAATGAGCATCAATTTTTGAGCGTTACAAAATATCTCATTTTCACAACCATCCTCTACCCAACAAATACCTTGGAAGATGGCTTCCTCTACCCACCTTCTCTTTCAGTGGAGGAACTCTACACCTTCTACCCAACTTTATCTCTGTTGGAGGAAAATAGTTACATACCCTCTTTCATGCCTGCAACAAACATGATTTCCACAACTCTTCTCAACTCTTCACCCGCAGGTCTTCTGGATTTAACCCACACTCACAGGTCCTGATGCAATTGCCTCATGTTCGGTGCTCTATTAGAGACTTAGGACAACTAATTCTAATACCACTGATGAGGGTCAAGATCAGAGGGCCTTGCCAGGCTATTCTATCTCATAGCCAAAACACGCGCACATGCACATAAAGACCAAACAAATGAAATAGGAGAACAAATATTTTCATTATTACTAGGGAGAGGTTACAGATTACATGCCACTATATGGGCTGCTTATTACATGCATCTACTAAATTTTGTAGATCTAAGTTCACCCTCTATTCTTCACTATATGTTATCCTCCACTCCCCTTGTCTGCCTTGTATTCCTTCTGCATTTATATCTCCATCTAGTTCTCCAGGTTAGCCTTGTTCTTTCTCGCTCTTCATGTCATAGTTTTCTTGATCATCCAATAAGCACAAGTCCATTACATCATTCTTAGTATCTTCATCAAATCATCTAATGGGAATGAATTTCACAACAATGACGTGGAATTCATTTGTTCTTGTTCTGCTAAGTGTCATCCTATCATTCACCTTCCACTGCATTGCCCATCATTGTTCATCACCTCCATCAAATTTCACCAAGACTCTAGGGGATCTCACACTTAACTGGATATGTCACATCAATAAAGCTCTTATTGGATATCATCGAAATGTTGAACAAACCTTGAAACATCTCTCACCGAAGTATGTATGTCACATCAACATCGCCACTGCCATCTCATCACCCATCGTAATTCGCAATGATGATACGAATTACCTATTACTTTCCACTAGCTAGCATTACATTCCATCCCTGTTAGTCCCACCATTCATTCCATCCCTCACCTTATCAAAGAGACAATGGGAAATATCTCACTGAAACCCTCATGTTACATTGATGCAAACATCAACATAGTGCATGACCAACATATGTTGATGAGACATTGATTGTTGGAGAGACATTCAAGATTGTCTCAATGACAAGCTGATTCTCATCGATAAAGCTCCACCATGTCCAAACCACTACCACTCGACATGGAATTTCGAAGAGACATTCAAAAATGTCTTGCTAAATGAACCATGTCTCACCGATAATCTAACTCGTTCACACTTCACCATCAGTTCACTGGCCGGTCATCGCTGGGACATCAAATGTCCACACCACTACTGTGCCACTACTCTGTAATCCATAAAAAGGATGTGGATTATCTAATTTTTCCATGCCATGCATTTGCTTCACCATCAACACATTATCGTTGTCTCACCGAAACGTTACTCTCCTACCGATGTAACTCCATTCTGCCAATACCATCACTCTATTGTTGGGACCTAGAATATGATCCTACTGATATACTCTTGTCTCGTTGATTTCTTTGCAATTCCAAGATAATCCCTTATTCGACTAATCAACACAAAAAATGATGCATATTTGTTCTTGCCTTGGATTCTCCTGCATCAATTTTCCACTACATCTTTCTGGATACTTGAGGGTGCCACCATAGGGTTTCACCTAGAGCTTTGTGGAGTAATTTCATGGAAAATTCTATGTGAAAGATGTCAAAACTGAGTTGGGGTAAGCCTTTTTTGTACAAACAAAATCATTCCTTTCATTATCTATGAATAAGATGCTTGTTATGAGCTCTATCATGGAAGAAAATGGTGAAAATGTGCTTATTTTATGTGTGATCAACATTCTGAAGCTTTACATTTGTTTTCATTCTCTTTGCTTGGAAAACTTGCTTTAGATTCTATGATCAAAAGTAATGAAGTTATCTTGATTTTCTCTATATTTTTCCCTTGCTTCTAGAAAGCTCTAGCTTATACTTGCAAATGATTGTGGTTTTCTTTATGCAAATGGGGAATATATTTTATTTTTCTGTGCATTTCTCATGGTATTTTTTGTAACCAAAATAAAAATTCCTTTTATGTGTTTATCTTGGCACAAAGAAAAATACTTTCTATGCTTTGATTTTGAAAAGACACAATGATTACACTTTCATTCAGTCATTCTATATGATTTCTCTACAATTCTATGCCATGAATTTGTACATTTTTTTAGGTATCAAGGGATTGTTTCATCTACTTAGGCCATAGCTTCTCCATTTTGCACACAAAAACCTGAGGGTTTTTTGGTTTCTAAAGGCCATGGAAAATTTTACCTTTCTTGGACCTAGGGTTTGCCTATGTAACTTCATTTAGCTATGATTTTCCATTGGGATTTTGACTAGCCACTTCACATTTTTCCTGCTCGTGTCCTTGAAAATTTCAATGAATATGTCTTGAAGAACTTAAGGAACTCTCTCCTAAAGAGCCTTTGTTTTCTTGCTCATTCCTATTGATGTACTTACTATTCTTTCTTACAAATCTTAGCTTCAAGTTGTGCAAGCTTTGCATCAATCTACCACTTTACTATTGCACAACCCCATGCATTTATCTCTGTGATTCTTTCATTTACGTAAAGCTAAGAGATTACTATTTCTATTGAAGTTACTATCTTATAAGCTTCTCATAGACTACATCCTGAGAGTTTGATTCTCTTTTCATGGTTTTATGGACAATTACATAGTGTAAATAACATGCTCTTTTGATTGCTTCAGTTATCTCTACCTCGATTACTGCCCATAAAACCCTTTCATTCCCAGAGGACATCATGCTATTTGACTCACTTTCATTAGATTCCATTACAAAAAAAATAGAAAATGAAAGTACCTCATGATTTTATTTCTCAAGACTTTGCATCCTTTTAGCATTGTTCTATGATGACACCACCAACCTTTGTACTTGGATTTGAAATATGGGAAGCTTTTCCTACATAATTGTATATTCATTGTTTTCTGTCCTCATGTGTATAAATGATCTTTTCATAGTTTATCATTCACTATTAGAGTGAAACATGATCACTTATTACTTCAATATCCTCTGTGATGAGACTGTTTATCATGTTGAGGCTTCATTTCATAATTGTTCATCTCTTATCATGCTCCACTTTAAGCAAGTATGTTTTCATTCATGATAGTGAGGTAAAATTTATTATCATAGGTGATGAGATACATGTTCCAAGTTGACGAGCATGAATCTTTTACACTTGTCATCCCTCTTCATAACAAAGGGCAACATGCTGGGCTCAACCCTTGTGGGAACCCATTTTACTCCACATGTTGAAAAGTCAAATGAAAATAATCCAATAATGAAATATTTCACCTATACCTGCACAATGAACAACCATGTTAGATAAAAATAATCGAGCTCAAAAGGTTCCAATGATGATTCATTATTTGATGATACTCCCTGCTTCTTTTGATATTTAAGATGTTGCAGAACTATTTCATTGTCATATGATAGTACACTATATGTTTGTTGGAATGAATTGTATATGATGAGAAAACATATCTTGAGCTCTAACACTAATTTTTCTCAACTCCTACAGACATTCTGGAGCAATGGATCAACCTTTTGGAGGACTCAGGAGCTATCTGGAGGTGCAATAGATCAACATCCATCCTCGCCACCCAGGGAATGATGGATGGCTTTTCTTTTTATATGCTCTTCTTTTCTTCAAATATATAGTTTTACCTTTTGTATTGCATTGAAGGAGTTAATCCCATGGGTTGTGTGGGATATTATATACTTGTAATTATCAATAAAATATAGTTTTTATGCAAACACTTTTGCAATCTTTCTCCTGTGTACATTTGAATAATAAAATGCAATCAATTTGATAATTCTTCATGCATATGAATGGAAAATAGCATAAGTCAATATGTACCTTTTCTCTTTACTCTACAAAGTAATCATAGTTGTACCCAATTGAGCTGGAAGCTAAATTAGGTAAGATTTTTGGCAACATCTACTGTATGTTTTCCTGCTAAACATATTGACCAGTTGTCTGATCTTATTCATTGGGCACATGCATCAATAGAAAAATGACAAGACTTAAAAAAAAGTCTTGTATATTACTGCAATTCATCATAACAGTGCATGAAGCCTTCGAAACTTATTCCAACAAACAAAAATTTAGGACAAACCCACTGACTATGAAAAACTACATCTAAGCTAATGTGCAGTAGCACTTATTGAAACAAAAATTTATAAACTAGCATATACAAGGTAAATCATACCTCAAAATAGAGTTTGAGGTATATCCCATTAATTGAGATAGGCAAAACTTCTCCATCCATTTTTGACAACTAAAAAGCATTGTGCTCTTTGCACTCAACAATGATAAATGGGACACTCCACATACTGTCAAACTTGGTGTGTTTTCTTGGCCTGCTCTTTAATTCATCCCATTTAAGTGCAACATCTCCTTCTTTGAACACCCTTGGTGTTGCTTTCTTGTCAAAAACTTTCTGTGTTTGGAGTTGATGAAACTCCATTATTTTCATGGTTTTATCTCTTGTCTCCTCTAGTTCCATGAGTTGTGCATATCTGACTTCCATTGGATCTTCCCCCTCAAACATCTCAAATTGGCTAACAATATCCAGAGCTGGAAGCTCAATACACAAGGGGAGCCTTACCTCTTTCCCATAGAGCAGCATATAAGGGGAGTTTCCAATGAATCTCTTTTATGTTATTCCATCTTCCCACAAGGCATATTTCAGCTTGGTATGCCAAGTTCTCTGGTTATTGACTATTATTCTCTGATAATTCTGATCAGATTCTTATTTTTTGACTTTACCAAACCATTTCCTTGAGGGTAATAGTTTGATGATTTATTCAGGTGGATACCATTCTTGACAACCCAATCACTCATCCTCATTCCAACAAAGGCTGAAGCATTATTTGAAATAATTGACTTAGGCACACCAAATCTGGTTATCAAATCATCATAAAAGTTAACACAATAATTTCATTGGCTTCCTTCAAAGCCACTTCTTTGGTCCATCTAGATACTTTCATTCCCTCCAAAAGTGATAAAATATGTTCTACATCTTCTCCATATTTTGACCAACTTCACTAACCTCCCCCCTATATCTTTGGCACTTGTTGGATAACCTCCTCCAACTTCCCTATGTGCTTGGAACTTGTTATAAATCCCAATTACACCCATTTGATTCAAACTTAAAAGCAATGCCTCCTATCTTGCATTTTCATAACATGCATTAAGGTGATTTATAATGCATCACTTTTAACAATGTTTTACATTTTCAAATTAGTTTTGACTCCTACAAGAATGAAGGGGACACCTGGTTTGACCTTGTCTTGAAAAGCCACACTTTGCAAACTATGCAAAAGAGAATACAAGGCACAAAACATTTTCCATTCTACACAAGGGGTATTAGTTTACATTGCAAATATTTTAAATAAAAGGTAAAAATATCTTTTACTTGTTGGCATAAGCTAGGGTTGAAACCATAATGACCAAAATCATGGGACAAGCATCATTTTACATTTCATTTTCAATTGCATCTTTCTAGGTAGTTGAGGGAACTGTCATAGGGTTTCACTTGGAGCTCTGTGGAGAATTTTCATGGTGGATTATGTGTCAAATTTTTCAAAACCGAGATGGGGTAAGCCTTTTCTGTACAAACAAAATCATTCCTTTCATTTTCTATGAATAAGATGCTTGTTTGGAGCTGTATCATGGAAAAAAATGGTGAGAACATGCTTATTTTCTTTGTGATCAACATTCTAAAGCTTTACATTTATTTTCATTCTCTTTGCTTGGAAAACTTGCTTCAAATTCTACGAGCAAAAGTAATGAAGTTATCTTAATTTTTTCTACATTTTTCCTTTGCTTCTAGAAATCTTGAGCTTATACTTGCAAATGGCTGTTGTTTTCTTGATACAAATATAGAATATATTTTATTTTTCTATGCATTTCTCATGGAATTTTTCTATTTCTAGAATGAAAATCCCTTTTATGTGTTTATCTTGGCATAAAGAAAAATAATTTCTATGCTTTGCTTTTGAAAAGACATGATGATTACACTTTCATTCAGTCATTCTATATGGTTTCTCTACAATTCTATGCCATGGATTTGTACATTTTTTCAGGTATCAAGGGATTGTGTCATCTACTTAGGCCGTGGCTTCTCCATTTTGCACACAAAAACCTGAGGGTTTTTTGGTTTCTAAAGTCCATGGCAGCTTTTACCTTTCTTGGACTAAGGGTTTACCTCTATAACTTCATTTAGCTATGATTTTCCATTGGGATTTTGACTAGACACTTCACATTTGTCCTTTGTTAAGCAACATTCTGGGTGTTTAATGTGTTCATCATGTTTTTCAAATAGGGTGTTGCTCATGTCCCTACAAATTTCTATGAATATGTCTTGAAGGAATTAAGGAAGTCTCTCCTAAAGAGCCTTTGTTTGCTTGCTCATTCCTATTGATGCACTTGCTGGTCTTTATTACAAATATTAGCTTCAAGTTGTGCAAGATTTGCATCAATCTACCACTTGAATTTGCACAACCCCATGTATTTATCTCTGTGGTTCTTTCATTTATGCAAAGCTAAGAGACTGCTATTTCTGTTGAAGTTACTGTCTTATAAACTTCTCATAGACTACATCCTGAGAGTTTGATTCTCTTTTCATGGTTTTATGTACAGTTACATAGTGTAAATAACATGCTCTCTTGATTACTTTATTTATCTCTACCTTGATTACTTCCCATAAAACCCTTGCATTCTTAGAGGACATCATGCTGTTTGAATCACTTTCATTAGCTTCCTTCATAAAAAACACTCATAAAATGAAAGTACCTCATGATTTTGTTTCTCAAGATTCTACATCCTTTTAGTACTTTTTTATGATGACACCACCAACCTTTGTACTTGGATTTGAAATATGGGAAGCTCTGCCAACAACACTATATATTCACTGTTTGCTATCCTCATATGTACAAATGATCTTTTTATAGTTTATCATTCACTATTAGAGTGAAACATGATCATTTATTACTTCAATGTCCTCTGTGATGAGATTTTTTACCATATTGAGGCTTCATTTCATAGTTGTTAATCTCTTATCATGCTCTAGTTTGAGCAAGTATGTTGTCATTTATGATAGTGAGGTAAACTTTACTATCACAGGTGATGAGATACATGTTCCAAGTTGATGAGTATGACTCTTTTACACTTATCACCCCTCTTCAAAATAGAGGGTAGCATGCTGGGCTCAACCCTTGTGGGCCCATTTTACTCCACATGATGAAAATTCAAATGAAAATGATCCAACAATCAAATATTTCACCTATACCTACACAGTGAACAAACATGTTAGATAAAAATAATAAAGCTCAAAAGGTTCCAATGATGCTTCATGATTTGATGATACTCCTTTGATTATTTTGATATTTAAGATGCTGTGGAACTATTTCAATGTCATATGATAATACACTATATGTTTGTTGAAATGAATTTTATATGATGAGAAAACATATCCTGAACTCTAACACCAAATTTTCTCAACTCCTATAGGCATTCTGGAGTAATAGAGCAACCTTTTGGAGGACTTAGGAGTTGTCTGGAGATGCAATAGATCAACGCCCATCCTCACCACCCAGGAAATGATGGATGCCTTTTCTTTTTATATGCTCTTCTTTTCTTGAAATATATAGTCCACCTTTTGTATTGCATTGAAGGAGTTAATCCCATGGCTTGTGTGGGATATTTTATACTTGTAATTATCAATAAAATATAGTTTTTATGCAAACACTTTTTGCAATATTTCTCTTGTGTACATTTGCATAATAAAATACAATCAATTTGATAATTCTTCATGCATATGAATGGAAAATAGAAAAATTCAATATGTACCTTTTCCCTTTACTCTGCAAAACAATGACAACTCTACCCAATTGAGTTGGAAGCTAAATTAGGTAATAGTTACCACTCAACAAACCCTTTAATAAAACTTGGAATGTAAATTTGCAACTTGCATGAAATAGATTCAATGGATGTGGATCTTGAACCTTGAATCTTGACTTGAAATAGTGCTTTGAATTCTTGAATGGATCATGAAACCTACATCACCATATTAGCTACAAAAACATGCATGATGCAAGAATACTTTGACGTGACAATTGGATCTTGATTGATGCAAGAAAAATTCAATAAATATGCCTTGAATGCCTTGAAGTTCTCCAAAAATTCTCTTAAAATTGCTAGGATGCTCTCTTGAAAATTCTAGGTGAAACATAGTGAAATGACCTTATATTTATAGATATGTATCCTCAATTTCCCAAAATTCAAATATCACAAGCTAACATTTGAATATACATTGCGATATTAAAATGCCACCAAAAATATAATTTAACTTTAGGTCCTAGGTCTAAGGGAAAATCCATTAGGCCATGGGTGAATTTGTCCTAGGTCCCTAAACCTAGGACACACATTACTAAATGAGAAGTTTTATGTTTAGGCATTAATGTATGTCAAGTTTCCTGTTCAAAAAATGTAATAAAATAGGCTTGGTAAATGAATCAAGGGGCCAATTAAGGAAAATTAATCTCAATTAATTGAGAGAGCCCTAAATAATTGTGAAAGTGTATATAAATATATTTCACAATGCTAAAATAAGGCACAATTAAGTCCAAGTTAACTAGGAGGGCCCAAACAAGTGTGAAAATGTAAAAGGGATAAATTTTTCTACACTACATTTAACCCCCACTTTAGTGAGAGCATGACCTTGCATCAAACTCACACTAAAGTAGACATTCAAAACATATGTATGTAGCAACACCAAGATTACTCAATCATACAACATCAACAACTTAAAATAAAAGTAAAAACTATTTAAATAATGAAGAAGGAACCCTTTTCATGTGTTGTCATTGATGCCAACATTAATTGTTGACAATTTGTCTAATTCAGCGAACAAGCTATATGCATCTTAACCTGGTAATTTGGTCCAGAATTGCTCGAGTAGTAAGATCATATTATGAGGTTATAGTATGTTATTCTTGCCTATAATATGTATTTGTGGTCAAGATTTCAATGGTTTTGGTTGAATAGGTTGAAAGTTACAAGTAACAAAAGTTTGACATTTTTTTGTTTTATACAGTGTAAATGATTAATTGTAATCTGGTCTGTGTTCCTCTGGTGTTTTGTATCAAACTTTACAATTTTGGGAGATGGTTTATATATTTTAGTACACTATATATTCCAGATGGTGAGTGATTATATGATCAAATGGATTTTTGGTGTGTGATCAATTGACTTATTTTGTGATTAGGTCTATTTCCTAGCTGACCTAATGCCTGATATATGTTGTGGAGATTAATTAAGTATTGTCGAGGTTAATGAGATCTATTTTAGGTCCATGCTGACCTAAATTAAGCATCACACATTTGGGTTGAGTTTGAATATTGTTTTGAATCAAGTATGGAGCTGGCAAGGTAATTTTGAATTAAATAGGGCTAGCCAACCTAATTGATGTATATAGATGTAATTGGGTATATATGTGAGATATTTTTGAGTTGTAGGGTATGATGTTGCAACATGAGATGTGATATTATTTGAACATGGGAACCTCTATGTGTGAGATCTGAATTAGTGCAGAATTTTTGTGAATGTTAAGCAACTGCAAAGTAGAGCAAAGATTTGTATTTAGAGCTTTAAAGGAACTGAATTCAACACAAGGAAGGTGCACTTTATAATAGTTCACATTTTGGCTGTGTGGCCAATTTTTTCTTTGTATCTCTCTGGCTATGTTTCTTATTGGATAATGTGTCCTGGTAGTGAGCCTTTGTAATATCTTATAATCTCCTATAATATATTGTGAGCTAATCCTCATTGTGGTTTTTCCCTTTTTGGGTTTTCCACATAAAAATCTTGGTGTTCATGTGTTATGTGATCTTATGATCCCTTTCATGTTTTCATTCATTGCTGCAATTAGATATACTTTGTTAATTGGATGGTTTGTGATTAATTGGTTATATAGAATACTAATTCACCCCCCCTCAATATTCTGTGTGTTTGGTATCAGAGCTTGGTTCCTTTTAAGAAGCCTAACATCTTGAGGAAGATCTTGGAGATTGAACACATAGTTGATAAAAATAATCCTATTCCTCCGAAAGAAATTTTTGTAATTGATTACATAGAAGATGATTGTATGTTTGAAAAAGAAGAACTTAATGCTACTCTTGAAGATATTGATAGAGTTGAAGGTGAAAAAAAAGAAGGAAACCTATAGGAAGAAAATGAATGTATCAAAAATTTGAGAGAACAAATGACGAAATTTAGAGACATAGAAAATTCAATGAACAATTGAAGAAGGAAAATGAAGACATCACCAGATTGAAAGTACAAGTGGAAGAAAAGAAAAGAATTGAGAATTACATGAATGAAAATGTACAAAGTATTAGTGAATGAATTTTCCTCTTGGAAAATATTAATAACTTTGACTCTATTTTACCCTTAATGCACTAGAACCAATCACTAACAACTCTGGAAATGCAACAATTGCATTTGTGACTTTCCTCTAAATTAAAGAGGTACAACTCCCTTGTATGATCTATCTAATAATATGGTGGCTTTTAACCATAAAGCGATAAGGTGATAAATGCTAGTTCATAAAAATGATACTAACATGAAAGGGAAAGTAGAAAGCCATAAACAAATAACACACAAATTGAAAGACTTATGACTGCCATACCAGGAAAGAGGAAATTATACTGCAATAAATGGATGTAATAAAGTATATTTTGCATAGAAAATATGTCTCTATTACACGCTCGACATATAGATTGATACGCTAAACAACACATTTAAATTCATCACACAATTTACAAACTACTACAATATAAAATCGACATAAATGAATAGTGTTCCTTCTTGAAATATAAACAACGTATTTGTGGAGATCAAACCCTCTATCCTTCTCCCTCATCCTAGATATAGTAGTGAATGTCCCCCAAAATGGTTACTAAAACTAGTGACGCTTCTTGTCGTCTAACCATCTTCTTGAAAATGGTTAAGCGAATATGATTGGTCAAAATAATTAAACTGAAAAATGAAAAGACGTTAGGCAATAAAACTTGATCTTATTTCAAACCAATGACCATCAAATGATATATCCCATATCCATGCAATTAATGAAGGTTTAAGGAGATACAATATGATCACACGTGTATGCTATCTAGTAGGGAATGCAATTTAAAATTGGTTCACATCAACCATTAATCCAAACCAAGTTTCCATTTCATCAAATTGAAGAGAGATAGCCCAAATGTCTAACCAACCATCTATAAATTCAACGAGTGTCACCAAACTTCACCATCCAGAAACATAAAATATGGTGAGCTCTTAGAGTGATGGAGTATCAGTGAATGATTTCATCATTTTGGAGGAGATCAAATGCAGTCCTTTGTTCAGGCATCTGTCTAATCAACTGAAAGAAGTATTTTTCATATAGAGTGAGGTTGAAGAGGAAGTTCTTCAAAGCATTTTGGGTGAAGCATTTCTAAGCCAAGTGCACGTGCATAATGCTACCATGTTGGAACATTTCATGTACACTATCATCAGGACCTCTGATCATCGTGACTAGGGCATGAGAGTGTCTGAGCATTTGGTGAGGCATGAGTTTCATCACCATGTCAATGTAGCCATTGTTGGGCTTAGTCACTATCCACGGAGTGGGTTGGTGTGTGATGCCATTTGCATAGCATCAACTCTTTAGAATGAGAATTTTGAAGAGGCCACGACTCTTTGTGCAGGGGTTGTGAGGAATGACATGGGGTTCTTTTCCCAATTCTTGTAGTCACATGAGAATCTACTATCTCCTACCTAAAATGAATGCCTTCAAACTATGATATAGGGCATTCGAGTATTGATGTTCACCCTCTGCATTTGAAAAAAAAAGAAACCTTTTTTTGCTATCAATATCAACTTTTTGTAGTAAAATCGACAAATTTTGTAATGCCACTACGATGTGTATATATATCTATATATATGAATGCAATTTTTATTTTGATATCATAGTGTTCTTGTATGAATGATTTTTGTTGATTATGTTCAAATCAAATTTAATGGAATTCATTTATTTTTCCTGTATAATTACATTTATCATTCAATTCTGCATTCACTATTATTTTGTTTTCTTCTGACAAAAATGTCTTCTGGTGGTAGGGAAAGTGGTTAGTAGAACTTGGAAAAACACCGCCCAAGTTTCAAACATCACCTGAAATCTTGCCCAAAAGGAAAACTTGCAAAATAAGTCACCCGACATTTTTTGACAAGTTCACAAGTCTTTAGTATGAACTGCCTAAGATAGGTAAGGCTTAATTGGGTGGTAAGTTACAATGGAACCATAAAACACCACCTAGATTTAAAGAATAATAAATAAGTGATAAAGTGGGAGGTTAGCAAAACTAGTGAAAACCTCGCCTAGGTTTGTAATGTATAGTGAAACACCGCTTGGCCTAAAAACTTGTGTAAAAATTTGACTAAAGAAAGGGGAAGCAAGGTGGCATTGAGGAGGGTACCAAAATTAGGGGTAACAGTGGATTTGATTAGGGACAAGGACTGCAAATGATGTAGAAGAACCCAAAAGATGTGACTAGTCTTACCCATTGGGCATAGAGTCAAAATGAGGACACCAAAACCCAAAACAACAAAACCAAACAAGAAACAAACACACCAAAAATGGGACTATTTATAGGGTAGGAAGAACCTACCAGAGATAAGGGAAAAAGGAAAGGATTACACAAAACCATTGATAGGTAGCGAGAAGAATGGCCCATCCCTAAATAGGCCCACCTTTGCATAAAGCTTCTGGAGAAAATTAAGAAGATAGCCCAAACACAAATGTAGAGAATGAAGAAACTACCCCCAAGAAAACCTCCAAAAAGCCATTTCTCATCATAGATTTCTTCTTGTTGTAAGAAAACCTATGCTAGACCATCTTTTCTCATCCACTTCTCTTTACTAGGCTTCATTGATTCATCTACCAACCCTTGCGACGAATCCCATGTCTCAACTTCTTCTCTGATACTATGTTTCCCAAACTCAGACCAACAACTCTACACCATTGCTTTGATTTTCTATAGTAACAATGGAAACCTTCTTGTCCATTGATAAGCAACATTCCCTTCTTGCTTCTAACATAGGTTGATCAACATCTGAATCAATGAATAGAGGATTATTGTACATTTCAAATTCATCAAGAAAAAGAGGGGGTTAGAATTGATTGACCAATTTATCCCCTCTTGGGAAGCATCATACACAGAATATTCATTGTCTTCCATACTAAAGCATGGAGTTTTATCAGCAGCCTCCTCAAAAATGAAAGTTTCATCTTCTGGAGTGACAAGGGAATTTGGCATTGGATCATTTATATTGATATCAGGGGAAAATGACCCATTCTCAAAATGGAAGAGAAAAGTAACCTAAGATATAACAAATGAATTGAAAATTCTTCCTCATCAATTTAAAAACTAAGGTCATCTTCAACTTCAATCAAGGTATTCAAACTAAATATTTGAGCATCACAATCTTGATCTTCCTCTCTTTCAAACTATTGCATACTACCAAATACTGTCAGGTTAATATTTTTAGCGATCAGATGGGAAAGTTTCATTACTTCAAGAAATTTGAGAGGAGGATTAATAGGTAATATATGATCAATTTCAAACCTTTTAATAATATCAAATTCCCACTATTCCACAACTATAAAATCATCCTTGATACTTATCGCTTCTAGTGATATTTTTTGATCCCTTGGACTCTATCTATTTTGAGGATCAATTGAATATCAAGATCCAGAGTAGAAATGAATATGTGAAATTTAATTTCCTCACTTGGCCTTTCAGGAGTAGGAATCTATTGAAATAGTACATGAAATCTCTCATTATCTTAGCTTTATCTTTCATAATCTAAAAAAATTGTCACAGGTTGCTGCAACATTAGTTGCATTTTTATAGCACTAGAGAAAATTTTCTCTTAAAATATTCTATCTTGTGATGCATCCCTTTTCTAGTCCCCTGAACCATTCAACCACCTTCTTGATTAAACTATTAACAAAGACTCTCACAGAAACATCTTTGACTTGGATACCCAAGATCCCACTTACTGCAGTCATGGCTAGGATGTGTTCTTCAGGATCTTGTGTGTCTTCGCCAAAGAACTTAGGAATTTTTTTTTGGGAGCTGCTAGGAAGGTCATGTGGTTACACCCAAAGATTTGAGGCCATGGATGATCAGAGTCACAAACTCATGAAGGAGTAAGGATAGGGGAAAACCCCTAAATTAATCTCTAGGTGGTGAATGAGGAGGAGGTGGGACCTGAGGGTGATGGAGAGGTTGATTGGGATGATGATTAGGATGGAGAGAGGGTTGTCATAGTACATGAACACCAATCTTGGAGGGTGCTTGATTACCAATCTAGGTGGGCATTGGGCCCACTCTTCTTCTTCCAAGATAAGATTTGCTTACTTATAATCTACTGTGCTCCTTATATGCCTCCAGGAAAGCGTATTTAATTATGAAATGATGTCTTCTTGTTCTATTTGAATCCAATTCAAACCAGGTTGCAATACAGGAAATACATTGTTATGGGGAAGTACCATCTTGCTGCATGACATGATGGAAACTTGTCAGATGTCACAATTGGTACTTCCCTAGTAGAGTCACCAAAAATATGTTAGCAAATGAATTGGCCTCTTGGGAAAGATTTATAACTTTGACTCTATTTTACCCTTAATGCACTAGAGCCAATCACTAACAGCTCTAGAAATGTTGCAATTGCATTTGCAACTTTCCACTAAATTAAAGAGGTACAACTCCCTTGTATGATCTATCTAATAATATGGTGGATTTTAACTAGAAAGTGATAAGGTGATAAACGCCACTTCATAAAAATGACACTAGCATGAAATAAAAAGAAAAAAGCCATAAACCAACAACACACAGATTGAAATACTTATGACTATCATACTAGGAAAGAGGAAATTATACTACAATAAATGGATTGAATAAAGTATATTTCACATAGAAAATATGCCTCTATTACATGCTTGGCACACAGATTGATATGCTAAACACCACTTTTAAATTCATAACACACAATTTACAAACTACTGCAATATAAAATTGGTATAAATGAATAGTGTTCCTTCTCAAAATACAACACAATGTATTTGTGGAGATCAAACCCTCTATCCTTCTCCCTCATCCTAAATATGGTAGTAAATTCCCCCCAAAACGGTTACCAAAACCTTTACTAAAATTAGTGATGCTTCTTGCCATCCGATCCTCTTCTTGAAAATGACTAAGAGAATATGATTGGCTGGAATAATTAAACTAACAAATGAAATGAAGTTAGGAAAGAAAAATTGATCTTGTTTCACACCAACGACTGCCAAATGATATATCCCATAGCCATGCAATTAGTGAAGGTTTAAGGAGATACAATATGATTGCACATATATGCTGTCCAATAGGGAATGCAATTTAAAACTAGTTCACATCAGCCATTAATCCAAACCAAGTTTTCGTTTCATCAAATTGGAGAGAGATAGCCCAAATTTCTAACCAACTGTTTATAAATTCAACCAGTGTCACCACACTTCGCCATCTAGAAGCATACAATATGGTGAACGCTTAGAGTGATGGAGTATCAATGAATGATTTCATCATTTTGGAGGAGATCAAATGCAATCCTCTGATCAGGCATTTGTTAGACCAACTAAAAGAAGTCTTTGTCATACAGAGTGAGGTAGAAGAGGAAGTGCTTCATAGCATTCTAGGTGAAGCATTTCTAAGCCAAGTATGCATAATGCTACCATGTTGGAGTGTTTCATGTACACTGTCATCAGGACCTCTAGTCATTGTGACTAGGGCATGAGAGTGTATGAGCATTTGGTGAGGCTTGAGTTTCACCACTATGTCAATGTAGCCATTTTTGTGCTTAGTCACTATCCATAGAGTGGGTTGGTGTGAAATGCCATCTACACAATGTTGGCTCTTCAGAATGCGACTATGGAAGAGGCCGTGACTCTTCCTCTTGCAGGGGTCATAGGAATGACTTGGGACTCTTTTCCTAGTTCCTACAGTTGCATGAGAATATATTATCTTGTGCCCAAATTGAATGCCTTCAAACTATGATAGACGACATTCGAGTGTTGATGTTCACCCTCTACATTTGAAAAAAAGAAACCTTTTTTTACTATTGATATAAACTTTTTGTATTCAAATCAATTTTTTTTGTAATTCCACTGTGATGTATATATATATTAATAAAAATACCATTTTGATATCACAATGTTCTTGTATGAATGATTTTTGTTGATTATGTTCATATCAAATTCAATGGCATTTGATTGTTTTTCTTGTATAACTGTATTTATCATTCAAGTCTACATTCACTAATATTTTGTTATTCTTTTGAAAAAATGTCTTCTAGTGGTAGGGCAGGTGGTTTGCAGAACTTAGCAAAACACCACCCAAGTTTCAAACATCTCTTGAAATCCTAGCCAAAAGCAAAACTTGCAAAAGAAGTCACTCGACAGTTTTTTGACAAGTTCACAAGTCTTTAGTATGGACCACCTAAGATAGGTAAGGCTTAATTGGGTGATAAGTTATAATGGAACCATAAAACACCACCTACATTCAAAGAATAATAAAGAAGTGGTAAAGTGGGAGGTTAGAAAAAGTAGTGAAAACCCCACCTAGGTTCGCAATGTATAGTGAAACACTGCTTGACCTAAAAACTTGTGAAAAAATATGAATAAAGAAAGGGGAATCAAGGTGGTGTTGAGGAGGGTGCCAAAATTAAGGGTAACACAAATCAAGACTGATGAATGCACAAGAATTGAGAAATAAATAGTAACTTTGAGATCAAATCTAAAAAAATCAAGAGCTCATGAGGACAAATTCAAAATGAGTACTACAATGTTTGATGAACTAATGGTAGGATAGAAGCCATCTAAAGACAAAGGTGGTTTGGGAATTGAAGAAGGAGAAAGCTCAAAGGAAAATCAAACCCCTAACAAGGTTGACAATCAAAATAAGACTCAAGGCAATGGAAAGCAATTCAAAAATCCAAGAAGCAATGTTGGAAGACCCCTTATCAGACAACCAAATTCTCAAAGGTAGCCATATTTTAATGGTATTTACTTTTCATGCAATAAATTTAGACATAAGGCTCTAGAATATAGAAGTAGAATGAATCAAAATGCTAGATCATTTTCTAGACAATGTTTTATATGCAAGAAATTTGGACATAAAGCTATTGAGTACAAAAGTCAGATGATGAATAGATATAATGTTGGTAGAATGGTTCAATATTTCAATAGTTACTATTATACATACAATGTATTTGGAAATAAGGATAACTAGTGTAGATCAAGATTGAATGGAGGTCAATTTGGTCAGAAAAATGTTGTATGCTACAATTACAACAAACCTGGACACATTTCAAGATTTTACAGAAGTAAGAATGGAAGGAAGATTAATCTGGGAAAGAAGAATGAACCTGTGAAGAAAGTTGATCCTACTAAAGTAAAGAAGGAAATGGAGAAGATTTGGAGAAAGAAAGAGGAACCAGAAAACAAAGATGAATCAAATTCATTTGTACCTCCCTCTGGTGCAGATAATTCTCTTGGAAATTAAACCTAGGTATGGGCTTAGGGGAGAAATAATAGAAAAATCCACCAACCCCATAGAAATATGAGGTTTCATGGAGTGACACGAAGATATATGATGCAAAGTGATAAGCTTAAGATTATAGAAAAGAAACCAGAAAAAAATATGCAAATTTGAAGAAATGCGAAGCATTTTAGGGCTTACAGTGTATCAATGAAGTGTTTACCAACTTTTTGTAACTTGAAGCGATTAATGTGAACTTAGGGAAAATAAAAAAATGCATAAAGTGAGTTTCTAAATCAATTTTAATCACTTTTGTGAATTTGGAGAAAAGAAAAGTGAATTGAAAGAGTTGGAAGAGTGTTGAAGGTGATTCAAAGCAATTTCATGTAGAACATTCAAACCCTAGATCTCATCGTGTGCATATAAGGTATTTACAATTATTTGTGCTTTGCGGGTTTGAAGTAGAAGTGATTTTATAAGCATTTGAGCTTGAATTGAGGATACAATGGCTACATCGACTATTGTTAACATCACGAAAAATACCTAGACCTAAATTTAAGAGGTATTCATGGAAATTTTTTGATAACAACCTTGACAATGCTTTTTCAAAGATTCCTCATAGGGTTTTACCCATTGAGGACAGACATGTTTACATACATGACAAGTGGGATGCATGCAATCAACAAAATATTAAAGATTAATGGTCAAATGAGCTAAATGGATATGAATTCTTAGTGAAACTAGAATATGTTAACCTAGCGTGAAAGAAACTAGATATTTGGAATTGGTTTCCCAAGTATAGCAGTGATCTAGATGCAAAATATGTAAGGCAAGCATTGAGTAGAATGCATGATAAGTTCATGTGGAAAAATATGCTCGGTCTAATTTCTAAGGAGGTGAATGGATTGTGTGATACCAAACTTGTACTAGTACTAAAATATGCGAAGAACGAAGTGGTTATGGAGTTAACTAGTGCTACCTTTAACAAGAGAGAATTGACAACAAAACCTATCACAAATCCTACTATGAAGTATGCTTCAATTATGATATGTCATAAGATTTATTTCACAAACATGGATAATTATGTGTCTGCAATTGCTATCTATGTTGCATATGATATGGTGGTGAATGGGAAGGATTATGACTTATGTGAGTTGCTTTAACATCAACTTTTGGAAAACCTAAAACAAACTAGAGAGAAGTATACATTTAAATTTGGAACTTTGATTATGTGCTTACTATTTTACTTTTTGAGAGAAATTTTTGGAAGGAAAGCCATTGTATGGGATAGGAGCATACCCATGGGACATCAAATTTTTGATTATATGTACAACATAGGTGATTACAAGGCTTAGGATAATGCTTTGGCTGCATTCTATGTAGTATTTAGAAACAATATGCATGATAGAGAAATGATTCCCCATAATCTAGTGGAAATGTATGCTAAGGATATCACTTTTCTTGTATCTACTGATGAATGCATAATAGAGGCTATTGAACCCAGAACAATATGGATTCAACATCTTGGATATGAGGTATTTGAGAATGAAGCTGGGGGATATATTGAATTATTGCTAAAATTTTCTAAGGACCCCTCTTTGTTGAGACATGACACATATGAGGAAAAATCATCTGAAGTTGACTTGGAAACATCAGCATCTGTAAGGAATAAAAGAGTAACAAAACAAGTAAATCAATACTTCATACAACATGGACTTTCAAAAGAAGTACAAAGATTAATGTAAATTGCTGTAGAAAGAGAAGCCAAACTAGCTAGTGAGTCCTTCAAACCACAAAGATTAGGAAGAACAACTTCCACCCCCACCTCTACATTTCCAAAACCCTCTAGTATAGTTTTTGTTAAAGGAAATAAGGTGGATCCTAGTGCTATGGTAACAAAAGAAGTGATTGCACCCTCCAGACCCAACACACAAACTATTAAGAGAAAGAATGTACCTTTGGTAGCACCCCCTGCTACCTTTAGAAGGAAGAAGAAAAAATCATCTAGAGAGAAAAATATGAGTGTTGTTGTGGAAGAGGAAATCAAGCTCGAATTGGAGGAAGAACAACTCACTAGGAAAAGGAGTAGTGCCACCACTAGTGGTGAAGGTGCTTAATAGGAGGCTAGCACCAAAACAAAGAAGCCTAAGGGGGTGTGCAAACCCCAATCCCAATACCTACAAAACAACATGAACAAACACATTAGAAGATGAAATGCAAGCAAGAACAAGGATTCCCCATGAAATCCATTAGCATAGTTTAAAAATAGGAAAGAAGAATGAAGAACACAATTAAATTGATTAAAATCCTATCAAAACAATCAAACTCTTGATCCCATGGGGGAATTGGTGCCAATTTGATGTGAAAATTTGCCCTTTCCCAACTCCTATGATGAAAGATTGATGTGTGATGAAGATTGATCCACTTTGTTGATGCTTGATGAGTGCTCCAATAGAAAAATCTGCATAACCTAGCTGTGAATTCAATGATAATGGATGAAAATTGCTAATGATTTGGGCATAGTAAGTTTACTCAAATCGTGGATGATGAAATGAGGAGATTAGCCTCTTATTTATAAATGAGGAGATGGATGAATGTCCAAAATAGAGCAATGTGGGACTAAGAATTAGCCAATGGAAAAGTGCCACTTGTCAACCTATGAGTGAATGGAGGATGTGCAAGTTTTGAGGAGTGCCAAAAAATGCATATATTTGAATTTTGAAATTGTTGAAATGACATGCAAGAGGGAAGGAATAATGCATTGAATGCCACTTGGCTCAAGGAAAATGACATGCAAGAGAGAGTAAATGCCTTGTTGGAAGGACTCATCCCACTTGTATTATGGACTCAAACTTGGGGAATATTCCTTAAAAGATGCCTTGTTGAGGAAAATAGAGATTTAATAAATCAAATAAGTCTATTTTCATGTGCAAGTGGTAAAAGCTAGAGGATGGGACATGAGAGGAGATTAAATTAATCAAAGTTAATTAATTTAATGAAGGGGTTAAATGATGTGACCTATTTGACTTAAATTTGTGGATTTATTTAAATCAAATATGAGAAGAAATGTGATAAGGGATTAATTAAATAAAGATTTTTGATTTATTTAATTTAAAAGAGATGTTAGATTAAACTAAATAAGGTTTTAATTTATTTAATTTAATAGATAGACTTTAGAGATTTAATCAAATAAAATTAATTATTTAATTAAATAGGATAATTAGATCACAATGGTTAATTTAATTATCAAGAAAAGGTGACTTAATTAGATAACTAATTTATTTAATTAAGAGAGGAATATTGATGAATTTAATTAGATGAGGGTATTTGATTAAATGGTTAGACCGAAGGATGATTTAGGATGAAACGATGTTAGTGGTGAGGATCAGATGCACAATGTCAATCAATACATTTTATGTGTCTACAGGGGGACATAGTGGATACTTCTAAAGAAGAGGAGATAGAATTGGAAAAGGAGGATTTCATAGTGCATATCCACAAGAAGCCTGAGAAGAATAAGGAAAAGAAATTAGAGGAAGGATCTTTGAATCTTGAAAAGAAAAAGAAGAAAACTCCTCTGGTAAGAGCTTGTTCCCCAATAAAGATACATGTTTTAATCAGTAATATATTAAAGCATGATGATTTGTTAGAAGGGACTGCTAAATTGTATGATGAAGTGGATGAGGAAGACAAGAAAACAATAATTAAAGCCATCATAGAGTATATAATTATTTTAGATACATTTATGAATACTATTTGGAAGAAGGTTCCTAGTGTTGTATGGGAAGCCTTGGTAGAAAGAAGGCACAAAGAAATTGAGGCTGATGATAAGATGGAATCTAAAGCTTTAGAGGTAATTGGATCCTCTATATCTGAGAATGACAAAGCTACTCTAATTGAGGTGTATAAAAAGAATTCAAAGTGAAAAAAAGGGTCACCATACTTATGGGTAGAGAAAAGGATAGAGAAAACAAGATAAAGCAAGAAATAGTGAATACTATGAGAGATATAGCATAGAAATTTGGGATGATTGCCACTTCATCATCCAAAATTTCTCAAAGAAAGGAGCATGATAATGAAAAGGTAACTGATGCAGAGGAAAACATTCCTTTGATTACTAATTTACCTATTTTTAAAGAAGTTGTAGAAGAAGTGAATGATCATATTGTAGAAGAAACTCCATCATTTGATGTTTTAGGGAATGTGGTTTCCTCACCACCACTGATAGATGATACAAATGCTTCCATGGAGACATCTGCTCCTCTGAAAGATACTAAAAATTCCATCGGCGTCAACAATGAAAATCATAATGTAGAACATGAATAAGATAAGAATGATGCTAATGATGGTGTTGAAGACCACCCTAACAAGTAGAATGAGGATGCTGGAAATGAAGGTAATCAAAATGGTGAAGAAGAATAAGGTCAAGAAGAAAAGGACAATAATAGGAAAGATGATAAGGAAGAGAAGGAGGATGAAAACAAAGACAAACAAAAGGAAAATCCCTCTGACAAAGAAGATGAAGAAGAGAAAGAGGAGAATAAAGAAGAGACCGAGGTTGAAAAGAATGAAGAAGAGTCTCAAAAGACTATGGAGCCACCAAATTCATTTGGAGAATCCTCTGAAAATACTCTTAAGGTTATTGTGACAAGACAAATGTGATTTCAACTAGCTATTCCTCCCTAGTTGATACAACTCATGTTGCACCAAGGTAGTGTAGATCTGAATAAGATCTCATTGATTTAGAAGTTGGAGCTCAAAGATGATTTTCATGCATCCAAAAGAAAGGAAATCATAAACTCATCAAAGGGGAACAAAACTAATTAATGACTCAATCAGATCTCTGCAGAATGCTACTCCTAGTGCCAATATTGATAACTCTTTGAATCCTATTGAAAATGTGAAGTTTTTATTTGATTCACTCAAGGAGTATGCCTCCAATATGAAGGAGCATAATGAAAAGGAAGTGGAATCAAGATTTTCTAAGAAGATACTAATTGAGCTACAAGATAGATGTGCTCTTGCACATGAGAAAGTGAAGAACTATCTAAAAGAAGTGCAGGAATGTGAAGATGAGGCCAAAACCTTGTTCTTGTATTGCATGAGGTGGTCGAATGCCACTCAAGGAATTAAGGACTTAATGGAATCCATAGATTCATAGATATCTAATACCTCTAGCGCTTTTGACCCTGCACAAGATAGAGATTACACTTCTTCGAATGTCATTACATATCTACAAAGCAAACTTTTTACTCTACAATGATAGAAAGAAGACATAATAAGGAGACTTAATGGAAAAATTGGGGACATGGTGAAGACCAAGCACATACCAATATCTAGTGCCCTTGCTAATGAAAAAAATCTTGAGAAGATAAATCCTAATCCAAGTACTTCAAAAGAAGGAGAGGAGAGATTAGTTGAATTGGAATCAATGTATAAGTCACTTGTTGCAGCTAAGAAGATTTGGAATGAAGGAAAATTTACTTGGAAAGAAATCCTTAAGGAGCTTGAAGGTTCCTCCTCCTTCAGTTGAACATATTGCACCTTGTATATTATTTCATTGCTTTTCCAGTGTGCATATGGTTGGGTCAAATTTTTTGGATAACTCCTTGAGGGGGAGCCAATACATTTCAGTTGTTTTTATATACATATACATCAAGTTTAGAGTTTACATGTGTGTCATCAACACACTCTTTGTCCTTGATGTCAAAGGGGGAGAAGTTTTGGTGCTGGAGAAGTTGGAAAAATGAGAATTCAAGTGATAATTGATGCTCTTAGGAGAATTTTGAAGATGATTTGAGAAATTAGATAAAGGGGGAGATGATGCTTAAAGTGGGAGATCATGTATGCTTGAATTTTTTGGTGGTGTATCTTTTGAGTTTTGGAGATTCATTTTTGGCACATATTTCCATCAATGACAAAGGGGATATTGTTGAAGAATGAAGAAGAAACCCTTTTCATGTGTTGTCAGTGGTGCCAACATGAATTGTTGACAATTTGTCTAATCCAATGAACAAGTTGTATGCGTCTTAATTTGGGGTGATCCCACAATAGTGGGTTACAATTATTTTGAGAAAGGAAAAAATTATTTTGGGTGGGAAAATACTTTAGGGGTTTTCTAGAAGGGGGGTTCTAGAAAACCCCCCTTTAATGGGTTTTTTCCCCTTTCCCTCTAACAATTTTTTGCAAAATTTTGCATTTCCAGGCTTAGGTTGAGGATGAAAATGGAGGAAAATTCACAAACCCAATTGGATAATGGTAGTCCTTGGAATGAACTATCCATCAAGTATATTTTTAATATATTTTGGTTTTATTATGTATTTTTTTAGCTTAATTAAACATAGGTTTTCATTGAAAATCAAGCTCTTTGTTTTGCACATGTGGAAAAATAGTATATTATCAAAAAAAATTCTGAAAAATATCTATACACTAGATATTGATGTCCTTGATCCAACAAAAAAATAAAATTCAATTTTGATACATACAAAAAAAGTTGTGTTAGTAAGTAAGCATATGTCTAAATTGTAACTGGTTTGACTTCAAAACTTAATTAAGAAAAAAATATTTAATAGAACAGTATGAAAACAAATGCATGTACTAGATATCATAGTTATGAATCTAAATTTGAAAAAAATAGAATTTTATCCTTCATAGAAAAAAAGTTATGTGGTAGCAAGTACACGCCACTCTTTAAAAATGGAGTTTACTATTAAAGACTAGTTTTTGAAGGAGATGGAAAAAGAAATGTAATTTAATTCCATTGAAAAAAAAAATATATTTAGAAACTAAAAAACAAATGTCAAAAATCACTAGTTTTCATCATCTTCAAATTCCTCATGGTTTAGCAGCTATAGGTTCCCGAAAGTGAAGATTTAGTTAAAAAAATTCAATACAATGTCAAGTTTGGCCAAAAAGTGTAACCATTATTATGGGATCACCCTCCAGTAATTCAGTCCATAATTGATCGTGTAGTAAGATAATCTTATGAGGTTACAATATGTTATTCTTGGCTATTATATGCATTTATGATCAAGATTTCAACGATTTTGGTTAAACAGGCTAAAAGTTACAAGTAACAGAAGTTTGACATACAGTTTTTGACTTTATACAGTGTAAATGAGTAAGTGTAATCTAGTTTGCATTCCTCTGATGTTTTGAATAAGACTTTACATTTTTGGGAGAGGGTTTACAGATGTTAGTACACTATATATTCTAGATAGCAAGTGATTATATGATCAGATGGATTGTTGGGTGTGTGGTCAGTTGACTTATTTTGTGATTAGGTCTATTTCCTTGACCTAATGCTTGCTATATGTTGTGGAGATTAATTAAGTATTGTGGATATTAATGAGATCTATTTTAGGTCCACACTGACTTAAATTAAGCATTGCACATTTCAGTTGAGTGTGAATATGTTTTTGAATCAAGTATGGAGCCGACAATGTAATTTTGTATTAAATAGGGCTACATCTAATTTGGCTGACCTAATTGATGTATGTGGATGTAATTGGGTATATTTGTGAATTATTTTTGAGTTGTAGGGTGTGATGATATAACATGAGATGTGATATTGTGAAAACATGTGAATTTGTATGTGTGATATCTGAATTAATGCATAATTATTGTGAATGTTGAACGACTGCATGTACCATAGAAAAATGGATCTTGGACATTTTCATGGTTATTTAGGTCTTTCTCCTATGATGCTTGACCTATTTTTCTTTGATTTAATGTTGCAATGTAACTTATGCATTGACATTAGGTCCTTAATATTCAAATTATGATGTCTTGTGAAGGTGTTGTGAAGTGTTGTAACAAATTTCTACACTTTTCTAGACTCTTATTATAATTCATCAAGAAATCATCTTTTTTATCACTTATCAAGTCTTATTTCAAAGTGTTGCAAAGTCTTGTAACAAGATTTCACACTTTTCTAGGATTTTCATCACTATTTACACCTTTCTTATGCTTTATTTGGCCCCTTTATGCACTTGCAGGTCATAATTAAGTGTGTTTTTGAATACAAACCTGATAAACAACATTAAAAGCAACTTAATTCCCAACACCCACTTGCAAGCCTAGAGTGGGACCCATTCACCATGGGTGGCGAATGAGTCCCTCTTGGCTCAAAATTCAAGATAAATTCAAATTTCTTTCGAATTTTTATTCATTAAGACCTTATGTCAGCTTGTGATGTATTTTTGGGTAATTAGGGCATGAGTGTGTATAAATAAGTGTTTTACCATCCATTTTAACCCCCATTCATATCATTCACTTATTCATCATCAATTATCATTCTTGCATTCAAACCATCATGGCATCATTCAATCAAGCAATTATCAAGCATCTTGGAGCAACCATTGACATATCTTCAGACTTCAACAACAAGGATTTGGTGAGTTTAAGACACTTGCATGTTATTTATTCATCATTACTTTCTTGTTTTTATTTCATTTCTTTATCAAGGGTTTGATTACCAAAGTCGGATTTGACCAAGGAAAATCCCTATACTCTAACCCTTAAACATTTTCCCCCTATTTGAAAGTGTGGTTGTAGGTTTTGTAGGTAGATTTCTCAAATAAATAGGTGTTGAAAAGTGGTAAACAAGTCATCAAAGATATTCAAGTCAACTAAACCCTAATTCAAGCTTGGAGACAACATTCAGCCAGTTTTATGTAGATTTGATTCTGTCAATTCTACAAGAAGACAAGTACAGATTTGGACCCACAGAGTGGACCCCAAAATTTGTAGATTTTTAGAGGCACTACTATATTTGACTCCAAATTCCGATGAAAGTTTGTTGAAATATCAACAAACCATTGTCAAAATACTGACGAAACACTCAAATAATTTTCATCACAAGTTTTTCGTCGAAATTTCAATGAAAAACTTTCGTCAAAATTTTGACGATTTGGGCAAGTCATTACGACAAATTTTTTTTCGCAAGTATAGCAATTTCAGCTAACGTTTTTGATGGTTCATCGGTTACTTTCGTCGAAATTGCGACGAAACAATGCAATTTTTTTTTAAAAATTATTCATTCAAATGTAGGCATTTTTTCCTTTGCCAATGTTGGTTAATTGAATTATATAACATAATTGTATTTAATCACATAATCTTAAGGTGGTCAATATTTGAATCTATCAATTAGTTGTATCAAGGAATGAATTTCCAACAAGAGAATGAATGACACATGGAGTGGACGACATACTTGAAGTATTGCATCTATAGATCAAGAACAAAGATGAAATACAATAAGGTAGTGGATTGCACACCAAAGTGCAATTGCTAGTTTTAATTTTGTTTCCAATATATTCGAACTTGCATATCTATTCCATATATATTTATTATTAGTACTTTATAGAGAAACCTACACCCTGCCAATCAGGTTTTAATGAGTTATTCATATGTTTGTTATATGTTTGTGTGCTTTAAAGAATATATATATACAAATATATTCACTTTTAGGATACCAATGAGGAAAATTTAGAAATCCAATATTTTAAAAAATATTTAATTTGAAAAAATCTATAAAAAATATGTAACTTGAAGATATCTACTATAAGGCAAGTTAGACCTAAAAGTTGCATTATCTTGATACAAAATAGATGTTGCAACCTGAAGAAACATTTTGGTTGGAAAAAAACTCCCTTTCTCAGTTCCTTGTATCGTGCAAAACCATTCTATAACCATACAAATGAACCAGCTTAGGCATTGTATTGCTGACTCCTGATGGATATGGTACATCACAAGTTAATGGTTGTTGCATTGTGAATAGAATGACATTCAAAATATCCTATATTATTGAGCAAATAATGGATGATTGAGAGCTTCTTTAGCTTTCAGGTGCTGTAATGGATCAAATTTAAGAAGTCCTTCTAGCAAGTCTATGAGAAAACCAGCAGAGTGATCATCATGTTCCATTACCAGATTCTGCAAAAATAGCCAAAAATATGTAAATATGTGAATCAAATTATGTAAAGAGCTACTCAATCAAAAAACATTTTCTTGGTAACTTTTTGACAGCTCTAATGCTCTCTTTTGAAGATGCTCCTTCATGAAAATTTATTCTTGTTCCATGTCTAAAATATTTTGCAGATTTCACTCTAATGATAGGATAAGTCAGCTTTTAGAACTTAACTAAAAGCTTCTAAATGATAAATCTGACATAACAAAAAGGAAACAAGATAACTTTCAAGTAAGCAACTCACTCTGCTCTACGAATCATATGTTGGGGTAAAGGCCCTAGTACTCTTTCCATCATGGCAAGAGGCACAATAGTTCAACTGCAAACATCATCCTTAAGAGCCAAAACTTTAAATTACTTGCTTGGGTGGAAAGATTGATTGATAAAGATGCATTCATTAATAGAAAATAATAGTTGCAAATAGTTTGACTTTACTGATGCCCTACACATCAAATTCTAAAGTTGGCATTGCTCAATGAAAAAGGATAGTTAAGAGTTTTGTCTATGCACATGCCACAGACTCTAAAAGCTATCTCTATACTAACTAAGCACAATTAAAATCATTTAAAAATAAACTCAGATCCCTAGAAATTCAAAAAAAAGCTTCATTTTCCCAGCATCCTATTGTTAGTGAAATAGATGTATGTAACTCAGTAGTGGATGGTGTAGTTCTGAAGAATAAAATCATTGGAATTAAGCAAAATGAATATACAAGAAACTCCAAATTTGAATTCAAAAAAGGTTTCTTAACAAATATCAAATTTAGTGAAAAAGCTATGTTATGATACAAGTGATGCTACCATCATCAAATGGGGTGAACTCGAGGTATATTTTTGGGGTTTTCATTATTTAGTTTTGTGTTCAAATCCCCAAGAGACATGTTACATGTTTGAATGTGCCAAAAGTTAAATGTTGAATTGGACAAACTATTGCAACCAATTCTGGGTCTGGTGTACCCCAACATATGAGACCAGGTGAAAAACTTGGGTGAATTTAATATTAGAGATACCCCTCAGTTGTGGTATCTAAGCCAAAGGACACCCTACAGGAGGAATTTACCAACCCATAAAAATGAGAGATGTTGTTCCTTATGACAAGATGACTTTCAAAAGGTGGAGACTTAGACCATTTTGAAGCAAATCCTCCATACACTGTCTTATTTTATTAGACTTCATTTCCTAAGCTTACATGCACAACCACATCATTCCAACAATGCACTGGTTCATCACTGCCTTAGAAGGAACAAGCACAGATGAATGATACATATTTCACACAAGAATCTTTGCATATAAAACTCATTGTAACATTATCATTTAAAATTATACACTCCCTCCAAGTCATGATTGACAACCACATTCTATAATAATGCATAGATACAAGCTAAAAATATCAACAAAGATTAACAAGAAGAAAAATTTGGTCAAGGATTTCAACTTCAAGTAGACTATCTGAAATTGATGTGAACTACCAGATGATGGTTTTCTGTAGTAAGGGGGACAAAAACAAAACTGTTTTGAAGAAAAACTGTTTTATATTACAGTTGTTACCAAATCAACTGTAACATAAAAACAAGTGGAAGTAATAGACTATAGCAGATAAAACATATCAAAACTATTATTGTAAGGATTACAATTCCAAGCTAGTAACTAATTAAAGAAAAACATCATACTAGCTATTATAATGATATATTCTGCAAATGAATTAATATAGATTTGTAGGCTGTTTGCTATTACTGGTCCATGCCTTGGCATTTTTATCCCAGTCTGTTCATGCTTGATCTCCAACCATGACCTTGCCTGTTGTTGGGACCCTGGCCTGTTAGGAAAGTAAAGACCTTTGTAACAACCCAATTGTTGTATCCGAATTTACCACTAAAATTTAATTTTGTTTTTCCTCAAAGTTTTTAAGTGGAGCAAAACCACCGTTGTTTTTAAGACAATAAAAATTTAGTAATTTTCCTCAAGCCTCCATGAACAATTGACACACAATTCCTCAGAGCTCCAAGAGATGCACATTAACCTTGAGAACATTTTTCAACATTGAACTAGAATAAACAAGAAATTCCACAATTCATGTGTTGTATTTTATTTATTGCTTGAGCAAGTATTAGTTACCACTTACTGCATCATTTCAAACGACCAAAAATATTATACAAGTGAAAAAGAAAGTAGATGAAAAATGAGCACCAGAAAGATACAAGGAACCTCTTTTGTTAATTTCCTCCATAATGATATACATGAGGCATGGGTGGCCGAACACTAAATAGTAACTACATATTTGTAATGCAAATTTATACGAAAAAACACAAATTTCTTTTTGACATCACATTTAAAGAGCATACATGACTTTGGTGGCTTTCATATGTCATTCAAAGGTCCCTTTAATTATAACAAAACCTTTACAATCACATTATTAGAGGAATTGCATATGATTTATACAAAGAAGCCATATCTAGCTTGAGTAGGACAAAACTACAAAATGGTATAGGACCATGAAATCCTAATATATTTAGATACTTTTTCCCTAGGCTTGCCATTTTGGGAAAAGTAAAGTCGTGAAGTAAAATTCACCATCTTGAAATTCATCCATGCATCACTAATTTGTTGATGATAAACATCAATGCTTGATGATCTACAAAAAAAAAAAACACAAAATTGTTTACAAGCAAATAATGCATGAATTTTTATATCAAATAGACCATTCCAAGGACCTCTTTTTTAACTGTAGTATATTTTTTCCTGCACTTTAGTGAATAACCTGCTTGCAAAGAAAATTAGGTGATCCATCTTCTCAACTCCTTCTCAGGCCAAAAAGACATCCTATTCCCCAACTTGATGCATCTATATGCACATGGAATTATCAATACAATCTTAGATGGTACAAAATTGGTGCCTAAGCCAGCAAGAATTTCAACTTATCAAAAGCTGCATACAATCATCTAGAACTGTTTTCAACTCTTTACAAGACATTTCAACACAGTAGCCAGAGCATTACATTTCCCAGAGTCCAAATAACATATGATTATAAGCTAAGAAGTTGTTCTCCAAAACAAAAGTAGTTTTGATATTAAATTCTTCTGCAATACTGATTTAATTGTACCGTGACAATCCATGCTACATCAATTATAGAATGAGTAAAAATATTATAAAAACTATAACAAAACTCTGACTATCTTGTGAATCTTGAACAGGAAATATGGTAGTGAGGCAAAACAAACAGCATGAACATAAGATTTTGGATCATTTTATATAGTTCCTAAAAAATTAGTTATAGCATCTATAGTGTGGCTTCTATCTTGCAATTAAAGTTCTATTTTATTTTTATATGTAAACTACTTACCTACAAGAAAGTACAATTAAAAAAATAAATATCTAGACTAGACAAAAGGACTAACACAGGTAAAAGATAAAATTTAGAACCTGCATAATTTCACACAATCTACATTCAACATCTGGAGCAAGAGCTTGGGAAACATCTGGAGACAAATTATTTATACCAATGCTTTGAGCTATCACTTCTATTGTATCATTTGGAAGAAGACCCCATCCTCCCCTAGGCTGAAGCCTAAAGCCACCCAAAAAAAAATATAGTCAAACATTAATAAAGGGAAAGAATAACTCTTAAGCATTTTACTTAAGATCTTTCACATTATCATTTATTGTTTCAATTTAGGTGGCTAGAACTTAATTCAAGTTAGCTCTTGATGATCTTCCAAGTACATTGACTAAGTTAAAAAAACAAACTTTTATCAAAAATAATTATCTCTTAATAACATTGTACTCTTCCATAATTTATACCATTATTGTGTCCAATATTTTGATATGCAAATATGGATTAGTAATTTTTTTTTACTAAACATCAAAATATGAATGGGAGTTATTGTAATGATCACAAGACCAAACAAAGCAGAGCATAGGGTATTGTAGAGTACATTCCTGCAACCCTTTCTCTGTAGAACAAATTTCTCTCCACTGCAACTACAGGCTATATAGTTGAACAACTATTGAATCCTAAGAAGATTACAAATTCATATAAGGCACGCACAACAATAAAAAGATTGGTGTTGTTGGTCTTCATGTTCAAAAAATGTATAGTTAGCTAATAAGGTAATTAGAAGCTAGGTATTCACTAGGGCTAGAAACAAGTCATTTGATATTTTGGTAGTCTGTGCAGCTAAAATGTTTGGAAAGTAGGATGTCTTGAATGGAACTACATACAATTTTGTGCCAACCTTCCAAAAGATTAAGTAAAGCACAGACAAGTGTGAATAAGTATCCAACACTATTATAGTCAGGGCTATGCTAGTAAGTCCACCATCGCTTCAAGAAACAAGACTTGAATTATCCAAAGAATGACTAAGAATACTGGGTTGGAAAGTGAAGTTCTTCTACTTGTGGGGGCGGAGTATTGAGCTCTTTCACCAATGCTTTGTTTCACCTGAATATTTTAAAAAATGAATCAATGTCAAATATTAGTTTTAGTTGTATGTTGGCTTCTCTTTTGTCCCTGTGTCTTCGTGGTTGCAAATTGATGCCAAACATTTGTTTCCTAAAATTGCAGTTATTGGGTAGTGTTCTTCTGGAGAAGTGTACGAGGGTTTATGGCTTGGAGTGAAGGTTTCTATTAAGGAGATCCTCATATTTTGCGAGGATTCTAACTCTACTAAAAGTGGAAATTGTCATGCATGCAAAGCTACAGAACCCTTTCATTGTTCAATTGATAGGTGTGTGTTTGACAAAAAAATATTGCTCAAGGGTACGGGCGAGTTAAGCTATGTGATTTTGGGAAGTCTAGTTTAAGGCTTTATAATTTCCAGTTCCCTGAAGTCAGTAGGGGAACTTGTTATTGGAGGGAAAAAGTCTTCCAATATCCTCAAGAAGGTTTTTCTAATAGGAATGTATCCCTTTGAGGGAGTGGATATCAGGAATGTCTACAGATTGATAATACAAAACAAAAGCTGAAATTACAATACAGTGACGGAAAAGTAGACACGAAATGGATTTGCTTAAAAAAAAAGCCTAGAAAATTTGAAGAGCAAATGGTCTATGTAATGCAGAAGGTTAAAAATTACAATAAAATAACATCATGGGAAGTGGCTTACCTATAGATTCTGCGGAAATTGTGTTGACTTGTTAATGATGCAAATGAGAGAAAATGGGCAGAGGTCATAGGAAATTTTCAGGAAACCCCAAGTTGTGTACTGTTGCTGCTTAATCTTGCTGCTTCAATCTATTCATAGTAAAGGGGCGGAAAGCATTAGTGGCGGGGCAAGCAGTAAAACATGGAGTGGAAACCATTAACGGTGAGAGAAATGCGACTTACCTCAAGATTCTGCACAAATCTCTGTTGATGTCATTAATAAAAAAGGAGGTCACGAAAGTAGGGCAGATATTAACAAAAGGCAGATATTTTGGAAGGAGAGTTAAACGATCAACGGTTGTGGATGGATGGAGAACCTTGCCAAGCACCTCCACATGCTTTCCAACTGTCGATGGTTAAAAATGGGGGGAGAACCTTGCAAGCGCCTCTGTGCTTTTTCAAAATTTTTAAAAATTTGCGGTTCGTTGAAATTTTGATGAAAATCACTTTTCGTCAAAACTTTGATGAACATTGGGCACAATTTTTTTTAAAAATTGAAAAAGTACACATTAAATACACATGTACCTGATGATTCATCTAATTGTACATCTTTCATCAGAAAGTTTCATTGTATTTTGTAGTCAAATGAGTTAGTAAGGACTGATTCACCATCAATGGTGAATGAGTCCCACTGCTAGGCTAGAAAAGTTGATTTCACCATAATTAAATTCTCGACAGTCAGAAACTAGTTTTAGGAAAGTTTGCGAGAAGTAGGACTATTCACCATTAGTGGCGAATGAGTCCCACTAGTCATCAACAGTAATTTTTGCCAGATTATAGAATCTTCCTACATTAGCATTTCATCTCTAGGTGCACTCTGTTTAGTTTCATTAAGTTCCAAGTTCATTTTTGCATATCACATTATGTTTTCAAACACTTCATATTTCATTAGTTTTACATTAATAATCAGTCAATTTGATCAATTTGCTGCATTTAGTCATAATTTCATCATACATACATTAGTTTGAGTGAACCACCTAGATTTTTTGTGTGGGATCTATCTCTTTCCATTACTAGGTGAAAGACTCTAATTGAGAAAAAGAGATATAACATCCCTAATCCATTCCAAAATCTATGGTTCACTGCAAAGAAGAGCAGATATTTTTTTTCAAAGTTTCATAGTAACTAAATTTAGCACAAGGAAGGTGCACTTTGTATCAGTTCACATTTTGACTATGTGGCCATTTTTGTCTTTGTATCTATCTCTGGCTATTAGCCTTATTGGATAGCGTGTCTTGGTAGCGAGCCTTTGCAATATATTATAATAGGTTATAATATATTATGAGCTAATCCTCACTGTGGTTTTTCCCTTTTTAGGTTTTCTAGACGTAAAAATCCTAGTGTTCATGTGTTATGTGATCTTATGATCCCTTTCATGTTTTCATTCATTGCTGCAGTTAGATATACTTTGTTAATTAGATGGTTTGTGACTAATTGGTTATATAGAATATTGATTCACCCCCCTCTCAGTATTCTAGGTGTTAAAAATAAATAAAATGGGCGGATCAAGCCTTGAATGACCAACGTGATGTGGAACACACCTCAACTATTTGTCCAAAAGAAAAGTGTGGATCAAACATTAATTGCCAAATTCAATGTGGAACATGTCTCGACTATTTTTCCAAAAATGTTCACAAGTGAAATGCAATGTCCACTATGCAAAAAACAATGCATGCTCACATGGGCTAATGGAACCTTAGGCTTCCCACTAGGTGAGCCCCCCAAAAGTGGCTAAGTGAGAAAGTCATGCTAGGTCTACAGGCTCTCACCATACAATGAGAAAATCATGCTATGTCTATAAGCTCTCATCATGCAAACCATACCAAATCTATATCTCTAATAGCTCCGATAAGGCACCACAAAAATATAAACTTTGAGCTTCATAAGGTTAACAAGTTGTGTTATGCTAAACAATTATGAGAAAAATACAATTAAATTTTGTTCAAAGGGATTTTTCTTAGTTCATGTAAGGTCTCCTCTTAGGGAACATCATGCTTAATGTCTCCAAGAGAGGACAAGTCAAGGATAAAATATTCATAACTTAGGGAATGCAACACGTAGCATCACCACTAAGAAGAAAGTCATATGCCAAGAAATATCATGCTCTCGGAGGACATCAACCCAATGACAAAAACAAGAAAAAGAAACATAACAAGAAGAAAGAAAATTGCATATTGAAATATAAGGAATGTCAAAATTTTTAAAAATAATAATGCCAATGTATGTCCCTACTTTAAATAAATTGCTAACACCATTACTGTGAGCAATTTACTTTAAAGTAGCAAATAATCAATGCTAAACAATAAAGAAGACATGAGAGCTTATTCAGAAAGCCCTATGCCAAGTCATATGTTTCCAAATGAAGCTACATCATGAAAAAGAGAGGAAGGGGTTGCCTCCAAAATAAAATACCAAACACATAAGGGATCTATGGATTCAAGGTCAATATGTCTTTGCTACAATGATATTATAGAGCTCAAAAATGTTAGCATTCCCAAAATACTCACAGAACTGTAAGAATGACACATAGAGAGCGAAAACAAAGAAAAATATTTTGTGTCAACATGGAAGAGACCTAAATGTCTCGACGTCTTGTGTCATCCCCAAAAGGAAAGCATAAGAAAAAAGAAAAGATAAATGTTTATGAAATATAGAAGAATGTAGATACAAATAAAGTAATGCACATGAAGAGATACATCAAACAAAATATTATGGGGGATTACATTACGCACATGCAATCACATAAAGAAAAAAAAAGGGACTAGTAAGGCACATGCGAGTCAACCTACAATAGGTCATCTACATCCCAGTCTTGATCTATATATGCGGAAGGTGGATAACTAGCCAAAGGGACAACATCAAGTGCCAAACTAGGACAAGCACCAAGCTCCACAATATCTTTAGGAGGATCATCATTTAAGCTCATAGAAGATGAAAACAATGAATTCAAATGATTATGCACTTGTTCATCAATCTTTGCAATTTCATCATCATCCAAGTTAATCATAATAGGAGTTCTAATGACAATATCCATAGAAGATTGTTGTTGTTTATGTTGTAGAAAAGATGAAAATGCATCATGCATTGCTTGAGACAAGTTTGGATTTTGGTTTTCTATATTGATATTTTCTTATTCTTCTTTAATGAATGAGCAATAGCATGATGTCTATGCCTAAACTCTCTAGCATTTCAGTTTTTTTGATTCGATTTTCAAGTTGTGATTGTGTACAAGTGGGTTTTTCAAAAATTGGTTTCTTTTCTTTCCTTAAGGGAGGAATGAAAGGAACCATGGGAGGATGTTAAACCAATTTCTCTTTAGCTTTGTAAACTTGTTTGAATTTAGGAGGCACAAGAGGATTTTTTTTATTATCTCATGGTCTCTTATATGAAATAGGAGGAGGATTTTTCATAGGCTGGTGCTGGTTACTTGGAAGGGAATTTGGTTCAATCATGGGTTGATGCATATTGCTAAGGGATAATTTTTCTATGAAGTTTTCCTTAAAATTTTGATAGGATTTGAAAAGGAAGTCTTCATAGGGTCTAATAGGTTCAATAGGCTCGGTCCAAAAGAAATCCAATGAGAAATTCCCATGAGAAGACATGATTAAAGCCACATGATGCACAATAAAGATTTCATTTCCAAATGGAAAATTTAAGCATTTATGCACAACCGATGTGACAACATTCATGGAGTGAAGCCATGGATAGCTGATGCAATATAGGGGTTCCAAAACTTTCAAACAAACTCAACTTGACTAAACTCAACCAATTCTTGCTTGCTCTTACAACCGGGACTCATCCTTCCTTCACAAAACACTTGATTTAAAACACCCAAATTGAGATCAAGGCATACAAACCTCTTGTTGAATCCTAAAATCACCTTAAGCAACATAAAATGACTAACTCAAACCCTATCACCAACCCAAATAACTTAAACATGAAAATTCCCAAAGTAGACTATCCTAACTGGCCTAATTAGGCTTCTTGTGATCATTCAATCTTACTTAATTGAATTGCAACAATAAAGGGATTTATTGAACTACCAACTTGGTTCAATGGAATGTAATACTCCTCAATTTAACACTCTTCAAATTATTTTATGGACTTTCAAGATAGAAGATTCCCAACTATGCAAATACTGTCCTAACTAGGACTGTCCCCAATTTGCTTTCATAGGAAAATCATCAAAAAATGGAATAAAAGCTTTTGATTTACAAAAAAACTATCAGAAAAGGGATAAAAATACACCTAAGAAACATTTTAAAACAATATTACCCAAGAAGGACTCACACTCTACAGTCAAACTCTTGAAAACTCCACCGTACACTATGATTTCCAAGTTTTTTCACAATTTATAGACCTAGGGCATCATTGAATCTACCCAAAACCTCAACCACATATCCTAAAACCTTGGTAACTCTTAGAATACACTTAAATATCCCATTTCACCAACTTATATAATAATTCAAGGGTAAAATTTATAGAAACACAATTTTAATTGCTCACTATGACCCTAAATCAGGGTTTTAACCTGCTTAAGACAAATTCCCTATATCTTTCACAAAACTAAATGGATTTTAATGAAAATAAATGAATAAAAAAGTAGATTCATAGTGATATTACTTAAAATGGAAGAGGAGTAAATTTATGCATAGTACATGGCCATACAATGGCTTGAAATCAAAGAAAATGTAGCAAATTGATAGAAAACTGAGTTTTTCATTGAATTTCTTACTCCTACATCATCCCCCTTCCTTCCTCTAAGTTTGAGAGTCTTAAAAATGATTTAATAATCTAAAAAAAATGCATGAACCTAAATTTATAACTACTTGACCATTGACATTCTACCATTTGGCATTTTTTTCATTTTTACAATATTGCCATGACAACATTTTGTCAATTTTTGCAACTTTTACATTATATGCCCAATGAACCAAAAATGAATATCTAGGACCTATTACAAGCTTAATGTGGCCATTTATAAATTATTACAACATAATATCATCTACACTAAATCAAAAACCTAAGATTGCCTCATGGATGCATGTGCTTGCTAGGGTGCTCCTGCACCATACTCCTGACCAAATGGAAACTCCAAGTCCTATTGGATTGAATGTAATAAAAAGAATTCATCATTAAATGCTCCTCCATGTAGTCTTCTATGCATTTCTTCTTGAAACAAATTTCATCTTCACCTTTTTATTTAGTTGGTCTATGCCAACTTGTCTCCACTTTGTATTGTCTTTGTGAATTTGCTCCTTCATACTCTGATGTGTCACAATCTCAATCTCAACTCTTTGTCCTTCCATCTGCTACATCTTGGCCATTATTTTGTTCCCCATAAAAAGTGTTATCACAATAAGGAAATGGTATGTTTTCTCTACAATACCACCATGTATCTTCAACTCTTTTTGTGTCTTCAAGATCAATTCATCCTTGACCTTCTCTGAATCACACTTTGACATCAAATCATTATCATTTCCCTCTAAGATCAGGTCCATTACCTCTATTTCACCTTCACCTTCATGCTTGGGAATGGCTGCAATGTCCTTGTCTTCTTCATGCACCTTCATGAATTCTTCTTCCACATCTTCAAATTCTTCTTCCTCTATTATCATCAAATTCGATCGTGATACCTTCTCTTGTCTTATTTTTTGGACAATCCTTTTAATAGGCCATACTACCTTCTTCTTCATTGTTAAGTGCCAACTTGTGGCTTGCCTATAGAATTGTTTCATCTCAGCCTCAAATATTTCTATCATCACACTGAATTCCTCTAATTCTTGCCTCAATTCTCTAATCTCTTGGTTCAACTTCTTTTTCTTTTTCTTTTCCTCTCTTCTTGTTTCTTCTTCCTTTGTGAACCCTTTTCCCATTGGTTTATTCTCAACAAATCCATCTTCTCTTCAAGCAAGTCCCTTTAACCTTGCTTCCTCTTGACTTTGCCTCACCTAGGTCTCTTCTCTTTTCCTCTACCTAGTCTCTTGGAAATCAAGTTCTTTCCTTAACCTACACAAACACAAACACACAAACACACAAACACCAAAATATCTCTGCCCAAACCTTCTAAGCTCTGATACCAATTTGATGCAATATAGGGGTTCCAAAACTTTCAAATAAACTCAACTTGACTAAACTCAACCAATTCTTGCTTGCTCTTACAACTCGGACTCATCCTTCCTTCACAAAACACTTGATTTAAAACACCAAAACTAAGATCAAGGCATAAAAACCTCTTGTTTAATCCTCAAACCACCTTAAGAAACATTAAAATGACTGAATCAAACCCCATCACCAACCCAAAAAACTTAAACATGAGAATTCCCAAAGTAGACTATCCTAATCAGCCTAATTAGGCTTCTTGTGATCATTCAATCTTACTTACTTGACTTGAAAAAATAAATGGCTCTCTTGAACTCCCAACTTGGTTAAATGGCATGTAAGAATCCTTAATTGAACACTCTTCAAATGATTTTATGGCCTTTCAAGATAGAAGATTCCTAACTATGCAAATACTAGCCTAACTAGGACTGTCCCCAAATTGCCTTCACAGGATAATCATCAAACAATGGACTAAAAGATTTTACTTTCACCAAAATCCATCATAAAATGGATCAAAATACACCTAAGAAAACTTTTAAAGCAATATTACCCAAGAAGGACTCACACTTTACAGTCAAACTCTTGAAAGCTCCACTGTACACTGTGATTTCCAGATTTTTTCACAATTTATAGACCTAGGGCATCATTGAATCTGCCCAAAACCTCAACCACATGCCCTTGAAACATTGGGAACTCTTAGAATACACTTTAATCTTCCATTTCACCAACTTATCAAAGAATGCAAAGGTTAAATTTAGAGAAACACAATTTTAATTGCTCACTGTGACCCTAAATTAAGGTTTTAGCCCGCCTGAGACAAATTCCTTATATCTTTCACAAAAATAAATGGATTTTAATGAAAATAAATGAATAAAAAATTAGAATAATAGGGATATTACTTATAATGGATGAGGAGTGGGTTTATGCACATTACATGGCCGTACAATGGCCTGAAATCAAAGAAAATGTAGCAAATTGACAAAAAACTGAGTTTTTCATTGAATTTCTTACTCCTACATCATCCCCCTTCCTTCGTCAAAGTTTGAGAGGCTTAAAAATGATTTTATAAACTAAAAAAAATTCCTCAACCTAAATTTCTAACTACTTGACCCTTGACATTCCACCATTTGGCATTTTTTGCATTTTTACAATATTGCCATGACAACATTTTGTCAATTTTTGCAACTTTTACATTATATGCCCAATGAAACCAAAATGACTATCTTGACCTATTAAAAGATTAATTTGGCCATTTAGACCTTATTACAACATAATATCATCTACACTAAATAAAAAACCTAAGATTTCCTCATGGAGGCATGTGCTTGCTAGGGTGCTCCTGCACCAATAACCTAACTTCACACAAAATTGGTCTGAAGTCAAGATGATGGTGAATGTGACATTTAATTGTTTCATTCCAAATTTTAAAGGGAGATTTATGGAACCTATTGTAGGGAAAGAAAAAAAATTATGTGTTTTGATCCATGCTTTTTATCTTTCATATGTATCTTGATAAAGCTCATACACAAATAGGAATTCTTCAGTGATCACATTCTCTACATAAACAAGATCAATTAATATCCCATTAGTAGGCTTATCATTGATTCTTCCAACTACGTAAAGAGGACCATCAAGTGCATGTTTAAGTATATCATGTTGTGAGAAAGAAATTTCAAGCGACATCTTAGTTAGGCCCTTATGAAGTTTAGCTTCAATAAATCCAACCATAGATTCTATAGAGTTTTCTTCATTATCATTTGTGTTATCATTATCCATGTCAATATTCATCACATCATTCTTTGTTTCACTAGATTCGACAAATGAAACATTATGATTTGGCATAGGATTGGTAAATATTTGAAAATTTTGATTATGAGGAGCTACAAACTTATTACCTTGATTATTAAAACCTCCAATTTGAATATGATTAGAATCAATGAGGTCTTGCACAAGATGTTTAAGACACTTACAATGTTTTGTATCATGTCCATTTTTTTGATGAAAATGACAATAGGTATTTGGTCTATAGTTTGAAGGTAAATACTTAGTAGGATCAGGAGCTCTTATAGAAGGTAAGGAAATCAAATTCTTGTCTAAGAGTTGCAACATGATATTATGAATGGTATCAGGTAGGGGTGTAAATTGTCTATTTCTATCTACAAAGGCATATGGTTTTGTCATCTTTATAATAACCACTTGGGTGTCAAAATTTTGAGTTGATTGTGGGGGATTAAGTTGTAGAAACCCCTTATCTTGTTTCTTGAAAGGTTGATAGTTGGTTTGAGGTATGGATTCAATTTTTTTAGGATGGTTAGAGGGAGTTTTCGCTTTAGAACTAGTAACTGAATTTTGATAATCATGAAGAGATGTACACAACTGTGTGAAGGAAGGAAACCTCAACATCTCAAGCTTAGCTTGGATTTTGTCTTGAAAATTGAAAATAAACATTCTTTGAAGGTCGACATCAAGAATCTTAATGTTTATTTGTGAATAAAGCATTTGGTATCACACTATGAAATCAGTAACCTTTTCATCAACCTTTTGTTTACACATCATCAAATTAGCTAAGGTAATCTTAGGAACCATGTGAATTTGGAAGTGGTTGTTAAAAGTATCAATAAGTTCATTGAATGAACTAATTGAATTATTCAATAGGGAGCAAAAATACTCTAAAGTAGTATCTTTCAAGGATCTATGGAAGATCTTAGCCAATAGTTTATCTTCAAAGATGAAGTCACTACATAAGGCCATGTAAGCAAAAACATGGCTAATAGGATCTCCTTTCCCACCATATTTCTCAAACCTAGGAACCTCTATCCTTGTGGTATTTGTGTTCTCAATATCTCCAAGGATAGTGGATTAATTTTGATGTATTGTGAAGGTTGTCCATTGTTGTTTTGGTTTAATGTGGCAATTTGTTGTTGTAGGGATGAGACATTTTGCAAAAGTGTGTTAAGGATTGGATCATTTTTTATATTGTGACATGGAGGTGAATAAGGTGGATTTGTGTATGTATCCATAGGGCAAGTGAATTGTAGATTTGTGAGGGGGGATTGTTGAGGAGATATGAGATTTGAATGCACAAAGCTAGAGGGATTCCTAGTGGAAATATTAAAGGAAGTGTTGACATTGCTAGTAGGTTGGATGGTTGTAGTAACATGAGTACTAGTGTATGTAGGAATAGAGGTAAAGGTTGTGGAAGGAGGAATTGAATTTCCATCTTGGCTTTGAGTATAACCCAAAGCTTGAGTACAACTAGTCACTGTAGGAACATGTTTATCAACAATATGAGCTAGACTTCCCACAATGTCTATTCCATTTTTGTTTTCAAGAATTTTCCTCACATTATTTAAAGTAGGAATGCCACTACTAGCAATTCTCTCAGAAGTCGCAAAGTTTTGTAATTTTTCTATTTCTTCATCTATCCTTCATATGTTCTCTTGCGAGACATTAACAACCATTGTTTTGACATCATGCACATTAGTTGTAGGTAGGGAAGTCATTGGAAATGAGGTATGAAGAATACAATCCATAGTGGGTTGATTAGTATCAACACTATGAGTGAAAGAGTTGGAAAACCAAAGATCCATGATGAATGGTGTATCATGGGATGACATGAGTCTTGAAATACGTCTCACAATAGTATTTCTAATAAGACACCAAGTTGCAAAGATCATACAAGTTATACAAACTCGGTATGCACCCAAAATGGATAAGAGGTAAAATGCAATAACCTAGAATATAAAGTACAATGCAAATATGTAAAAGAAATTTTTAGATTTCAAACAAGATAAATTTCTGATTATGCTATGTAAAAACCTAAAAATGATGTCTTGTAAATGCAATTTTGAATTCACACAATGCATTTAATTTATCAAATGAATCTTAATATGATCAATTTGAGATAATAGAAATTCTATAAATTGAAACAAAAAATTGAAAAAAAACAAAACAAAATATAGAAACAAAGGTTTTAATGCCCAAAAAAAAGGGAAACAACCCTAATCAAGGACTCATTCACCATTGGGTGAATGGATCCTAGCTTAGGGTTTTGAAAAATGCTTTTACATATTACTGAGTTAATTCTTGTGGTTTCCTGATTTTGGTTTCAAACAGTGAGTTATAGTTTTAGATTTTTGTGAAATTAAATTTGAATGCAAATGCAAAATATGAATAAATGACAACATAGGAGAGCTAATTTGAAATACAAATTTGATTCAATTTTCAAATGTAAATGAATGATGATGCAATGCTATGTAGATGCTTTACAAATGACTATTTTTTATAAAAAAATTAAAAGATGCAAACATGCAATCTTAAAACCCTAAATGAGATGCAAACTAATGCAAGTTAAGAAACCCTAAATGAGAAAATGGAATACAATGAAAATGAATACAAGATCTAGATATAGGGCTGTAATAGACTCCAAAATCAGAAAGAAACAATGCTCAAAATGTTGGGTTCACCAAGATGAAATGATGAAAAATGGGTTCCCATCAATGGGATACGATGGACCTATCTTTCACAATTTCATTAGGAAATAAGATCCACACAAAGAATTGTCTTACAACCCTTAGGTGAGTCGAATCAAGGTGTTAATCTTCAGTTTTCCTTTTTGTGTCAGGATGGGTGTCAAGGTCAAACAACGCTTTGGGGAGAAAAACTAAAAATCATAAATCAACACCAAATTATAATCCAACACTTGGAACAACAAGATTAAGCTCAATATTAAAAGAACTAGAAAATAGAATGCAAATCAGAGAAGGGAAGAAGCATGTGTACCAGTCACTAAAAGTTAGTTTCTAAAGATGATTTGGGACTCGTTCAGCTAAGGGTGAATGGGTCCTGAGTTAGGGTTTTTCTGCAACCTTTGGGAGCCTTTGCTACAAATCCAAATCTTCTAATTTTCCCAGGTTCTAGGTTTGAAAACTAGAAATAAATCTTGTAGACGAGTTTCCGTGAGATGAAAAATTTTATGACAACTTTTGCAACTTTTGCAACTTCTTCAATTTTTCTCCTCAAAGTGTCTTCAAGATTTCTTCCACCTAAATCTACAATCATAAGTCAAGAGGGAAAAAAGTTTTGTTTTTGGTGAATGGGGGTTTTCCTTGGTTAAAGCCCATTTTGGTAATCAAACTTTGAAATGAAAGGAAACATGAAAGAGGGAATGAAGAATAAACAAAGAAATGTTACCACTCAAAAAACCCTTGAATAAACCTTGGAATGTAAATCTGCAGCTTGCATGAAATGGATTCAATGGATGTGGATCTTGAACCTTGAATCTTGACTTGAAATAGTGCTTTGAATGCTTGAATGGATCATGAAACCTACATCACCATATTAGCTCCAAAAAAATGCATGATGTAAGAATACTTTGACATGACAATTGGATCTTAATTGCTATGATAAAACTTCAATAAATCTGCCTTGAATTCCTTAAAGTTAGCCAAAAACACTCTTAAAATTGCTAGGATTCTCTGTTGAAAATTCTAGGTGAAACATAGTGAAATAACCTTATATTTATAGATGTGTATCCTCAATTTCCCAAAATTCAAATATCACTAGCTGGCATTTGAATACACACTTAGAGATATTAAAATTCCCCCAAAAACATAATTTAAATTTAGGTCCTAGGTCTAAGGGAGGACCCATTCGCCCATGGGTGAATGGGTCCTAGGTCCCTAAACCTAGGACACACATTGCTCAATGAGAAGTGTTATGTTTAGGCATTAATGAATGTCAGGTTTCCTCTTCGGAAAATATAATAAAATAGGATTGGTAAATGAATTAAGGGGCCAATTAAGGAAAATTAAGCTCAATTAATTAACAGATCCCTAAATAAGTGTGAAAGTGTAAATAAATACATTTTAAAACACTAAAATAAGGCACATTTTAGTCCAAATTGACTAGGAGGGCTCAAATAAGTGTGAAAATGTAAAAGGGATACATTTTTCTACACTACATGAACAAAGCTATGTCACCACTCAATAAACCCTTGAATGAAACCTTGATAATGGAGATCTTAGGAGATCTATAACTTGCATGAAATGGCTGAATTGGATGTGGATCTTGACACTTGAATAATGCTTTGAATTCTTGAATAGATCTTGAAACCTAAATCACACTGTTAGCTCCAATAACATGCATGATGCAAGAAGAATTTGAAATGATGAATAGATCTTGATTGCTGCAATAAATATTTGATATATTTGCTCTTGAATTCTCTTGATCATCAACTTTAGCTCTTCTGAAGTCACCTAAAAATTCTAGGTGAAACTTAGTGAAATAAACTTGTATTTATAGGTATGTATCCTTAATTTCTTGAAATAAAAATGTCAGAAGCTGATATTGAATTATGGGTTCAAAGATGTTAAATACTGCCAATTTTTTTTTTAAATTTAGGTCTAAAGGTCTAGGGAGGACCCATTTTCCCATGGGCAAATGGGTCCTAGGTCCCTATTCTTGGAACACACATTTCTCAATGTTAAGTGTTATGTTTAATCATTAATTATTGTCACATTTCCTCTTTAGAAAATATAATTTATTAGGATTTATAAATGAATTAAAGGTCTAATTAAGGAATAATTAAGCTCAATTAAATTAAGAGGGCCCAAATAAGTGTAAAAATGTAAAGGGGTACATTTAATGTAACACTAAATTAAGGCATTATTAAGTCCAATTTTAAAGGAGGGCCCAAACAAGTGAGAAAATGTAAATGGATACATTTTCAACACTACAATAATATGTCATATTTTATCATAAAATGGGATATGATGAAGGCCTATAACAAGGTAGACTGGACTTTTCTAATTCAGGTCTTAAAAAAGTTTGGGTTTAGCAACAAGTGGTGTAAATGGATCCTTTTGTGTTTATCAACTACAATTTTTTTGTGATTATTAATGGTACTCTAGTTGTATTTTTAAGTTCAACTCAAGGGGTTAGACAAGGGGATCCATTATCCCAATTCTTATTTATAATCCTTGGAAATTATTTGAGCATATCCATTCATAAAGTACACTCACAAGGTTTATGGTAGGGAATTCCAATTCCTTTCACAAATATAAAGGTAACTCACTCGCTATTTGTTGATGACACTATATTATTTGGTAATGCAAACTAAGAAAATCAATCATATTCTATATAAGTATACAACTACATCAGGGTAGAAAGTAAATGCAGCAAACCAAAGATCTATGTTTTTAATACAAAAGCAACAATTAAAAGGAAAATAGTCAAAATACTAGGTTTTCAATTGGATAAGTTACCATGTATATATTTAGGGATTCCTTTATTTGTTGGCTCTAATAAGTCAAAATATTGGGCAAAAGTCATGCATAATATTCAATCCAAAATTTTAGCTTGAAAAGAAAGGTGGTTATCTCTATCAGGGAGAATCTTAATTATTAAGTCTACTTTGTCAGCCATTCCAAATAATTATATGGAAGTTTTAAAGGCGCCCAAGTCCATTTATTTTGATATTGAAAAATTGATAAGGGATTTATTATGGAGGGGTAATATGGATAATAAAAAGAGGGTTCCATTAATATCCTTGGAGAAAATATGTACTAAAAAATTGAAAGGGGGTGCAGGGATGCATAATTTCAAGTGTCGGATTTTAGGATTTAATAAATGGAAAATTAGAAAGGAAGAAAACCTATATAAATAAGTTTCATATTCATTTTACAATAGCAAGGAAGAGAAATTCACATGAGATCACAAGTATTCACATTCAAGAGAAATGAGAAGTTAATCAAGTATTCAAAAGTGAAATCCTTGAGAAATATTTTAGTTGCTTTTGTAGGTCTTCAAGCTCATTTTTCCAACAAGGTCAAGCATTGCCAAAGATTGATGATAGATGCCTATGGAGGATCATGATGGATTCTAGGTTTTGGGAGATGCACTAAGACATTCAACCAAGCCTAATGACTTGTTTCCTAAGTGATTCCATCTTCTATTATCATTCTAATTTCTACCTAAAGGAAGGTATATTTAGTTTTGTGACTTATTAGGGTGATTTAGGATCTCCCAAAGTAGGTCTTCATCATTGTTCATGTTATTTAGGGATATTATTCTAACACATTTGAATAGGGTTTCTTTGCATTCTAAGCTTTCTTAATCTTAGACACACTTAAGATTAGGGATTGCAAACACATTTTATGTTTTAGACCTATATTTTTCATCAAGGTTTAATTACCAAACTTGGGGTTTGATTGAGGAAAACCCCTATCCAACATCTAACAACAATCTTGTTTTGTAAATTTTTCATAGATCTAGATCTAGGAGCAAAGATTCAAAGTTACAGAGAAGAAGTGTAGGTTTTAGACTTAGATCCCAAGTTCAAACTTTTCTAGAAAAGTAGACTTGGACCCATTCACACATGGAAAAATGAGTCCTAGGCAGACTTGCAGAAACACCATTTTATGATAGGTGCACAACATTTATCTTTTCCAAATTCTCCAAAAAGTTTGTTGTTTCTCTTAGATCTATGTTTAATCTACTAGATCCAAGTAATAGATTGCATTTTGGAGTTGAATTTATATTCCCCCCCCCCAAAAGTGTTGTTTGACCTTGACCCCTATCCTTCACTCATAAGGAAATCAAAAGATTCCCACTTTGACTTGATTGACCTAAGGGTTGATATTCATTTCATTGTGTGGGTGTCATCTCCTAATGAAATTAGAGAAGTAGGACCCCTTTTCCCTCTTTGGTTTCACTTTTCCATTTTGGGAAACCCTAACCAATTTTTCTATGTTTAATTTTTTTGAAACCGACCTTGTACACCAAATTTTTTAAAATTGGAGTCCTTTTAACCCTAGATCTGAGTTTTGCACTAGTTTGCATTAGGTTTGCATTAAATTTAGGGTTCTTTAATTTTTCATTGGTAAATATTTCATTTAGAGTTTAATTTGTATGTTTGCATCACTTAAAATAATTAAAAATCAAATAATTGCAATAAGTTCACATTTAATTTACATTGTACTTACATTAAGATCATCATTCAATCATTTAAATTCATATTTAGATTCATATTGCATACTAAAAATAGTCACATAGTTTATTATTTGATCTTAGTAACTTGCATTTAAATACGTTAATTTGGAAAAAATTGTTACAAAAACCCTTGTTATAGGTCATAAATAGAAATCACATAAGATAAAGTCAGAATTAGGAAATTCAATTTTAAAAAACCCCCGACCTAGGACCCATTTGCCCATGGATGAATGAGTCCCTATACTGACCTTTTTGACAAGTTTTTGAGTACTTTTTAGTCTCTATTTTGCATTTCTATTACTGTTTTTAGATCTGAGAATTAAATTGCTGAAAAAGTTTGTTTGTGCAGCCAAAGTATTGATCATTTAGTTAGATTTTGCAACATTGTGAAAAACATTTATTGCATATTTTAGTTAAATAAAGTCTTAAAATTCTATACTTTTCTTACATTTTTAGCATCATTGCATCATTAGATAGACTAGTTTACATTTTGCAATCATTAGAAAAAAAAAGAAGCCAGAGGACATCAAAAGAAACAAACAAAAAAATAGCAAATTAATGAAATCCTTGGAGAAAGCATAGTTATTTGACCATGTAAAATATTCTTTTCCAAGTTAACATATCCCTTGATCCCTTTAGTAGTGATAAATTTGACATGTTAGATGAATCCCTTGAGGATTTCATCTCACAAGGTTCATGCCCTAAGGCTTGTCATAATAACCATAAAAAAAGAAATGTTAATGCAATCACACTTAAACTTATCCTTTACCCACTCTCACAACAACCTCAAGTTGAAAACAAAACTGTGCTTATGTTAGAACCACCTAAAAAGAAACCATTAAAACTAGGAGATATCTTGAACTTTACAAGGAAATTGATAGTAACAATTTTTTGCGGCAACTTCAGAGTCACAATATCGTTGCTCACAAATATAATACAAGGAATAATAGGAAACCACAACCCACTCCAATTTCATTATCATTACCTCAACCTACCTTGGTTAGTGCTCCTCATTTTCCTTTACATAATGGAAAGGAGTATGATCTTGTTGAACAACTTAAGAATACACCTACTAAAATATCCTTATGGGACCTTATTCAAGCCTTAACTAACTACTATAGCATGCTTCAAATAGCCTTACGATAACTTGTGGTTCCTCCTAATAAAAATCCAAATGATGTGGTATCCCTAGTTCAAGGAATGAATCCAGTTAATATAGACATTATTTTTGACCAAAGTGAGTTACCCTCCTTGGAAGTTTAAAAAAAACATGAAGCCTTCATGATAGTAGCCATTATTAACTAGGTTGGAGTAAAAAGAACACTCATTGACAATGGCTCAACCCTTAATGTGTGTAGCATAAACCTCTTGGATAAGAGAAAAATTGAACCTGATTCTTTTCCATTCATGGGTTTGATAATATAGGAAAAAAACCGCTTGGTGTAATCACATTACCTATTAAAGTAAGAAAGGCAACATTACAAACTCTTGTCCATGTTATGCCTCATGATATTTCATATAATCTCCTCTTGGGTAGACCATGGATTCATGAAATGAATTCAATGCCTTAGGCCCTTCACTGTTTAATGAAGTTGTCTACAAAAACAAAGTGTACACAATCAAAGATGAACCTGAACCCAATTTTTTTTTACACATTGAGAATAACAAGGAAAGTCCTTTGAAAATATTGATACCAACCTCAAAATTGGAAATCATACAAGAAAAATAAAAAATAAAAGAATATTGAACAAGTCATGAAGTTATTGGAAGAAAATTGTGGTTCCTTAGATTTCACACCAAAATTCATGAGAGAATAAAAGATCACAACAAAAGAACCTAAAAAAGGAAAAGAACCAATGGTAATGTCAACGTAAAACTTAAAAGAAACCTCACAAGCATCTACTTCATCTACTCAAGAATAAGACACAAGTTATACAACAAAATTTGATGAAGTGGACAATGAGAAACCACCAAATCCAAAAGAGATGGAAATACTTTATGGAAGAGGTTATGAGCTCTTGAAACAACTTGGTTATAGTGGAAAAGGATGTGGTAGAAAAGAACAAGGCATCCATGTTCCTATAGAGACTAACACATAAGAAACAAAAAGTGGTCTTGGTTACTATCCTTCTAAGACAACAAAAGAAATTAAAAGACCTTCACTCAACATTAACATCATCATGTGTAGTTCCTCTAAGATAACTCTATTGGATGTTGCTGATATGTGGTTGTCATTGATGTCAACACTATTGGCATTAATGTCTTAAAGGCTGTATATGTCGAGGATATTGAGAAAATTGTAATGGAATAAGTTGCAGGTTTTTAGTGATGCAGTGAAGTTCAGTCTATTGGTTAGCTCAGTACGTTGATGATAAGAGGTTGTGGATTAAAGGGTTTTTTTTTTGAGTATATCTATCCACATTAAGTTTTCGAGATCCGCATGAATATTTGATCGAGTTATGAGCAGTTGTGTTCTAACAGTCATTCTGTTGCTTTAGTTGGTGTTCCTGAATGAAGATGATGTGATTCTAGTAAGTTTAGTTGTTGCAGATGCTTCTCTGGTGATTCATGATGTTTTTGGATGTTTCTAGATCATGCTCTATTTGTGTTGCACATCTGCATTGATCGTTGTGCTCGCGATTGGTGATTTTCTCTTGCATGTTCATATTTTTCATGTTCATGGACGACAAGGTGATGGTAGTGTGTTGTGGATCTTTGTGGAATAATTCTTGAGGGTGTTTCATGTTCGAGGATTTTGTTTTGGGTCTTCATTTTATTGTGGCCAACATTGGTCAATTCACATTAAAAACTATTTATTGTTTTGGGCTGACAATTTGCATATGTTTTATTATTTTGTTGAAGCCGACATGTAGCGATGTAATCTCTTGTTGCAAATTGTTTATTCCATTTGAAGGCATGCATGTGTATGAGATGTGTGAATAATGTACTAATCATTTGAGGGTAGAAGTAGAGTGTGAAGAAGTGTATATGTGCTTAACCAAAACTATAATCAGGCATTAGCAGATGCTATTTTCTCAGTTCAAAATCCTGCGGATGTAATCTGAATGTTTGTGTAAGACAATGTGTCTTCCTTTGGGTAGTAAGCCTTGTAGTATTTGAGCAGTGAGCTCTAGGAAGTGTTCTTGAATGAATGTGCATTCCCCATTTATTCTTCTTTATAATTTTAACAGGGTATAATCTTGTGGACTAACCTCCATCATGGTTTTCCCCCTAATAGGGTTTCCACAAAAAAATATTGGTGTTATGTGTGTTTCTGATGTGTTGATAATTTATGCTTCCATGGTTATTATTCAGATCTGAGAATAAGGTTAATAAGTTTCAATTTTTGTGACAACTAATTCACCCCCCTCTTAGTTGTCTTCCCTTGTGTTTCCAACAATTGGTATCAAAGTAGGTTCCTTGGAAGAATTTTAATAGCTTGAGGTAATCCGGGATGGCGACATATAAGAAGGATAGTTTGAGATTTGATGGAACAAATTATTCTCTATGGAAGACTTGAATGGAGTGTCATCTGAGATGCATTGGTGAAACCTACTGGAACATTACAAGGAATAGGTATGTTATCCCATAGAATGGTCCTTCTACTGCTGCTGAGATTAAGGATGCCGAATACAATATCAGGGCTAAGGAAGCATTGTTGAGTGCTCTGACTGATTCTGAGATGAAAAATATTATGGATCTGAAGATTGCTAATGAGATCTAGAAAAAGTTGGAAACTTTGTATGAAGGTGATGCTAATGTGAAGATTGCTAAGTTGCAAAGTATGAAAGGGAAATATGAAATTTTGAGAATGGGTGATGATGAGAACATTACTTCTTTCATAAAAAAAGTGAATGAACTTGTGTGTGGTATCAAATGTGCTGGTGGAAAATTGGAAGAATCAGATATTGTTGCTAAAGTGCTCAAATCCTTGCCTACTGCATACAAAGTCAAAGCTACTGCTAGTGAGGAGCTCTGGACTATAAGAAATGTAACCAAAGATATGTTGATTGGTAAGCTTTCTACTTTTGAGTTGAGTGAATTTGGTGATGCTCTTCCTAAGACAAAATATGCATTCAAAGCTACTATTTCTAGAAGGGATAAACAAAGATATGATCTAGGAGAAAATTCTTCTAAAAATATATTCAAGTATGAGGAGGAAATGAGAGAGTTTGAAGAAGAAGAGAGAAAAATGGATGAGCTCGAAGCAATTATTGTCAAGAGAGAAGCCAGAGGAGAAGGTAAGTATAAATGGAAGTTTCCTATTAAATGTATTTCTTGCAATAAGATAGGTCATTTTGCATCAAGGTGTCCAGAAAGAGTTCCTAAGTCAAAACCTAACAAGCCTAAATTTCAAAGGAAGTGTTATTATGTTGTTGATGAAGGTGTAACGGATGATGAATATGATAAAGGGAATGTAAGTGAGGATGAATGGGTATTTATTGCTATCAAGGAAAATAATCCCATGTCTAATGAATCTACTAATTGTACAAATGTGGAGAAATACCTAGCTGCTCGAGTTGAAGAGAAGGATGAATGGATGATTGAAAATGGATTCTCTCATAACATGAAAGGTGATAAAAGTAAGTTTGTGAGCTTGGAAAAGTATGATGGTGGTGTTATAAGATTTGGTGATGACAAAGCAAGTGTAATCTGTGGTAGAGGATGCATTTCTTTTGATGGTAAGCATAATACTAATGATGTACTATATGTGGAAGGTCTGAAGCATAATATTTTAAGTGTTGGACATATGGTTAATAAGGGATACAATCTTCAATTCAAGGATGGAAAGTGTAGAATATTGGGAAGTTCCATAAATGTGATTGCATCAGGTACAAAAAAAAAAGGTAATATCTTTCACCTGAGTGCTGCTAGTAAGAGTTGTCTTATTGCTCAAGTTGATGAAAGTTGGTTGTGGCATAGGAGAATGTGTCATGTAAAATTTGACAATATTATCAAGATAAGTTCTACTCAGGCTGTGAGAGATCTTCCTAAGTTGGTGAAACCTACTAATACCATATGCAAGGAATGCCAGTTAAGGAAGTAAACTAGAGTTTCATTTCAGAGAAAACAACATTGTTCAAATGAAGTGTTGGAGCTTGTGCATACTGACTTGTGTGGTTCTTCTAGAGTCAGAAGTCTACAAGGATACATGTATTTCATGTTACTTATTGATGATTATTATAGAATGATGTGGGTTACTTTCTTAAGGGAGAAATCTGAAGCTCTAGATAAGTTCAATATTTTTAAGGCTATGGTTGAGACAAAGATAGGTCTAAAGATTAAATGTCTGAGATCAGGTAGAGGTGGTGAATTCACTTTCAGTGAGTTTAATTCTTATTGTGAAGAACATGGGATAAATAGACAATTATCTGCACCACGAACCCCTCAACAAAATGGAGTTGTGGAAAGGAAGAATATGAAAATTGAAGAAGTTGCTAGAACCATGATGCTGGAAGGAAATGATCCTCATATCTACTGGAGAGAAGCTATGAGTACTATTGTTTACATATTCAAACGGGTACAAGTCAAAGGTGATACTGGTAATGTAGACATGTAAAATGTATTGATTGACATTGTGCATTTGATCCCGAATACTAACATCATTTCACCCTGAATCATCCCTCGGTCTAACCATTTAATTGAATCCCCTTATCTGATTAAATTCATCAATATTCCTCTCTTAATTAAATAAACCAATTATTTAATTAAGTCTCTCTCTTTTGTTAATTAAATCAATCAATCTGATATAATTATCCCTATCTAATTAAATAATTAATTTTATTTGATTAAATATTTAAAGTCTATCTATTAAATTAAATAAATTAAAACCTTATTTAGTTTAATCTAACATCATCTCTTTTAATTAAATAAATAAAAATATTTATTTAATTAATCCTTTGTCACATTCCTCTCATATTTGATTTAAATAAATCCATAAATTTGAGTCAAATAGGTCACATCATCTAATCTCTCATTAAATTAATCAACCCTTGATTAATTTAATCTCTTATCATGTTCCATCCTCCAACATTTACCACTTTCTCATGAAAATAGATTTAATTAATTTATTAAATCTCTATTTTCCTCAACAAGGAATCTTTTTGGAATATCCTTCAAGTTTGAATTCAAAAATCCAAGTTAACATGTACATCCAACAAGGCATTTAACTCTATCTTACATGTCCTTTGCCTTGAGCCAAGTGGCATTCAATGCTTCTTTCTTCCCTCTTGCAAGTCATTTCAACAAAATTCAAAATTCAAAAATAAGCATTTATTGGCACAATCCTCAAAACTTGCACATCCTCCATCCATTCATAGATTGACAAGTGGAATCTTGCCATTGGATGAATGTTAGTCCCACATTGCTCAATTTTGGACATTCATCCTTCAATCTCATCTATAAATGAAGAGCTCCTCTCCTCATTTGATCATCCACAAATTATGCAAAGTTACCATGCTAAAATATTTAGCCATTTTCATCCATCACCATTGAATCATAGCTAGGTTATGCAGGTTTTTAGCTTGGATCACTCAATCTTCATCAAAAAAGTGGATCACTCATCAACATACATCAATCTTGCATCATAGGAGTTGGGAAAGGGCCAATTTTCACATCAAATTGGCACCAATTCCCCCATAGGATCAAGAGTTTTCTTGCTTATTTAGGATTCAATCTTTATTTTGGTTATTTTCATTGTGTTCTTCATTATTTTCCTAATTTAAGCTTTGTGAATGGATTTCATGGGGAATCCTTGTTCTTACTTGCAATTTCTAATCTAATGTGTTTGTTCTCATTGTTTTGCAGGTATTAGGATTGGGGTTCTCATAGGTAAGACTCCTTATGAGCTATGGTATGGTCATAAGCCTACTGTTAGTTACTTAAAAATATTTGGGAGTAGATGCTATATCAAAAGAGATGAAGATATAGGAAAGTTTGATGCTAGGATTAATGAAAGAATCTTTCTTGGTTACTCTACTAAAAGCAAGGGCTACCGATGCTACAATAAGAGATTGACGAAAATGGTTGAAAGTGAAAATTTCAAGGTTGATGAAGAAATAGTAAGACTATCCAAAATCTATGGATATGATTCAGATGATCAGAATGACAGTTCAGATAAAGGAAAGAAATTTCAGACTTCAAATCAAGTTCAGATCATTCCGGTGAATCAAGAAAATCAAGAGGAAGGAACTAGTGAAAATGAAGACGAGAGATCACAAGAGCCTAAAGTTCAAGAAAATCCTAAGACTCCAAGGTACGTAAGACTAAATAATTTAGAAGATCATATCATAGGTGATAAGAACAAAGGTGTTCAAACTAGGAGAAAAATTGTAGAAGAATACTGTTTGATTTCAAAGACTGAGCCTACTAATGTCATTGAAGCATACAAAGATGAACATTGGGTTGAAGCAATAAAAGAGGAACTACTGCAGATTGAGAAGAATGATACATGGATTTTTGTTCCTAGACCTAAGGAGAAAAATGTGATTGGAACTAAATGGGTCTTTAGAAATGAATGAGCAAGGTGAAGTTGTTAGAAACAAAGAAAGACTAGTGTGTAAAGGATATTCTCAGATGGAAGGAATTGACTTTGAAGAAACTTTTTCCCCTATTGCTAGGATTGAAGTTGTGAGATTGTTTGTTGTTTATGCTGCTTACAAAAACTACAAGGTTTATTAGATGGATGTCAAGTCAACATTTCTAAATGGTGAATTGGAAGAAGAAGTGTATGTTGAGCAACCAAATGGATTTCAATTGATTGATCAAGGAGATATAGTTTTTCGGTTGAAGAAAGCACTGTATGGACTCAAGCAAGCCCTAAGAGCATGGTATGCTAGATTGGACAAGTATTTGTTGAAGCTTGGATTTAATAAAGGTATTGCTAATAGTAATATGTATTTCAAGATTGATCATGATAAAGATTTGATTGTTGAAGTCTTTGTTGATGATATCATTTTTGGAGGAAATGATGGTTTGTGCATGAAGTTTTCTGATGAGATGCAAAGTGAGTTTGAGATGTCTATGATTGGAGAGATAAAATTCATTTTGGGATTGAAAATTACTCAGTTAGATAAAGGGATATTTATATCTTAGTCCAAGTATGTGAAAAAATTGCTAAAGAAGTTTGGTATGGAAGATTCAAAGCTAGTTGGTACACCCATGGTGATCGGATGTAAGTTGACACAAGACGATGATTATCTGAAAGAAAATAAAACTAGATATAGATTGATGATTGATGGATTGCTTTATTTGACTCAAAATAGACTTGATATCATGAATGCTATATGCATTGTTGCAAGATTTCAAGCTGATCCTAAGTATCTCATGTGACAGCTGTGAAGAGGATTTTTAGATACTTGAAGGGGATAGTTGATTTTTTCCTATAGTTTCCTAGAGATGATGCCCTTACTTTGAGTGCTTTTACTGATGCTAATTGGGTAGGAGATATGAATGACAAAAACAATACCAGTGGTAGTGCATTTTTCTTGGGAAATAAGCTGATTTCATGGTTAAGTAAGAAGTAGAATGCCATTTCTTTATCTACTGCAAAGGTAGAATACATTGCTACTGCTAACAATTGTACTCAAGTATTGTGGATGAAATAGATGTTGAAAGATATAAGAGTTGTGTATGATGAACCTATTGCTATATTCTATGATAATTCAAGTGCAATTAACATTTCTACGAATCTGGTGCTACATTCAAATACCAATCATATATCTATCAAATTTCACTTTTTGAGAGAGAAGGTGAGTTAAAAGGAAGTCAAATTGGAGTATGTGCCTACTAAGGAACACATTGTAGATATCTTTACCAAGCCTTTTCCTAAGGATATTTTTAAGTATCTCAAAGGGAAGCTAGGGGTGATTACCCCTACTAATCATAACTAAGATGCATTGACTTGCATTAGTCCATGCATTTCATAGTCATATCTTAATCCATATTGATGTTGTGGTGGTTGCTACTCAGGGGGAGTAGTCAGATGTTCAAATATGTGGTTCAAAGCTTGTGTGTATCTTTTTCATTGATGTCAAAGGGGAGAAGAGTCGTGTGAAAAAAATTGTGGGGAGAAGAGTCATGTGAAAGAGTTGAGGAGAAAAGAGCCAAAATCTAAGGGGGAGAAAGTGCCAAGAGATAGTTGCATTGGTGGTGTTTTTCACATCATGTGTTTCCATCAATGCCAAAGGGGGAGATTGTTAGATGTTGCTGATATGTGGTTGTCATTGATGTCAACACTATTGGCATTAATGTCTTAAAGAATGTATATGTCGAGGATATTGAGAAAATTGTAATGGAATAAGTTGCAGGTTGTCAGTGATGTAGTGAAGTTCAATCTATTGGTTAGCTCAGTACATTGATGATTAGAGGTTGTGGATTAAAGAGTTTTTTTTTCAAGTATATCTAGTTTATCCATGTTAAGTTTTAGAGATCTGCATGAAGATTTGATCAAGTTATGAGCAGTTGTGTTCTGACAATCATTTTGTTGCTTCAGTTGGTGTTCTTGAATGAAGATGATGTGATTCTAGTAAGTTCAATTGTTTTAGATGCTTCTCTAGTGATTCATGATGTTTTTGGATGTTTCTAGATCGTTCTCTATTTGTGTTGCATGCCTGCATTTATCATTATGCTCGTGATTGGTGATTTTCTCTTGGGTGTTTATGTTTTTCATGTTCATGGTTGACAAGGTGATGGTAGCCTATTGTGGATCTTCATGGAATAATTTTTGAAGGTGTTTTGTGTTTGAGGATTTTGTTTTGGGTCTTCATTTTGTTGTGGCCGACATTGGTCGATTTGCATTAAAAATTATTTATTGTTTTGGGCCGACATTTTTCATATGTTTTATTATTTTGTTGAAGCCAACAGATAGTGATGTAATCTCTTGTTGTGGATATATATAAGTGATTATTTATTACATTTGAAGGAATGCATGTGTATGAGATGTGTGAATAATGTCCTAATCATTCAAAAGTTGAAGCAGAGTGTGAAGAAGAGTGAGCAAAGTGTGAAGAAGTGTTCATGTGCTTAACCAAAATTGTAATCAAGCATTAGCATATGCTATTTTCTCAGTTCAAAATCCTGCGGATGTAATCCGAATGTTTCTATAAGACAGTGTGTCTTCCTTTGGGTAGTAAGCCTTGTAGTATTTGAGCAGTGAGCTCTTGGAAGTGTGCTTGAATGCATGTGCATTCCACATTTATTCTTCTTTATACTTTTAAGAGGGTATAATCTTGTGGATTGACCTCCACCGTGGTTTTTCCCCTAACAGGGTTTCCACAAAAAAAATCTTGGTGTTATGTGTGTTTTTGATGTGTTGATGATTTATGCTTTCATGGTTATTAATTAGATTTGAGAACAAGGTTAATAAGTTTAAATTTCTATGACAACTGATTCACCCCCCCTCTCAGTTGTTTGCCCTTGTGTTGCCAACAAACTCTCACTTTGAAACATCCTGAATTGATTGATACAACATGTAATGAACCATTAGAATAATTTGAAGATGATGAGGTCTTGAAAGAAATATTAAGATTTTATGATAAGTAATTTACTCCCCCTACAAAACAAGGAGTCACTTGTGCTATGATAAGTACGAAACAAGTGGATGAAGAAAAGGAAATCAATGATGTTGATGATGATAAAGAAGAAAATATACCTAAAGTTTCAAAACAAAATGCACTACCCATAGGTGATACAATCAACATTGTAACATCCCTCCTCTTAATACTCGAGTAAAATAAAGAATTTACTCGAAGGTAAATATACATAGTAAACATGAGAGATAATTTTTTAAAAAATAACATTTCATAAGCACAAGAAAAAAATTACAATTTTCTAGACAATTTCAAACTTGAAATCATACATAATCGCAGTTGGAATCAGAGAGAAGTCCTTACACTTTTCATTTATATTACATAATATGAACTTGGAAAAAAGAATAGTTTTAAAATTGGAAATTTTGTGGCTTTGGATTGAGACAGTTTATTCTTTGAACCAATGTAACGAGTACTTTGCTTCAAAGAGGGGCAAAATGTAGACATAGAAAATATACCGACATATTTGATCCTGATTATTAACACCGTTTCATCCTAAATCATCCCTCAGTCTAACCATTTAATCAAATACCTTTATTCGATTAAATTCATCAATTTTCCTCTCTTAATTAAATAAATCATTTTATCTAATTAAGTATTTCTCTCTTGTTAATTAAATCAATCTATCTGATCTAATTAACCCTGTGTCCATATTTAATTAAATAATTCTCTTTATTTGATTAAATATCCAAGGTCTATCTATTAAATTAAATAAATTAAGCTTTGTTTAAATTAAATAAATTAAGCTTTGTTTAATTTAAGCTAACCAACCATCCTCTTTAATTAAATAAAACAAAATATTTATTTAACTAAGTCTAAAATCACATTCTTCTCATTTTTTATTTAAATAAACCCATAAATCTAAATAAAATAGGTCAAATCACCTAACCTCCTCTTATTTAATCAAATCATGATTAAAGCCAATCCTAATTCATGTCCCATCCTCTAGCTTTTTCCAATTGCACATGAAAATAGATTTAATTCATTTATTAAATCCCTATTTTCTCTCAACATGGTATAATGGAGTATTCTCTCAATTTTGAATTCAAATCCAAGTGGACTTTGTCCTTCCAACAAGACATTTATTTCATCTTTTCATTGAGCCAAGTGGAATTTAAGACATTCCTTTTCCATCTTACATGTCATTTCACTAATTTCAAATATCACCTAATTGCATTTATGGACACATTCATCAAAATGTGCACATCCTTCATCCATTCATCTCTTGACAAGTGGCACCTTGCCATTGGTTGAAAGTTAGTCCCACAATGCTTCATTTTGGGTAGTTCTCAAACTTGTCATTCTATAAATAAGAGGCTTCATTCCTCATTTTAGCATCCACAATTTGAGCAAACTTACTATACTCAAATCCATACTCAAGCATAGCAATTCTCATCCATTTCATCAAAGTCTTAGCTAGGTTATGCATATTTTCATCTTGGAGCACACTTCAATGTTCAACAAAGTGGATCACATCTTCATAAAATCATAAAAGCTTGAATAGGAGTTGGGAAAGAGCCAATTTCCACATCAAATCAGCACCAACTCCCCATAAGATCAAGAGTTTGCATGTTCTTAATAGGATTTAGTTTTTTTTTTATCTTCTTTCATTGTGTTCTTGTTTTATTCCTATTTTAAACATAGTTAAATGGATTTTATGGGGAACTTAGATCTTAACTTGCATTTCAATCTTCTAATATGTGTATTCTTTGTGTTTGGCAGGTGCTAGGATCTTGGTTCATACATTTTGGCGCTAGAAGGAGGGCTAACCTAAAGTTTAAATCACATTTTTTCACCAAAATTCTATGTTTTTCTCTATTTTTGTGTGTCAATAGGAAACTCCAAGCTAGCAGACCAGTGTTGTAGTTTAGAACCACTGGTATCCCAACATTGCCATATAGCATTGCTAAAAATTCCAAACTCCGACGCTCTCTGTTTCCCGCCCAGAATTCAAAATCTCAAACGAAACCGCTGAGTCTTTTTGACACGCTAGAATCTTTCTAAATTTCAAACTCCGCCACTGGCCAAAATAGTGACACCTTCATGCTCTCTGTCCCTACTGTAGAGTGATGCTAACTAGTAAGCAGTGCTATATAGCACCACTAGATATTTTAAACTGCACCGCCTTTGCAGGTTCCACTACTGAAGGGAAGTATAAAGTGAAAGTTAGTTTTATGACACGCTTTTTTTTTCAAATTTTGATCATTTGGATTGTTCTTTGATCTCCTAACCTCTATTTTTTATAGATTTGACTGGTTTTCTTGTAGGTTAGTTTGATCAAAGATGAAGAAGAAAAGAAGCATAATGACATCATTCTTTCATGATACCAAGTGTTTTTGAAAACTTTAGTGTTTTTTTTTAACATTCTTAGAGAACTCACCATTTCTCTTAAGAAATCTTGTTATCTTTCATGCTTAGGAACTATTAGATTTCTTTTGGGCTCTAAAAAAAGAACATTTCAATTCTTGCTACAAAAGGGCTTAAAATGAACTTTAGGACACAAACTCACTAGATTTGGTTTAAGGCTTAACAAATTGAACAAGACAATCTTCACATTTCCTTTGGTGCTTAAAAAGAAGTCATTATTGCTTTATGGGTTTAAAAAGAACATGTGCTACTTTGTTTCATAATTGATTACTCAAAGTAATACCATTAAAAAAGATGTATAAGCTTCTCTCGTGCCTCACGACGATCTTGAGAATCAAAAGGATTTTTGGTGGTCTTAGGTTGGGATAAAGTAATTTCCCCCACACTTCATTTTGGAACTAAAATTGAACAAAATATCTTGTGAGTGTGAGTCAAACCTATCGCGTGTATTCTCTCTTTGTTTTTCAACAAAGATCGATCGAGTTACGAATATGTTTGCTCACTTTTGTTTATCTTAGATGGCCTACCTTGGAGAAAAAGTACTCACCCAAGGGAACAACCCAACCAGTAAAACACTAAAGCCAAGTGTATTTCTAGCCGGGATATAAAAGTGGGTACTGGAACAAAGGCTAGTATCATGTGGTTGGTTCTGATGAGAAGGGTAGCAATGGTCTCTCACCTCGATGGATCAACTCCTATAGACAGAAAGTCTGAATTAAAACCCTTGTTGTAGAAAGGCCAAAATCCCTATCTATTTGTTGGTGTAGGAATGGATGTTTTGAAGTTGCCCCACACTTTTACGGTTTTTAGTAGAAATGAAAAGTATGCCATTGGAATTTGATGGGTATTGATGCTTGGATTCCTTGAGAAGTGGGTGTTGTGGAGGGGAGATAATGGGGTCAAGCATCTAACCATTCGCTAAAAATAAGCGTAGTTGGACTTGTCCAAGTGGGGACTCAACAAATACAATCTTTCATAGCCATAGGGTTGTACTTGTTCTTGGTTACAAAACAATTTGCTTGTTTTAAAACATTGGGAGACAAACATTTAACATTATCATCAAAACTTCAAACCCTTTAGGAAGCAAATAGAATTGACCAAATTCATGTGTTATTGCTTGCCCTTGGGATTTTATCCTTAGAGGTTTCTAAACACTTGATTTACATCTGAATTTGCTTGCTAGAGTCAACAATAGGTAACTGCTGCTTTTATTTCCTCGATTTCCACATAATACATTTTGTGGGATGAGAAAAAATTAAAACATTAGACATCTAGTTTCAAAGCTTAATCAAGAAGTGTTTGTGGTAAAACAGATTCATTAACCAAAGACTGAAGATAATTGAACCCCACACATGTGTCCCAAATGATTTCACACAAGATCAAGATCAAGAAACCAAAGGTAAAAGATCTTAGTTCAAAAGATCACCAAAAGCGTCTCTCAACACTATACGAATTCAGATGAAGACTGCTTTTTAACTTTTACAAAAAAGCTTCAAGAAACAATCCTGGTTTGTACTTGTTCTATTATTGTCAAAACCCAAATCTTTTTAGGGAGTTTGAGCATCTTGTTTAGAGAAAATCATGTTCTTCAAAACCGAGGTCTACTAAGCAAGTGTCTTTTTAGGTAAACCTAGGATCAAAATAAAACCTTCATCCATCTTTGAACATCAAACCAAAATCATCTCACCATCAACTTTTAAAAATCTTGAAATCTTCTTTCATGCTAGGCTTTTTGGAAAATCAAAATCATCAAAATCCTTGAAACAAAATCAAAATACTTGAAATCCTTGAGTCAAAACATCAAATAATCTTTGGCTAGGTATGTGTAGATACATCCTTCTTCATGTGCTTAGTCAAGTTATCAAACCATCTTGTTTAGCTAGGTATAAGTAGATGAATCCTTCTTCGTATACTTGGTTAAATTATCATCTTGTTTGAATAGGTGTGGATAGATGGTTAAATTATCATCTTGTTTTAATAGGTGTGGATAGATGCATCCTTCTCCCCACACTTAGTCAAAATTATCATCTTGTGAACAAGTCAATCCCATAGATAACATCCAACATCTTGGGATCTAATTGTTTATTATCAAAGAAATCCCAAAATCAAATCAAGGTCAATCAAAAATCAAAATCCAAAGCAAATCCAAACATCCAAAAAATCCTAAAAGTCTAGCATTCCCTCAAGATTTTTTCAAAAGTTCAACCATCCATCAATCATCCATCTTTCATTTTCACACATTTTGTCCATAAATCATCCTAAATTATCTCTTTTATACTTAAGGTTAGATCAATCCAAATAATTAGAGATTCATCTCCCACATTCTTGAAAAATTGATCCTTATTTTATGGTGCAAACTAGATCTCAACACAAGAGGAACATGGAAGCCAACAAAGAAACATCCACTTCAAGTGACCCGAGTCAAAAAAATTCTAAAATAAATCACGTTGGATCGAGCAATCCTGTAACTAACTTTCCTTCATCATCACAAAATCAACAAGAGGAAGGTCAAGAGGAGGATCTTACCAATAACCCCTTTGGAATGTCACATGAGGAAATCACCAAAATGGTTCAAAATTCAGAGAATCATAAGATTATCAACCTCATGATGAGACTCAATCCTTCACTATACATGCTCAAATTAGCAAAGCAAGGGGATAAACTCCCCTCCAATTTCGATGTGAGCACTATTGTGGAGCCATCTTTTGGGGTCATACCCCCAATCTCATCCACCATACCCATTTCATCTACACCTCCATTTCAAAGCATGAATCAAAACATCCTGCAAATTACATCATCTATTGCTCTAATGCAACCCGTCATTAACAAGGGAAGTACATTTCTTAATGCATTGCAAACACATCCCCTCCTAAAAAATCAAGATTTGGACGCAAAAACCATCTTGGGACAATCCATCCCCCAAAATACATTACATACATATGTCACCCTCACCTTTCATGATCCTAATGACCCATCATCATCATTTCGTGCAACACCTCTCCCCATAACCTCGCAGGGAGAAGGAGACTTATTTGGACCAGGGGGCATCTTTGCAACTACATCTTCATTATTCCCCCAAGGGAGTATGCCAATCACTTTTCTAGTACTCCCCCCCTTGCCATGAATATCCACATGACCTCTCGGTTTAGGGCTTCTCCCTTTACCAAATGGAAATCAACAAAATCAAATCAACCCTCTGATTGCTAATCAAAATATCTTGTCATCAACATCGCAACAACAGATGGAAACCATCCTATAACACAAACCACCACCATCACATCATCAATCATCCCCAAAACATCTCAAAACATGGTCTCTCAAGGACCAAGCATATCAATCACACCATCCAACACTCAAAACCAACTCATCAATATGACGGTGCCTCTCATTACCACAACAAGTACCATTCCAAACCTGCTTCCACCACCACCACCACCAAATTCAAACAAATCAAACCAATATAGTATTGTGTTGCAAGCTGTTCAATAGAATACCTATCATAAGGTACTACAACAAATCCAAAACTGAAAAGCTGCACAACTAGCCACTCAATCAATGCAAGCCACTCAAGCTGCCCAACAAGCACAATAAGCACAATAGGCTGCACAAGCTCAAGTATTATTACAACAACAAGCACAAAAAGCAACCCAAGTCGCTCAAGCAACATAGGCTGCACAAGTTGGATAGATTTCACAAGCTTCCCAAGAAGCACAAGCCCAAGCGTAAGTTGCCACTTAGGCTCAAGCCCAATACCAAGCCTAAAAAATCAAGTGCAAGTGCAAGTGCAAGCACAAGCATAGGCACAAGTACAATATCTTACACAACAACAAGTAGCCCAACAACAAGCATATCAAGAAGTGCTAAAAAAATATCAAGAACAACAAGAAGTAGCCTGATTAGCAATCTGAAGAATAAGCGTTATTGGTACAACAACAAGCTCAACAAAATGCACTATTAGTGCAACAACAATAGGATCAACAACAAGCGTTGTTGGTACAACAACAATTGCAAGCATATTTGGCGCAACAGAATGTGAAAACAACATCCATCAACATACCAGCCAATCCACCCATCCCACTGACAGTTGAACCACCTTAGAACACTTTCATCAAGTTGTTTTCAAACAAGTGCTCGACCTTCAATCAGGGTGAACCACAAAAACACCCAACAACGTGTACTTATCCTTTCAATAGGAGACTTGTAATGAAACCATTCCCAAAGGGATTTGAGATCCCCAAATTTGACAAATACCTTGGGACAAGAAACCCTGAAGATCACATTAGGGAATTCTAGGTTCATTGCATGGAAGTCACATATGACAATACCTATTTGATGTGGCTATTTCCTAGCAGTTTGGTTGGCCATGCAATGGAATGGTTCTCTCGCCTTCCTCCAGGCATCAAGAAGTTCCAAGAAATAGTCGACGCATTCATCAAAAAATACACATTCAATATCAGTATGGATGTTAGTCTAGAGGAAATCTCAACTCTGTAATAAGGTAACAATGAATCATTTGCTTCTTTCTTACAACGATGGTGATCCAAGGCCAATCGAAGTAAATGGGTCATGCCAGAAGAACAAGTTTACACTATCATATCCAATCTCGACGGAGCCTTGGAATTTCATCTCAATGTGCAAGGAATCAGCACATATGGCCAATTCATCTCCAAGGAACTCAACATCGAACGAGCCCTTATGACACAACTTGGAGGATCAATCATACCCCAAACAACAAAATAATTGCCAATCCACCAGTTACAACAACAAACCTTGCACATGGGAAAGGAACAAAATTATTACCAATGATGGTGTCATCGACACCAAATTTGTCATCAATGCTCCAAGGAAAAACACCCAAACCTACCAACAACCAAAAAATAATGATCAGAACAACACCCAAACCAATGCGGTATCATAGCACCAACCAACCAACAATCAAGCAATCAACAATGTCAACGATCAAAGGGGACCACCCCAGTGAAACCAAAAATCCCCCAAGAAGAAGTACACTGCTCTTGGGGAACCACTTGAGGTCATCATGAAGAAACTAATAAATGAAAACCTCATCAAGGCTCCCACCTATGAGAATTACTAGGAACCAGATGTCAAACTACCCTGGTATAATGGAAATCAGCTTTGTGACTTCCACAAAATCAAAGGGCACACCACTAACAGTTGCATGAGGTTGAAAAACCTAATCCAAGACCTCATTGATAAAAAAATCATAAATGTGTAGCAACCAAAAGGAAATCAAAACCTCAAAATCTACACAAATTAGATGCCTAACCACAATAAGAAAGGGAACAATAACACTGATAAGGGGAAGGGTACCTTCAAGAGTGTGAATCAAGTGTATGACCATGTCATCACATCCTTGGATGAATATTGTGCCACTATCATCGTCAAAGGAGCCCATACTGATTGTGGAGTCACCACAAGAGGTGGGAAAATTACCATTGCAAGGTCATCTCAGCCAAACAAAACACCCAATCCCAACCCAAGATCCATCTCCAATGGCTATAATGTCCTTAATCAGCTGAAAAGAACCCCAACACAAATCTCCATCATTGAGTTGCTAAAAATTTCATCCGCCCACAAGAAAATCCTTGAAGAAGGATTGGCTTCATCCACTGTCCTCACGGATCTTGATGCAAAACAATTCCAAGATATGGTCAGAAACATCATTACCTTGAATCTCCTTACATTCTCTGATCAATATTTTCCTACTCAACCATCTCACAACGGTGCACTCCATTTAGAGGTCCTAGTGCATAAAAATAAATTCAAGCGAGTCTTGGTGGATGGAGGTACATGTTTGAATATTTATTCCCTCAAGCTCATTAAGAACCTAAAAATCTCAGAGGATTCCATCGATAAAGGCATAACAATCAGGGCATATGATGATCAGGAAAGAGTGTCCTAGGGCACAATCCAAATCCCTATTCAAGTAGGGCCACCTATCATGGAAACCACCTGTTAGGTCCTAGACCTCGACTTGCCTTATAAGATTCTCCTAGGACGTCCATGGATCCATGCAATTCAAGCAGTAGCATCAACCTTCCATCAATGTGTCAAATTCACATATGAATGCTAAGAGGTCACCATCCATGGAGATCTCAAACCATTCTCCTACTACAAGAACCATGAGGAAAAATACTACAAAATACGTCAAGTTCCTAAAAATGATGAAGGCCCATCAACACCATACATTGATCCAACCACTCTCAGATCTGCTTCAGTGACAAAGACACCTGCCACTCCTACCATCCTCACCATCTTTGATATCAAAGTCATCATCCAGGACAATGGTTGTGGAAACTATATGATTCCCAAAAATTCTTTTGTGGTAGGAGAGTTACCACAATCTCCCAGATCATAAGGATGTCCACAATCAAATGAAGCCTCCACATCCCAAACATCCCCTAAAGGTTATACCAACTTCAAAATTTGGGAAGATATCAGCTGAGAAGTAATAGAGGAGGAACTATCTGATCTCTTGTACCAAGACAATAGAACAGAAACCGATCTACCAATGGATGACAACAACAAATGTTTGCAAATGATGCTCGCAATGGGCTATGACATATACCAAAAACTAGGAAAAAATGACAATGGGATCCTAATACTCATCATTTCAGAGATGTGAATGGGAAATCTTGGCCTTGGATGTACCCCCCTGAGTATAACCATACGTGGCTGAAATCCCCCCATTAGGAAAGCCAAAACTCCTCATCAAATGACAGCCGAACTTCGCTTACCCGTATCTATAAGTTGAGTCATAGACAACTTCACATTTGACATAACTGACTTCTATAGTAGTAGTGATGACGAAGACCCCATACCAACCTACCCATGGTCTCTGAGGACACCACCCTTCTCATGATTAACACTATGTCATTTGAGTCTATTGATCATAAAAACCATGAAATCCGCCTAGTCTACCCAGAACTCATCGATTACGACCAACAAGGACCGCCAATTCTTAACACATTCAAAAATAATGAGGCACTCTCAAAATTCATGGGACTGTGGGATAATATTCCATGTGGGGATCACAAAGAAAGATTCATCATCGAGCTCAATACACATGCATATTATGGGGAAACAATTGAATCCCTCATTCACAAAAGTGAAAAACTGAGAATAATCTCTAGGTCCTTGAGTGAAAACCACACTATGGCACTCTCTGACCCAAAAATAGTAAAAAGAAAGGATGCATCCAATGGTGAAAATCTCTCTAAGGTGCCCGAGGATGGGGGATTCAATTGTCCTCTCAGAGCTCTCCATCAAGAAAAATCAGCGGTCCTAGCTGAAAATGGCAATCTAGTTAACTTGGGAACAAAGGAGACCCCACCCATAACATTCTATGTTGAATCATTACTATCAGAAGAACAAGAACTCCTAGCAGCATTCTTGAGAGAAAGACAAGCTAATTTTGCATGGAGCTATGTGGACATGGCCAAACTCGATCTAGAGATTGTGGTTCATCACTTAGCAGTCTACTCTGAAGCAAAGCTAGTTAGACAAAAACTCAAGAAAATGCATCCTCAGATTTCTTTATTGGTCAAGATGGAAGTGAAGAAACTACTTGATGCAAGATTCATTTGGCCAATCGATTATCCAAAATGGGTGTCAAATCTAGTTCCTATTTCAAATGTTGATGGAGGCATTCGAATCTGTACAAATTTTAGAGACCTAAACAAAGCATGTACGAAAGATGATTTCCCATTACCTAACATTGAAATGATTGTAGACATGATGGCGGGACACAAAATGCTATCTCTGATGGACAGTTTCTCTAGGTACAACCAAATAATGATTGCCAAAGAAGACCAACACAAAACAACCTTCACTTGTCCATGGGGGATCTACTGCTGGAATATGATGCCCTTCAGTCTAAAGAATGTTGGGGCCACCTAACAAAGAGCCATGACATGATCCACAAAACTGTCAAAGATTATGTTGATGACATACTAGCAAAATCTAGGAAGAGGAGAGATCACACAGCGACCTTGAGTGCTATTTTTGATGGGCTGGAGGAATACAAGGTTTGTTTAAATCCAAAGAAGTACATCTTTGGCATACAGCCAGGAAAGCTACTAGGATACATAGTGTCAATAAGGGGTATTGAAATAGATCCTACCAAGGTAAAAGTAATTCTTGATATGGAAGCACTCAAAAAATTGAAATAATTGAGAGGTCTCCAAGGTAGGCTTCAACCTATCCATAGATTCATAGCACAACTAGCAGACAAGCCAATCAATTATTCTCACCTACTTCACAAGGGAGTAGCGTACAAATGGGATGGAAAGTGTGAGGAAGCCTTCAACAAAATCAAAGAATATCTACTCACAGCTCCAGTCCTCATGCCACCAATCCCAATAAATCCATTAATCCTCTATGTGTCAGCAACAACAACCCTTGGAGCTCTCCTAGCTCAGCATGATGAAAATGGAACAGAAAGGGCCATCTACTATATCAATAGAAAAATGGTCAGGCACGAGTTAAACTCTTCATTCATTGAAAAATCATGTCTAGTAGTAGTGTTTGCTTCACAAAAATTCAAACATTACATGTTGACACACAAAACCGAACTCATCGCCAAAATTGACCCCCTCAAGTACGTACTATCAAAAGCAATGCTCATAGGATGTATGGCTAAATGGGTCATGATACTATTAGAGTATGACATTGAATATGTGGAGCGAAAGACAATCAAAGGTCAAGTTATTACAGATCAACTTGCAGAAGCACCAATCTATTTAGAGAATCCACTCGTATTAGAATTTCTAGATGAATCCATCTTAAATCTTAGCATAGCCGGCCACTAGAAACTCTACTTTGATGGATCCTATATGCAACATGGATTAGGAGCCAATGTTTTCTTCATCACCCCATAGGGGGATTGTATAACTAGATCCTACAAATTGGCATTTCCCTACACTAACATTGTAGAATACAAGGCTTTAATCATAGGTTTCAGAAACACAGTACAATGGTACATCATGTCCCTTAGAGTATATGGAGAATCCCAACTGATAATAAATCAAGTAAAAAATGAGTGCCAAACAAAGGATGATAAGCTGAGTCCATACAAAAAGTTGGTAGAGAGCCTCAAAGAATCATTCATTGATATCACATTTGAGTAGATTCCTAGAGCAAACAACAAAGCAACAGGCGCCATGGCAATGATTGGATTCCTACTAGACATCCCTCACAATGTCCTGAAACATGAATTCTTGGTAAAGCAACTTCTCATACTCGCATTTGAGGTACTAGAGTCAGAATTTGTGTGCGAAATCATTGGTCCTGGTGATCCCTAGTATCATGACATTTATACCTACTTGTGAATAGGGGTCCTACCTACTGACCTACCCTTAAGCGTAAAAAGAACCTTTGTCAAGAAAGCATCTTGGTTTTCCATCCTAGGAAACACCCTTTACCGTAGGAGCATAGAAGGAACCTTATTATGCTACCTAAATGCTAAGGAGGAATTGACTACCTTAACTGAGGTGCATAATGGTATTGTGGTTCACACTCGAGCGTAATGACCTTGGCCAAGAAATTGTTGAGGATGGGGTTTATTAGCCTACAATGGAAAGAGAAGCACATGACTATGTCAAAAGGTGCCTACAATGTCAGCAGCATGGGGACCTCATCCATGTTCCAACTCAAGAATTTCATCCCATCTTCACACCATGGCCCTTTTCACAGTGGGGGCTCAATCTCATCGGAAAAATCACTCCCACCTCATCCAATGGTCAAAAATTCATCATAACCACAACTGAATACTTCTCAAAGTGGGTGGAAGCCATCCCTATGACATACATCACTGGAAAGCAAATATCAAAGTTCATCCTGAACTACCTCATATGCCAATATGGTGTTCCCCAAGCTATTATCTTAGATAATGGGACACCTTTCAAGAATTAGGAGGTTTGTGACCTATGTAAAAAATTCAAAATCCAACATTTCTTTTCCACTCCATATTATCCCCAAGGCAATGGCCAAGCAAAAGCTACCAACAAAACCATTTTGAAAATCCTCAAAAAGATAGTCAATGATGCAGGTCGTGACTGGCATCTATAGCTAAATCTTGTCCTCTGGGCCTATCGAACCAAAATCCACACACCCACTGGTGCCACCCTCTTCTCCTTGGTCTACGGATCAAAAGCCATATTTCCCATTGAGGTTGAGCTCCCATCACTGAGAATATCACTGCAAAACCTCATCACAGATGAAGAATACCGAGTATCAAGACTGAATGAGCTGGAGCTACTGGATGAGCAGCGTATGGATTCTTTAAATCATTTGCAAGTCTATTAGAATTGGCTTAAAATGAGTTATGACAAGAAGATCAGGAGCAAAAGTTTCCAATTTGGAGAACTTGCCCTAAAGGAGAATCAAAATAAATTCCCAAACCCAAATGGCAAAGAAAAATTTGAACCCAACTGGTTGGAGCCATTTGTTATCACAACAAGCTACAAGTCAGGGGCATATCAGTTATCAACATTAGAAGGGGAACCTCTGTAGAAGCCCATGAACAACTCCCATCTTAAAAAGTTTTATTCCTAATATTTCGAGGTATAGAACCAAAAATCCAAAAAATTAGAAAAAGTCTTAAAAAATGGTTACCCTAATGAAAACCTGGAAAACATGCATCTTGGTGACAACAAAAAAAGAAAAAAAGAAAAAAAATGATCAAAAAAAGGAAAGAAAAAATCATCCTCTGGTGAAAACCACTTCAGTGGCACTTAGGGAAAGTACCTTGGTGAAAACCTGGAAAATAGGTACCTTGTGTAAATAATCACTTTCCATCCACCAGGATCTTCATGACTCATCCATCCATCAAGCTTCCATCATCCATTGCATATCTTCATCCATCACCCATGCTTTCGGCATTTGCATCATAGCTTGGTCCTATGTTCGTGTCATGATCCCTCCTAGTACTACTCGACCCATGCTCAAGGTCAGTTTGTCTTGCCTTTATCGGAGTAGTCTATTGCATCACACTGGGGGAATGTTCTCATCAGATCAGATTCGTGTATATTCTTGAGGTCCCTAAATCAAAAAATCCAAAAACATCAAAAAATCAAAAAATCCAAAACCATTCATAAAATTAGAAAATCCAAAAACATTCATAAAATCAAAATCCAAAAACATCCAAATCATATCAAACATCGAAATCATATCAAAAATCCAAAAATAGGTCAAAAAGTCAGTCAAAAAGTAAAAAAAAAGTCATCTTGTCAAACAAAAGGTCTTTAAGCCTTGAATGCAGGCAAGGTTGATCTTTGATCATCCCTCGAGACACTTAAGTCAATCCTTTAGGAGTTCGTCATAATAAACTGGCAATCCATTTGTTCATATCTCATCAAATAATCAAGTTTGTGTCAGTGGAACTACATGGTCTTTGCATGTATAACATAGGCAAGACTCATTTGTTGATTAGCTCCTGAGGCCCCTAGGATAGCTCTTTAGGTTATTCTCTTGGTCAAAATCTCAGAAAACTCCAAAACATTTGAAAAATCATCAAAATCCAAAAAATAGCCTCAAAACATTTCAAAAACTTGAAAAACATCCAAATATTTGAAAAATCCATCTGTCTCATCTCGCTTTCACCCACAATAAACATCACTCATAATAAATCAATCATCATCCCCAACCTTTGGTGAAACAATTGGAAACAAGTCTAGCAGGTTAAAAGTGAAACCTCAATCTTCAAAATCTAAAATTTAGGTCAGTACGTAAGCAAGTTAGTCAACTCTTTGTGTCAATAGCCTCTCATACAATCAGTCCCATATAAAATCATCTGATATCGTCATGTCCTAGGATGCATCCTTCCTACAATGGACATCAACATCAGGCATCACCGTAGTTTAGTCATGGCTAGCGGTATTGAAGAACATTAGCTTGTTTATTTACTTTATCTTTATCTTTTGATTTATCTTATTGTGCCTAGTCCAAGGACCTCTCGATGATATCTAAAACAAAAGATTTAGAGAAATAGGGATGGGGAAATGATCATTATCTTTTGTCTACTGTGCTTGTTGGATATTCTTGTAATATAACCTTGGTTATATGTGCTTTGTTTAAATGTAGGGAGAATGTTTTAGGTATCTTGTTGACCACATGGGAAGGCTTTCTTTCCTATGTTTTGGCCCGAGATGTTTGAAATATCTGAACTGCACTCTAAATAAGCTACCATATGCCAGCTGTGAACATGGATACTCCTATCTGATTGTCGAGTCAAAGTCCACCACACTAGATGCAACACCATCCTTGTTCTTCATACCTTGATGCATCATACTTATGTGTTATCAAACATAAGGTAATTGGCCCTTTGAAAATCCTAACTCCTTTGCAAGCAATCATCATCTTCATCTCATGTCTTGATGGAATCTCTTTCTTTCTTCTATCTCTTACTTTTTGTGCTAACATGGTACCATGATAGTTAATCATCATTATCATTGCATCCATCCTGCATCCATAAACCATCAGCATATAGCATATTGCATATTGCATAGCATATCATATAGAAAAATATAATGCATTTCCATACATATAGATTGGTTATTCTAAGCATTACATAAATCATACATATACATCCATTATATAAACACAAAAAGCACTCATCCCATAAAACATCTGCATCATCATATCACACATTTGCATCATCATAAGCATAATTTGCATAGCATAATATTGCATAACCATCCCATAAACACATATAAGCATCCATTCACACATCATAACATAAAACATCATCATATCATAGCATCATGTCATTACCATAACATCATAAAATTCATATCATACATGAGGAAATTACACACATTGCATAAAAATATAGATCTGTTAGTCTAAGCATAATGCATAGCATAACATTTGCACATCATAATATTTTGCATACCACATTAAAAATGCATAAGAAAAGGTACTGAAAAATAAATGCATCCATTCATCAACATCTACATAATCACTCCATCACATCATAACAACATAACATCATACATCAAAGTGCATAGGATAGAACATAATTGCATAGCATATAAAAAATAAAGATCATCCATAATACATAAAATAGGGCATAGCATATCACATCAAAATCACCATCTTATATATCATCAAATATATTTTCATGATACAAAAAATTGGATCAATGTACAAGTGTATTCCAATAAGTACAATTGACCCATGGGGCTATCAAAAATGAGCTGAAAGGGCACAAAAAGAATCCTATCTCTGATAAAAAAATGAAGACCTAGCTCTACTAGATGCTGCCCTCGCCACCTGCTCTCTCCCCGTGCTGCTTTGCTGGTCTGTGGCCTATCCTCTGGGAGAAGTCTAGAACTCGAGCTACCCTCGGAATGGCCTAGTAGTAGTACATCCTGTAGTAATCTTCCCCATACATGACCTCTTTGTAAGCCCAGAGTGATACTATGTTTTGGGAGGAGGACGCCATGCTCTCTAGCTGTTGTCGGCATCCCATCTCTATTGCCGCCTGTAACTCTATGACCTGCCTTTGCAAAATGGCCTGATTATGCTTAGCCCTAGCCTGATCCCTCTCAGCTATCAGTGCATGTACTTGGGCGTGCAGCTGCAAAATTTTTCTATCTCTAGGATCTGGCTATAGAGGTGGCTATGCCTGGGGTTGATCCTGCTCCCCATCCCTGTGAGGCATCGAGATCCTGTCGTGGTGTCCTGGATCCTGCTCCTGCCTCTGCTCTCCCACCTATGGATATGGGAGAGGCTGGTGCCACACTAGCTAATCTTAAACTTTTTGATCCTATACCTGGTAAACTGGTGGTGGCCCACCACCTCCCTGATCCTAATCCTATCCTCCAAAACCTTGTCCTGCCCCCTGCTTTTGGTTCTCCATTAAGTAGAGGGTGTACTTAAAACTGTGAGCCTTAGCGGCAGCCTGAATCAATCTCTGTAGGCCTGTGTAACTCCCATATCTGCCTCTCCCTGGTCATATGGCCATGGCTGGGATACCAACTATCTAGAACTCTCCACTTCCTTAGTGATAGGTATGTATCACCCCCAAGAGCCTTGAGTCGCTATCCTCACAAAGATAGCCACATACTGATCATTTGACCAATCCTGTGGCTTGCCAAACTGTCGCTAGACCCTACCCAACAAGTACATCTTAATCATAGTGTACTCTCACCCCTGCATCAAGCGGTCCTAGCGAGAAAAGAACAACTACTGTGCGTTATCAAACCAACCTAGCCGCCCAAGGTATGGTCTCCTTTGAAACAATCACATGTCATCGAGGACCCTCCTCCAATGAGGAATGCCATGCTCTCCTATATGGGTAAACAAAAGGCCTCCCTTGTAATGCCAGATCACTGGATCATCTAGCTCCATCAGAATAGGAATAAATCATGGACAAAGCATGGGGATGTGCTCCCATGCCCAGATATGTAGGAGTGTGACTCTGGCTCCGAGTGCTCTACCATCCAAGTAGGCGAACTCGTGAAGATATATGTAAAGAGAGGCTAGCAAAATTGGGTCCCATGCAAAAAGTGTTATTCACCATCGAGCTATCCGCTCCCAAGCAAGCCCCCAACTAGGACTTAAATATCAACCTCACTGATCTAGGGTGACAAGACCTGATATAATAATGGAAATCACCAAGCAATAGGGTGAGGTGAGGGGCCGATGGCGCTCCAAATCGATCTAACCCTCACAAAATACAATCTCATTAGTGTCCAAGATGGCATAGTAGGCCTCCCTTTTGACATCCATGTCATAAATAACCCGCTCACCATGGATGGGTAATCTCAAGATCTGCCACACGTCCTCTAGCATAACTATGGCCTCACCGGTCAGAAAGTGAAATGAAGAGGTCTCACTGTGCCATCTCTCAGCAAGTGCTATCATCATGCCCAAGTGCATCTACATGATAGTGCATAGGCAATGTACCAAAGTCCCATCTCTCCTAAGTGCTCTTTCTCTTGCTCAGACAAATCCCTCAAAAGGTCAAAAATCTCTCGGGACCTGTGCTCATGCTAATAGATCTCTCTCGCCTCCTCTTGCATCAGGAAAATTCACCGTGTTAAAATTCATCAAATTTTTTTGTTTGAACTTGTCTCATCATTTAGGTCACCCTAGCGTCGCTGCCTATGAAGGAAATGCAGTTTGAAATTTGCAAACTGTGACGCTAGAACCTCCAAATCCTCAAATGGCACCACGGTGGTGCACTTTGCCAAAGCGTCATAGTTTATGCATAAATCCTAACTTTAAAGTCCACCGCAGTGATGCACTTTACTAAAGCATCAAAGTTTGGAGTTTAAACCTAAACTCCAAACAACACCACAATGACACACCTTGCAATGTTGGTGTAGTTTAAAAACTGAGTGGCGGAGTTTGAAATTGTTAGCGATGCAATATAGCACCATGCTTAAAGATCTAGTTTTGAAAGCATTAAATGAGCATGAAAAAATGAAAAATAAGCTCAATTCAAGTTGATTCACTTGTGGTCTAGTGTCGGGAAGCCTCTAATACGTCCAGAATCGGTCAGAAATGTGCATAGGGAGTTGTTGTTGCACCATCTCGCCAAGGTGTTAGAGCTCAAAATCGTAGAATCTCCTAAGGTTGAATGTGAAAATGAATTGGAAGTGGCCCCTTGAGGCCTATTTAATCCCAAAAATTAGGGTTTTTTGACCTTGTTTAGCTGTCCTCCTAAGGTTTTGGTCCCCCAATCCTATTTTCGCCCTTCTGAAGGCCGTTTTGCATCAATTTTTGCGTTTTATCTCATTTTATGGCCTCCCGGAGCCTTTCTGGACCTGTTGGGCACCTTGTCCTATTTTTTCGCGAGATCACCCATAAATCAGAATTTTTGTTCGATCTCTCACTGGGTTAGCAATGGGGTAAGTTTTGAAATTGGAAAATTTTTGGCTTTTGATCGAGACGGTTTATTCTTTGAACCAATGTAATGAGTACTTTGCTTCAAAGAGGGGAAAAATGTAGACATGGAAAATATACTGACATATTTGATCGCGATTATTAACACCATTTCATCCTAAATCATCCCTCAATCTAAGCATTTAATCAAATACCTTTATTTGATTAAATTCATCAATTTTCCTCTCTTAATTAAATAAATCATTTTATCTAATTAAGTCTTTCTCTCTTGTTAATTAAATCAATCTATCTGATCTAATTAACCCTGTGTCCATATTTAATTAAATAATTCCCTTTATTTGATTAAATCTCCAAGGTCTATCTATTAAATTAAATAAATTAAAATTTGTTTAATTTAAGCTAACCAACCATCCTCTTTAGTTAAATGAAACAAAATATTTATTTAACTAAGTCTAAAATCACATTATTCTCATATTTGATTTAAATAAACCCATAAATCTAAATCAAAAGGGTCAAATCACCTAACCTCCTCTCATTTAATCAAATCATGATTAAAGCTAATCCTAATTCATGTCCCATCCTCTAGCTTTTTCCACTTGCACATGAAAATAGATTTAATTCATTTATTAAATCCCTATTTTCTCTCAACATGGTATAATGGAGGAGTATTCTCTCAAATTTGAATTCAAATCCAAGTGGACTTTGTCTTTCCAACAAGACATTTATTTCATCTTTGCATTGAGCCAAGTGGCATCTAAGACATTCCTTTTCCCTCTTACATGTCATTTCACTAATTTAAAATATCACCTAATTGCATTTATGGGCACATTCATCAAAATGTGCACATCCTTCATCCATTCATCTTTTGACAAGTGGCACCTTGCCATTGGTTGAAAGTTAGTCCCACATTGTTTCATTTTGGGCATTTCTCCAACTTGTAATTCTATAAATAAGAGGCTCCATTCCTTATTTTAGCATCCACAATTTGAGGAAACTTACTATACTCGAATCCAAACTCAAGCATAGCAATTCTCATCCATTTCATCAAAGTCTTAGCTAGGTTATGCAGATTTTCATCTTGGAGCACACTTCAATCTTAAAAAAAGTGGATCACATCTTCATAAAATCATAAAATATTGCATAGGAGTTGGGAAAGGGCCAATTTCCACATCAAATTGGCACTAGCTCCCCCATAAGATCAAGAGTTTGCATGTTTTGAACATGATTTAGTTTGTTTAATCTTCTTTCATTGTGTTCTTGTTTTATTCCTATTTTGAGCATAGTTAAATGTATTTTATGGGGAACTTAGATCTTAACTTGCATTTCAATCTTCTAATATGTGTATTCTTTGTGTTTTACAGGTGCTAGGATCTTGGTTCATACAACCTCATAAGCTCAACTATCATATGCCATAACATGGAGTTCACTACATCTGGAATGTTGATAACTATCTTCATGAGCCTTAGTGAGTCTTCTGCTATAGAGGGAGAGCATCATCTAAGTGCTTTTCCTCCAACCACGGGCTCAAGTGGTCCCTCCACACTTCCTAACTAGAAGTGGCCTTTCCCTTCATGAAGGGTATAGATATAAGGAAATATCACATTTCTCCATCTGAGTCCTAGTGACGTGTCCTACAAAACTCAATCGACCATACAACTCTAGACCCCTTCTAGCTAAGTATGATCTTTCTATTTGGTCATGCCATCTAGACACACACAAATGAATCTTCTTATAAACCATCTCATATTATACTTTTATTTACTTGATTTGGTACTCTAGACACAAACTAGTCTGTACTGAAAATCCATTCTATCCAATTTGACTTAGAACTAATCCTTAATCCAAGATTTACATGTAATGTAAATATTTAGGTATTTCTAACCTTTTTAAAAGTCCCTTATTGCATTCATGTAATTTCTAGGGTTTATGAATTAATATCATTTTACTCTCTAGATTCAAATACCGAACATCTTTGATGCATTAAACTGATTTTTGACATTATCATAGAGTCTCTTAAGTTATTATATAGAATTTTTTTTATCTTGTTCTATGGTTTTCTCGATATTTCACTGTCAATCAATATATATATATATATATATACAATGTCATATCTGGTATAAGATTTATAGATTTCCTATATTCTCCTTGTTTCAATACTAGGGTTTAGCCTCTCTAACCAAATACATGGAAATATCAAACATCCTTTTTTTCTAAAGGTAATAGCATAAGTGTAACAAAACATAAGAATGTAAATACTTCTAGCCTTTCCTAGACCACTTGGCATTGCTTGAGTTCACATTACATGTAACATCAACAAACATAGTATTCAAGGTATTTCTTAACCAATATAATATCTAAAAGAATACTATCATTCCATAATGCTCAAGGTTAGATATTAGGAAGCCTTAGGTTAGCCATCTGAGTATCTGGTGTTGTGTCCTTCCCAATGTCTCATGACCACACAGCTATAGATTCACTCTACCTATGTATGACACTACTGGAGACACTAGGTCATCTAGAGCATTGTGGACCAATAATACATGCCGAGATGGATGCATTAGTTGGCCAAATATGTTCATGCATAAACATTATGCATTAAACATTGTCATATATCCACCACATTGAATCAACATGTAAGTTGTCATGTCCTACAATAAGTTCAAATCGACCTTTCTCTTTAAGTCTAGAATAAGTGGAATCAATTCGATTTACTTCCCATATTAGGACACTCAACTTCCATCATTGGTTGGTTATGACTAAATTTTTTTCTTTTGTAACAAGGAAATTTTGACTCCTCGGCACCTTGTTCCATCTTGAAAATCATATCAAAATCGACCATTATTGGTCTAGAATAATTAGGTTTCAATACATCTAACTCCAATCCTTGGAAACTTGATTGTTATCTCAAAAACCCATACATAGGTCCTTGGTTTCATAGACTCTTGGAACTAGTGACTCCACGTCACATTATCCCACTTTCTAATCATATCAAAAGTCAAACCATATTCACCAACCTAGGTCTCCCATGGTTCACAATTTCAAAATAAACTATCATATAGGTTAAAATCACAATCTTGGTACCCTAGGCATACCTTGCCTTATCTATTTAGAATGCTTTCATAATTAATTGATAACTCAAATTACTCCTATGAGCTTTTACTGATAACCACTCTCTCTCCATAGAGTTGAATCATAAGTTTGATAAGTGTTTAAAAACTGTAATAATATTCATATAAAACTTAGCTAAAAATGCTTCCCATTCTTCCATGTGATCAATAGTAAGAAGGGAATCCTTGCTAATGATTTGGCTAGCATGCAAGCTACCATAGAATCAAATAGTGATATTTTGAATAAAACATCACCTCCTTACTTGTGGGGTAGACAAGTATAGCCTAGGTTATTTTAATAACCTTTTAAGCCACAATCGAGTTCCATGTAAGGTGAAACAAGATTTTATTTGAGTGCTATAAGCACAATTTAAGATTAAGGCCGTATCGACCATCACTATAGTTTGTGGTGGCTGCATTAGCCACATGTAGGCCAAACCATTGAGTATGTACTTAATACAATAGTTCTACACTTCTCGTGCCATGAGCACTTTTGACTTGAATCATTATATTAGTTGTGGCACTATTAATATTATAGCCACGTTGATAACTGACATGTAATGTTATAGTGGATATGTGCTCAACCTTATTGGCCTTGAACTATAGTTTCAATAAAGAATATAATGAATTAAATGTCAACCTTTGCGGCCTTGAGCTACAAGCACAATAAATATTACGAATTAACACTCGACCTTAGTGTCCTTGAGCTACAATCATAAAGAAATTTCAAGGGTTTAAAGCTCAACCATAACGACCTTGAGCCACAGTATAAAGAGTGTTTCAATGGTTATACAGGCTTGGCCTTATCAACTTGAAGCCTCTATAATAAAGAATGTTTTCATGAAGCTTAAAAAATTAAACTTGCTATGAAAGTCTTGACACAATTGATACTTACAAAACTAGAATGCAAAAAAATGAAAGACAACATTCTTACAAACTTTCATTCTACCTACATGAAGTATTTGAATGCAATATTTCCAATTTGGCTCCTTGTTCTTTCTTGCTTTGTATCTCCTTCCTAGTGTAGAGAGAGCACAACCTACCATAATGATTTTTCCTTCCTATCCCAATAAGATTCCACTTAAGAGTTGTTAAGCAACTACCCGCTCAATTGCGGGTAACTGAACTCAAGGTTGTTAAAAGGTTTCGCTATTAAGTCATGGTATCATAGGAATTTTTTTTTCCTAAACTCTAGCTACATTAGCATGCACTAGAAGTGGAGTGATGAGTCTTTAAATATCACTTCTTTGTTTAATAAAAAACTCATCCACTACACTAGATACCCAAACAAAATGGGCCACTCCTTTAACTATCTTAACATGAAATTTCATGTATATCCAAGGGTTATCTTCACAATCATTCCCATCTTAACCTCTGTTAATGAGCCTATAAAAGCTCTTACTCGGTGGCTTGCAAGTGTAAACAGAGTTACCGGTCATTAAAGAGGACTCCTGATGGATAAAGCTTCTCTTAGCTCAAGAATATTTACATAATAATGTTCTAAAAATATATGTATTAATACCAATAGGGTTTATAATGATGTGACGTAAACTTACACACAAAAAGTGACTAGGTTGAGATATTCTCCCCTTCATGAATAGAAGAAAATCACATCAATTCCAATTTGACAAAATTTGGAATTTGACATCAAAACTATTAACAAGAAACATATTATCAATTATACCATGAATTACGCAATCAAGGTCACAACATAAACTCGTTTATGACATAAGAAGCGACGTGTTTGATAAAAATTTGTCTCAGTCACAAAATAACTAATGTTCAACCTTGATAATGTCACTTTCCCCAAAGTGACTAGGTTGACGTTAAACAACATTAAAAAAGACTTTAAATGACATTGACAACTTGTTGAGTCGAGAAATAAACATAGACTAAAAGGGTCAAGTATCACTTACCTGACTCAACTAGGTTCACCATTTTTCACCAAAACTAGACCTAAGATGGTGACAACCTATTCTTTTTCTTGTATCTATACCCTTCTCTCTAATGATGCTCTCTCTCCCTTTCTCAAAGGGCAAAAACCTATTTCCTGAATGCAACTTGCAAACACCAACTCAAGATTAGTGTATCATTAATAATTTCATAATCCTTATGAAATCATCACATCTTGACAACTTTTAAACACATGTCAATTTCAGTCAAATAAACATAACTCATGAAAACATTGATTTTTCTAGAAATTTTTACTAAACATCAAATCATTGAATCATGTGTAATTATCTACTAATTACTCCAAAAGTAAAAGTAAAACATAGTTAAAGTTATGGGTGTAACAAACATACTGAAGGACGCATCTAATGAAGATAAAGTGATTCAAATAGGAAAGTTCCTTGATGAGGATGAAAAAAAAGGTAATGCAACATTATTACACAAATTTCATGAACTTTTTGCTTGGACTTATTTAGACATGCCAGGTATTGATGCTAAGATAGTGACACACAACATAGTTCTTGAAACAGATGCTAAACTAGTAAGATAGAAGATACATAAGATGAATCTTAAAATAGCTTTACTAGTTAAAGATGAGATTGAAAAACCCCTCAAAGTTGTTGTTATTCATCCTATTGACTATTCTCCTTGGATCTCAAACATTGTCACAGTTTCAAAATCTAATAATTGTATTAGGATGTGTACGTATTTTCGTGACCTTAACAAAGCATCTCTAAAAAATGACTTTCCCCTTCCTAATATTGAAATGATAGTAGATTCGATTGTGGGACATGCTTTTTTGTTGTTCATGGATGGTTTTTCTGGATATAATCAAATCTTTAACAAACCTCAAGAACAATACAAGACAATATTTACTATAGCTTGGGGAACATTCTATTGGGTATTTATGCCTTTTAGATTAAAGAAAGTGGGTGCAACATATCAAAGAGCTTGTTACTTGATTTTTAGCTTTCAACTGAAATCAGGTAACTTAGTGTTTTCTCTTTTCATATTTTTTAAACATTTAAAAGATAAACCATAAAACTACCAGTTTCAATATTGATGAAGGAGTGTTTGTCAAATAAAGTAGATTACATTTTATCCTTTCAATGTTGCAATTACAACAAGTGAGAAAGGGAATCATAGATATACAAATGTAGTCTTTTATTGATAATCCTAAAGTGTACATGTCCCTCACAAGACAAGGGACTAACTCTCTTATTCAATGAAAATATGAAGCAATTCATACATGAATAAGTAAAGGAAACAACAATGTGCATATAAGAATGGAACTAGTCATTGCTTGAGAATGACTGGTTATGGGTTGCCTGACTGTTCTCTGCTGCTACCTCGAGTTGTTTGTGTCCTCCCCAGCTTCGTAGTGCTCCTAGCCCCTACATCTGAAAAAGTAATGATATTAGAGTGAGGCTCTAAGAAATGAAAGATTCAATCCTTACATACACACCTACCTATGCATGTATATATTGATCCATAAGTGCATAAAATAAAAATGCAAACCTTGGATGCCTTGGAAAGAAAAGAAGTCAGCAAACACATCCAACATATGAATTTATTTTCTAATTGTTTGCTTCATGTGAAAATTTAGGACAAGTTTGGTTACTGTTCCGATTCGGATCAAATACAACATGTGGGGTAAATGTGGCTCCCGCAAGGATAGAGCTCAGCATGCTTTGAAAGAAAAAGGAAATTGAACAACTTGATCAAATATTTATCTATTATCAATGCATTAAATCAATATGGAATCACACCAGTTGATCAAATTTCATTATCAGATTCAAAAGATGCAACATATTGTGCTGATATGTCCTTCAATCTTCTTAAGAAGATCCATGATCTGTTTATAAAGGAAGTGACTTCATAGACGCATCAAGTTAAATTATGCATCTTTTAAATAATGAGGAAGAAATTTCAAGTTGTTGTCAAGCCCCTCTCACCGTAACCCTATTGGGAAATCACACATCACATAGGAAGGTGAGCTGTTAGGTCACCCACATATGTGACAGGTGGTTGTTCAATAAAGTTAGAATGAGGAGAGTGTGTGTATTTATTACACATAACATAAGCAATAGCAATGGTTGAATCAAGGTCATGATACAAGTACAAGGACAATACCTTTGCAAGAGCTATAGGAGGAAAAGGGGATTGATATTATTCATTCATATGTGTACTTGTGAAAATGAATGCAATAGGTGAAGGTCATTGTCATTGATAAGGACAACCAATAATTCATGCTACAATGGTCTCATGAAGGACAATAGTGATAAATGTATACTACATGATAGTAGAGGTAGCTACTATATTAAAAAATGGAGCAAATGAGCGATGCAATGAAGGGTACAACCAACTAACAAAAAACATTAGCTGCATATGCATCAAGGAACTTACAAGGTTGAAAAACATGGGAGAGTATTCAAAACAGAGCATAAGTGTTTTCATGACAAATAAACATGGTCATCTATTTTGCTTCCCTCATAAGTGAGATGAATGAAAGTTATATGCTATCGTTTTGATTGAGAACATGATGAGCTTGAAAAAATTCCAAGCATGTCAAATAGGACAACAACAAGAACAAAATCTGAAGTTGCACAAGGCTCTATTCAAGGCCTTCTCAATCAAACATTAGACAAACAAGTTGCCAAATAAAATTCAATGAATGATGGTTTAAAGTTGGCACAAAAGATGAGGAAATTCAAGAAACATCAACTCTAGTTGACACAAACATATTCCTATTATGAACATGTCATTACAAGAAGTCATGACAACAATAGAACCCTCATATGATGTGATCAAGATACAATTGCTATGCCATAACAATAGGGATAGTAAGTATGCATAATATACCAAGGATAAAGACAATCATTCAAAGAGCTCGATGGAAAGAACAACTCCTATGATAAGGAAAATGTATGTAATGTATTCAAATAAATGACAATAGGCCCAAGGGTTCTCACAGAGTGAAGTGAGAATAGTATCTTCAAAGACAGAGTTGCAGGATGGTCACATAGGCTGCAGTAAGCATGAAAGTTCTGGTTACAGGATGCTAGGAAGGCATCACAGTCATGGGACTATCATAACCATGCAATTTGAAATGAGAATAGCAAGAAAAAATTTACTCAAGTTGAGGATAGAGCCACAAGATCATTTGTCTAGATAGGAGTGTCAATCTAGAGGTTTTTATAAGTATTCATCCTAATCAGGTCACCAAGCTTTGAATCAGTTATAGTCATTGTCAACCGACTGACAAGTCATGCAAGGGGTTTCTTGCAAGAAAGGAGAATATCACACATCAGTCACCAAGAAATTAGTCACATAAGTCATGACTATCAAAATGAATGGCTTTTAGAGCTCGAGAGCAATAAAATGATAGTGGATTTATTACAAACATCTTCATATCAGTTGGGTATGACAACAAAGGCATGTGTGAATATCAATGTCATAAAGAAGTAGAACATCTACAATTTGATGGACCTAAATGAAATAGGACAATCATGAACAACTACCATAAAGCATACAGTCAATGAATATGATAAGGACAACCCCTATTATAAAGAGAAGACCATTGATGCAAGTTACAAACATAGTTCAAAAGCATCTTTGACAGTAAATGACTCTTACAGTAAGCCAAGGTCATGGTAAATAGGCTGTTTCTTCAAGGGAAAATAGTAAAGCTATGCATGTTTCTAGTATTAATCATGCTATATAAGCATGCAAAAGATTATTCATGATTAACACTATGGAAACTTTTAATCATGACAGTACCTAACTGGAGTTGCAACAATCATAAAGATGCATACAAAAAAAAGGGTAGGGGCGAGCAACACATTGTATTCAAGGAATGTCAAGAATCTATAACAGTAGTATATAAGATGCTATATCATTTTATCCCATTAAAAGATAATGATTTTAGTGATTCTGATTGGTCTAAGAGTGGAAGGAAGGAAATCATATACACCAAATCTTGATGAAAGATAGGGTCACTATCACCAATGGTTAGAACAGATCAAAGAGGAAAAGATAAGCATAGGAATGAGGTAAGTAGACAACCCCAACACAAGAGTCATTTCATGATATGTTGCATAGTCTAACAAGGGTAGTTCAAGTTCACTAATGAAAGATGCAAAGAATGTGAAAGTTATTAGCGAGGAATGGAAAAGAGTGTTAATTGGCCGAATTCCTATCATGGTGAAGTCAAATATTTACTACTTGAGCAGTCTGACTTGTAAAGAGCTACTTAAAGAGGGTGTTTGCTCATTTGATGTTGAAGGGAATTTCATTATAAAAAGAACTAAAAGGTCTTTATTGCAAAAAAGGAACAAGAATCAAAAAATGAAAATCCATTTATGTATTATGACAGGCCGTGGTGAAGATTGGCCTTTTTTATGCAAAATATGAAAAACGCACCTGGGTTTTTGTTTTTAAAATGGAGCCACATTGTCATATTCTACAGGAAAGTGAAATAAAATTGCAAAATCACCTTTTTTTGCAACAAATCTGAGCTTTTCATGAAAATTAAGGAAACCCACTCGGGTTCTTTACAAACAGTTGAAGATTCAACGAAATACATGCTACAGGAAACCCAAATAGGGGTTTTGCAATTAAAATGCAGAATGAAGTAGAAAAATCATGAATACAAGAAGACCTAGTTTGCATAATGGAGGCTGAGACATAGTTGGTTCTTTCTTTTCTACATTCCAAGAAGCCCATCTGGGTTGTTATGATTTGTTAATACAAAAAAGAAATCAAAAGAATACATGAGGGATTTCAAAAATGAACACAAGACCCTTTGTTCCTATTCATAGCCATGGTCAGTGAGCCATTATTCTTTTGAAAACAATAGAAAAGGCACCAAATTTATTCAAAACTACTATTACAGGAGTTGAAAGAAAAATGAAATACATTTTAAAGCTTCCATTTGAGCTCTTCTTGCTCATAAAAGGAGGAAAATGCCAATGCAAGGTTAGTTGGGAGCTTACCCGAGCTCGAGCATTCAAATGTGTAGAGTTTTTCCACTCAATACTTCCTGTCAAGATTCATACAAGCTTCTCATGGCGACTGTCAAGAAGACAATTCGAATAACCAACAATAAATGGCATACAAAATGATAAGGAGAATCCTATAGGCTGCAGCCTAAAGTAAATGAAGGAGCTCCAAAGAAGGAATAAGATGTAGATTTACATCAACAAATTCTTTTACCTGTGTTTCCATGGTGTTTTCCTTAGTGAATCACCAAAAAACTTGTCAGCAAAGCATTTTCTAGTGATGCCCTTGAAACCCCACGGTGACAGAGCCTTGCTTCAGATTCTTCAACGACCAAATGATGATGTTTTTTCATCATTTCAGTGTTTTGTCATTTAGGGTTTGACCTCCTTTACATTTCGATGGGATTTTTTATACCTTTCTTTTAAAATCAAACACATGGTAAATGATGGGGCCGAAACATATGGTGTTCTCCCTTAGGCATTTTATGCCTTAAGACTTCTTCCCATTTTTTAAAAAACTTTGCTAACTCATCAATTTGCCAATGGAGTGTGCAATGCAATATGGAGTATGCCATGTGACCTATGTGTAATGCCTTGTTTTCCCAATATCATGTGACTTGGAATATGCTTTCCAAGGGACTTGGATGTAGGCCATATTGGCCAAGTGCTGTTGAAGACTATAATGCCTTTGCAAAACAATGTGTATGACATGTGTGAGTAAAATGCAGAATATGGTGAGTTGATGGTCAATGCCTTGGAAAATTTTGAGGGCTTTAAGATATGATATTATATGTTGCATTGGTTGTCAATTTTTGAAATATCATATAAGTGATTTGAAAGTCACTTTTCTTTGGTTGAAATGAAAATGTATTGCATTTTAATGGTGGGGCACTTTGATTTGTGCTTAATTGTAAAGTTATTTTTTAAGTGATGTTTTATGAATCACTTAACAAGATCACTATCTTTAATGTTTTAAAAGCCACGTGTTTTCAAAAAACACACATATTGCATGATGGAGAATGTGGTCAAGTATTGTATGAGGACCAATGAGGACTTGTAGAAGTGTGAGATGTGTGGGATGTTGTTTTGATTGATTTTGGTGAAGGGGAAGTGAGCTGGAGGCATTTTTGTCACATTTTTGGGTTGACTATTGACTTGGCCTATTTTTTCTTCATGTGGAGGACATTTTGGAGAGTTCTAGAAGGTTCTTTTGGGGCCTTTTTTGTTGTATCCAACTAGAATATTCAGAAAACACTGGTGTGAGAGGTTTTGGTGGGTTTTGGCTTAAGTATGTTCATTTTGAACATTTGAGGAGTTCTTTCTTTTTCCAGTAGGAGGATAGCTTAATTTCTAGGAGTTATTTTTCATGGAGCTGTATTGTAACTTAGATAGACCTATTATACAATAAGCACTTTGAATTAATATATTGGATCATTTTTATCTTCTCTCTTCATGTTTTATGGTATGTCATTAATGGTTGACCAGTCTATTTTGTGAAAAGTATTCTTTCCTTACAAACTTGTCCCATGTTTCGTGCATCCATTTGATAGAAAATGTATGTTTATAGGTTATAAGCTATGTTTTTTAGTGGTGTTATTGACTGTGAAAATCTAATTTTCCTTTTGAAAGCACTATTACAAAATCTCTTTATAAATTATTGATGTGAATTGCATTGGAAAGGGAGTTGTGTGAGTTAGCTTTGAGATATTGATTTGAATGTGTAAGGCTATTAGTAGGTCTAAGTTGTTTTGGTGTATCACCTTAGTTTCTTTCTAGCATTAGGTTTATTTTATGCAAATTCTTACCCTTACCTTAGAAGTTTAATAGTTAGGTGACATCAAATGGGGAAGCCGACCCATAATCTGGAGGTTTACTTTCGAACAAGTTACCCACAACCTGAAAGAAGTCCCATGTTAGTCCAAATCTGCTAAGTTCATTTAAGGCTTAGCAAACAGGGTGCAGATTTGGGGAACTAATAGAGCTATGACATTGATATTCTACGATTACATACATAAGATTTTGGAAGATTATGTTGATGATATTCTAGCCAAATATTTCACCTGTCAAGACAATGTTAACATCCTTTGGAAAATATTTGAAAGAATGTGAAAGTATAACATGAAAATGAATCCAAAAAAATTGTCTTTGGTGTGGATAGTGGAAAACTCTTAGAATTTATAGTATCCCACATAGGCATCGAGGTGGACACGAAGAAAATTGATGATATTATTAAGATGCCACCTCCTAAAAAAATTTCTTAGTTGTGTACTTTACAAGGGAGAATTCAAGCTATCTGTCATTTTGTAGCATCCTTAGCAGATTAGATGTTACCCTTTACACAACTTCTTAAGAAATACTTGAAATTTAATTGGAATGAGGATTGTAAAAAGGATTTTGAAATTTTGAAAGATTACCTCGCTACTCCTCTTGTTTTACAATTCTCTATGCAAGAAAGTCCATTTATCCTTTATACAACAACATCAACCCATGCTCTAGAGCAACATTGTTGGCTCAATGAGATGATAGTGGTAGAGAACATCTTGTTTATTATATTATCCAAACCTTTATTGACTACGAAACTCGATATACAACAATAGAAAAACAATTTCTGGCTCTTGTATTTGCTACTAGTAAATTGAGACACTACTTATTAAATGCAAAAATTCACGTCATGACAAATTTTGACCCTTTAAAATATCTTTTTGTTAAAACTAATTTATCAGGACACTTAGCTAAATGGGTTATGTTGTTAACCAAGTTTGATCTTAAATTTGTCTCTCAAAATGAAATTAAAGGACAAGCCTTAACCAACCATTTAGTTGATGCTCCTTCTCCATTACCATTACCTAATACAAACTCATTCCCTAATGAAAGTGTGTTGACTATCAAAAAAGAAACATGGGAATTGTATTTTGATGGTTCGAAATGTCGCAATGGCTCTAGAGAAGGGTTATAATAGTTCCTCCTTCAGGAAAGCCTATTCCATTATCCTACCATCTAAACTTCCTATGTAAAAATAACATTGCAGAGTATGAAGCTTTAATTGCTAGTATACATGCAGTGTTAGCCTTAGGTGCTCAGCACATTTCCATCTTCGGTGATTTTGAATTAATCATTAAATAGATGAATGGTTCATATCAATAAAAGCATGATAAACTCATTTGATATAAGTACCTCATGATGAAATTATTAGATAAATTTGAATCATATATCATTGAAAACATACCAAGAAGGGATAATCGACATGCAAATACAATGGAAAGTGCTACTTCCCTTGTATCTCCCAAACATCCTTCTCTTGATTTCACATTTATATCTCATATTATTACAAAACCATTGATAGACAGAAAAACTAAAGAAGTGTTAATAATAAATATTGAAAACTCTAGTGAATGGTACATAACAATATTCAATTACTTAAAATAACTCACCTTTCTGAGCCTACAACTAAAAACACTAGAGATCATCTTCAAAAACTCACATCTAAATACATAATCCTTTTGGATGTGTTATATAGATGATCGTTTGATGGTATTTTAATTAGATGCTTAGACAATCCAAAATCCCTATAGCACTTGAAGAAGCTCATGCGGCTGCTTGTGGGGGACATTTTGGAGGAAGATCATTAGTGCAAAAATTAATCCGTATAGGATACTATTGGAGACATATGGAACAAGATTGTTTTGCTCACATTAAGAAATGTCATAAGTGTCAATAACATATAAATTTGATTCATGTTCCCGCTTCTGAGCTTCACGTCCAAGTTCCTATTTGGCCATTCTTAGTTTGGGGTTTGCATCTTATTGGAAAGATATCACCACCCTCTTCTACTGGACATACGTTTATAATTACCACAACATATTATTTCAAAAAATGAGTAGAAACTATAGCTCTTTGTTCCATGACACTTGATGTAATATGTTGTTTCATATTGGAACACATTATTCCTTGCTTTGGTCTTCCTTCCACATTAGTTTCAAAAAATGGAACTCCATTTAAGAAAAATGATGTGAAGAAATTTTTGAAAATTTTCATATTCAACATCAATTTTCAACACCTTATTATCCTCAATCAAATGGTCAAGCAAAATCGACTAACAAAACTCTTGAAAAAATATTAAGGAAAATAGTAAGCAGGCATAATAAAGATTGACACACTCAGTTAACTTATGTGTTGTTGGTTTATCGTACAATTATTAGAACATCTACAAGAAACACTCCCTATAGCCTTGTTTACGGTGTTGAAGCGATAATTCCCTTAGAGTTAGAAATTACTTCATTGAGAGTTGCTCTCAAGGGGCTTATTGATGATAATACCTATAAAGAGAAATTATTGCATCAACTTGAAATGCTTAATGAACAACACATTAATGCTCTTGAGCATCTTCAAGATCATTCTAAAAAAATACAACATAGTTATAATGATAATGTCATTCCATGTGCATTTAATAAAGGTGACTTGGTGTTATATGAGAATCAATGTAATGTCAATGCCACCCCGAATGAAAAAAGAAATTTTAGCCCTAATTTAGGACCTTACATAATTGAAAAAAGTTATGGGTCTAGAGCATACACATTAAAGGAAATAGATGGTACACCTCTCAAAGAACCTCTATATGCCACACATTTGCATCAATATTACACTTAACATCTTCGAATAATATGTATTTTAAAGGAGTTTTGTTAGATTAAGTAGACGGTTTTCTATTTTATCTCACATTGCTTCTTTCTTAGACAAATTTTTTTTTGTGTGTCTTAAATTATGTGGTAATTATTCAATAAATTTGGATTATTACTTTAGTTTGCATACTATTTGAGTTCATATTGTGTGTTGTGTTAGATTAGATCCTTATATGCATTTAATATTTTGAAATTAGATCATAGGTGTATTTAATTTAACATAAAATAAGCAATCACATTGTAGTATCTAATGTAAACTAAAATGTTTTAATTAGATCACATAATTTAGATCATGGAGAAATTTACTAAACATTCTTACACATGATAATTAATAAATCACACTGACATCTAATCCAACATAAACTCATAAAAATAAAATGTGAATACTCATATATCATATATAAAAAGTTCAAGTACATGAAATCAATAATACAATGCTAGTAGGGCCTAGTGGTGGCATCTATTTTGAGATGGTAGAATGTGACTGTGATCTACTCATGGATGCCCGTAGGCCCCGCACATCTCCAACTGCTATTGCCTCTCATATGAGTGCCTCAACACACTCCTACTCTATGAGATATCTCTCAACATGCAGCCAAGTCACCTCCCTCTCCAACCTCGATACCTCTAACCATAGGATGACCTCTATCCCACTGTCTTTCAGAACTTGAGATGCTTGGAGATCATCATAGGTCACCTATAGTGCTAAATATATCCTGTAGCTAGGTACACATGTCTAGATCCAATATCACACACTATCCTCAATATCGTAAATGGCTCAAAGATATTTGAATGTCGTCTCGCAGAAGGTTGGTGCATGTACTCTAATGGTGTATCCTCATGTAGGGGAAAAGGAGGCATCATCTCTATGGTCACATGTTGATAGAGATCATGCGACTCTCGCATGGACCCTGCAAGATGAAAACCATAGAATATATCAATACACATCATGATATATATAATTTATATACATTAGAATAAAAGCATAATTAAAACATAAATAACACATCATCACCTAGATCTCCAACTTTCTAGTTAGGATATAGCCATGTAACAATGGACCCCTCCTGTGTAGGAAGTGTGGATGGCCCACTATTGTTGGCCTCCCCACCTCATGAGTGTGGATCCTTGTTGCAGCTATTGACTATGCTCTAGTGACTCAAGTAGGAGGTGATTCTCTCCTCTCAGGGCCAACTAGGGCCTCATTTGTCTCATCAACATCATCACTCATCGACTAGGTATCATCTTCCTCCTCATCTAGAAATATATCTAGTTTTGTACCCTCATCATTTGTATCCCTGATGACCTCCTCATCATCCCTATCATGTCTGTGACCTAGGAGAGGTCCCACATGGCCCACATGGTGATGTATAGGAAATATGTGGGTTGGTCATGCTGTAATCCACCACTGCTTGTAAGCTACTATGGTGCCTACATCATCAACATTAGAGACTGGGGCATATCAAGGTCCTTTTCTTCTGAATCACTATAATCAATATCATTAATAGGGAGGCAATGACTATCTCTAGGCCAACAAGCACTCCGTGCTAACTGTTAGTACCAAGGTCTTGGCATCAGTGTAATCTTAACCTATCCAAATTGGCGCATGACATGATCATAGTATAATTGTCTCACTATGTAATCATGTCACCCTAGTATAAACCTATCTTGCTGCATCCTCACCAAATGATTTCTCTCATCTATCCATTGTGGTATCATGAGATATGGTCTCCATGATATATCATCCTCATCCAAGTGGTCGAATTTGACCCACCAGTGTAGCAAATCACCCTCCTACCAATCTTTCCTTAGTGCATAGTTGTAGGCCTGTGGGTACCCCATGGCCAATGTGGTAGGATATCCTGTAGGCCTTGTGCATGTGATATGCTTGAAACACCAAACCTGTAAGAGTGTAGAATGCACTATGCTATCCAACTCTTGATAGAAAAAACAATCGAGATCATAGTATAGATGTTCTAGCATGCTGTGACCCCAATCATAAATAGTTTGGTGTTGCTCCATGTCTTGGATAATGTGCACTAATCCATCATCTAAGGTGTGCACCTCGCCGATTAGGAATCGATGTTAATGCTATGGTAACTATCATAATGCATATGAGTAGTAGTGACCATGCATGAAGCAACCATCTAAGCCCAACGCGTGGTCTGATGCTCACCTCTTGAATAGGATGACCTAAGAAATACTGAACATCATCACACATCTCCTCAGGTGTTCACTCATCTGTCGAGAGAAAAATCTCACCCTAGATAGAAAACTGTAGGAAGATGAAAGGTACATGTTTCAGCATCTCATCTCTCTACCAGGGCCATCAACATAGCATCATGATACCTCATGGGTGGCATGAGGTATACCCAAAATAATCTAGTACCTCAAAGAATGCTAATCTCCTCCTTTGATAGTTGTGTGATTATCTCTCAAAGGAAACCAATTTTTTTTCCTCCTAGATGCTACTAGGATCAGGGAGGAATCCAAATAATAAAATAAGCAAAATAAATCCTAAATATATCCATTAATAATTAAAAAGTACACTAAATTTTCTCTAGGATACTTTGCAACTAACTTTGACATATGGGCCATTTTTGGATGGGGGTTATTGAACACTTTAGCCATTTTTGGACACTTTCCAACTAAGTGGGACACTCTGCAACTAAAAGGGACACTTTGCAACCAAAAGGGACACTTTGCAACCAAGATGGAAGATTTGTGACAAAGGAGGACACTTTGCGAATTTCTTTTCCAAGGTCCTAAAAATTCTAAAAGTGCATAAAAAATACTATAAATATATGAAAACGAAGATAAAGTAGAGGATAATCCACTTATTGTATGCCAAATCATTCCCTGTGCCACCTCATCATGGGGAACTTCTAGTCTAGGAGGCCTGCATGCTTGTTTGCTTGGCATCTTGAATCAATCTACACCAAGGTAAATTGCAAAAGGTAAAAGTCAAAATGATAGTTAAAAGTGTCATTTTCATTCATATATACTAAACCCTATTAAAAAAAGCATATTTTATTCTAAGGAAATTTTAGTCAAATAAACATATTGGGGGCTAGTGAACTCCATTTTCAATGCTGTTTGTTACATTAAATTCATAATTTCGTCCCCGATCTTATCCAATATCTATCAATATGTGGTGTTGTACTTAAAATACCCTATGATAGAGTTGAAATTTGATGTGGTCATATGGCTACCCCGATTCCACCTCCATAAAGCAAGTGGAATTAGGGGGCATACATCTACCCTCAAATTTGATTCTCAGTAGAATTTTGATGAGAGGATTTTTGAATGACTAACGAATCGGTGTTGTAGGATGTAGTTCCTAACATTGTGATTTTGTAGATGACTATAGTGGGGACTTCATTATCCCTATTTTTGAATGAATCCATATGAGTATCCTTTTTATTTCTTGATTTCCTTTAGCTTGCATATGCATGTAGTGTCATATGGCTAGTGGGGGCTAAATGTAGAGTAGAAAATTGTACTCCTTTCTAAGTGAAAGTAGAATTTCACGCTTAATTTGGACCTATTTTAGTGACCTTGCATTTATGCATTTTTAAACCTCATTAATGGGCCCCTAATACCCTTTATTATGTATCTTAAGGCTTATTTTATTTATTTACTGATATTATCTCCCACAATTAATAAATTTTATTATTTAAATTAATGCCCCGACATTTATTAGGTCCTAAAGTCTTAGGTCAGGACCCATTCACCCATGGGAAAATGGGTCCTCTTTACGTGCCTAAAACTCAACTTAAGACATGTTTTTGGTGGAATTTCATAGTCTCAAATTCTAATTTCAAGTGTTGGATTTCAAGATTTAATAAATGGAAAATTAGAAAGGAAGCCAATAAAACTAAGTTTCATATTCATTTTACACTAGAAAGGAAGAGAAATTCACATGAGATCACAAGTATTCACATTCAAGAGCAAGGAGAATTTAATCAAGCATTCAAAAGTGAAGTCTTGGAGCAACATTTTAGTTTATTTTGTAGGCCTTCAAGCTCATTTTGTCAATAAGGTCAAGAATTTCCAAAGATTGATGATAGATTCCTATGGAGGATCATGATGGACTCTAGGTTTTGGGAGATGCACTAAGACATTCAACCAATCTTAATGACTTGTTTCCTAAGTGGTTCAATCTTATATTATCACTCTACTTTCTTCCTAAAGGAAGGTATATTCAGTTTTGTGACTTGTTAGGGTGGTTTGGGATCTCCCAAAGTAGGTCTTAATCATTGTTTAAGTTCATTTAGGGATCTTGTTCTAACACACTTGAATAGGGTTCCTTTGCATTCTAAGATTTCTTAATCTTAGAAACACTTAAGGTTAGGGATTGCACACAAATTTTATGTTTCATATTTATATTTTTCATGAAGGTTTAATTACCAAACTTGGGGTTTGACTGAGGCAAACCCGTATCCACCATCAAACAACAATCTTGTTTGGTAGATTTTTCACAGATACGAATTTGGGAGTGAAGATTCAAAGTTATAGAGAAGAAGTGCGGGTTTCAAAATTAGATCCCAGGTTTAGACTTTTCCAGAAAAGTAGACCTAGACCCATTCACCCATGGGTGAATGAGTCCCAGGAAGACTTGTAGAAACACCATTTTATGATAGGTGCACAACATTTATCTTTTCTATATTCTTCAAAAAGTTTGTTGTTTCTCTTAGTTTTATGTTTAATCTACTAGATCCAAGTGATATATTGCATTTTTGGGTTGATTTTCTATTTTTAGTTTTTCTCCCCAAAGTGTGTTTGACCTTGACCCCCATCCTTCAGTCATAAGAAAATTTGAAGATTCCTACTTTGACTTGATTCACCTAAGGGTTGATAATCATTTCATTGTCTGGGTGTCATTTCCTAATGAAATTAGATAAATAGGACCCCTTTTCCCTCTTTGGATCCACTTTTCCATTTTGGGAAACCCTAACCTATTTTCTATGTTTTAATTTCCACAGAAATCCTTCAAATGGGATGTCTTGTCACATAAAACTGTACCCTATTGAACAAGAGTTTAGTGTTCTAATGACACAATGGAAACAACCTCAAGGTGTGGGACCTTGTGTGAATGAGGTTGAGTATCTAGAGAATTCTAACTTACTCTTCTAATCTAAGTACAAATGTGTTGGTCTAACTTGACACATAAAATCCCTATCACTACTCCACTCTAGCAACTCACAAGGAAAAGAGATAGAAATATAACATAAAACAAAAAGAGTGGTGATACACCAAGATAGAAATTTATTTCTTCCTACTTGAGAACAACATAATACATTAATGAAACAACTAAAAAACATAGTTAGACATGAAGGTAAATTCATTTTACTCAAACAAGCAAGGGATAACAGTGATAATAGTTGAATTTTATTAAAATAAAGCTACAAGAAATCTTTACAATGGAAGAATGCAAAATTGTAGTGTCTACAAGAGAAAAATTCTAGAAGATCCAGAGGAAAAACCCCTAAAATGAATACATTTCTTTCCTTTAAAGATCAAGTATAACTTTAAAACACAAACTGAACCCTAAGCCTAACCAAGGTTAGCAAAGAAGGTTGTACGTGAAAGAATGGAGCCATCCCATGAAAACCATGATTAGGGCATGGATTTGTTAGAAAAGGTCAATAATCCATAATAAATGAGCATGTGCATCCATAAAATTCACCTACAGAAGTCAAAGAATGTATTGAATATTATCCTTGAAGTCTAGAAATCAAAACAAATCACTAAGGAAGAAATGACAATATTAATGGCGCCATCACTAAAAAACGTGCCAATTGCATTCTTTATCTTCTTTATTTCATCACATATTACATTTTGGATCCTACCTCTTATCATGAATACGACACAACCATTGATCCCTCGAGATCCAAAGGAATCCAAAGGGGCCACATACATAGTGCATTGTCAAAATATCATGAGGTGTCACCTTCCCACACCACAACGAGCCAACTATGGGTCTACCCAAAAGGCTCAAAGGGATGGTGGGGAACCTTAGAGCATGCCACATGTCACACTTAATGGGCATCAGAGGTCAAAACAACTAAATACCACTTATCACTAAGTGGTAAGGGTAAAGGAGGAAGCAAAAAGGTTGAAGTTTAATGGCACGTAGAGACATCAAAGTTTAGGTATCAAGAGGAGGGTTTACCTCCTATTGATAGTCAAAAATGGTATAGGAGAAGAGAAAATCTTGATACCTGAAAGTAGGTCATTGGGGTTTGGGGAAATATTACCACTTACCATAAAGTGGTAAAGGGTAAGATGAGGGAGCAAAGTCCAAAAGACTTGTGCAGAGAAGAATATTTTGGGGGTCAGGCATAAGAAGGATTCCCTACCTCTTACCATAACTATGATAAGAGGTAAAGAGGATTCTCGATCCATGATGTTCGAAAATCATACAACTGGATTTTAAAGAACTCATGGGGGATTGGGTGTCGAAAAGGTAGCTTACCTCTTACCATAAAGTGGTGAGAGGTAAAGAGGAAGGAAGAAGTCCAATCCCCAAAAAAATGACACTAGTTGATTTTTTAAAAGATCAAAAATGGAGAGAAGGGAGGAATAAGAAAGGGATGTAGGGAAGAAGGAAATAGAAAGCTTGATATCGAAAAATTCATACTTAGCCAACTTTGGGGTTTTTTCAAGGAGAATTCATGCAAGATGGCCCATGTAGGATCTCTCAGATCGGTTATTAATGATGGGTCATCAAAGGGTGGCATGAAATGAAAAAAAGATGTTAAGTTGTGAAGCATCATCCACACTGACCAAAGTGGTTGATATTATAAAGATAAAAATTTGTTATTTTCACATGTTTGTTTTGTTTTTTGTAGGGTTTATATATTTCAAATTTTTTATGACACCCCATCATGCTTCATATGCAAAAGATCTAGTTTTAATATATAATCATTAAAATGTTTGTGTGATAGATAAACATTATCATAATTCCTATACCAAAGTAAATCACACACACTTGATTTGACAAGGGTTATTAGGAGATGACATGTTTTTGTCTGCCCCAGTTGCTGGAAAACATGCTAATTTATTGATAAAAAGTCATAATGAAAACCATTATGCATACAAATTTGCTAATCATGTTTAAGAAAACTTCTGGTATTTTATTTCCAGGCATTGTGGGTAGCTAGAGCTTTTTTCTATGCAAGCCTCATCTATGGTGGTAGTCATAAGGTTCTATCACAGTCTTTTCCAAATTTAGTGTGGATTTTTGGTAGCATCATTTCATTATCTCTATTTTTTCAAGGGCTTAATGGAGTATTATCGAAGGAACAATAGGGTTTTCTTTCTTATTCATAGTTGTGAGCTTCCCTTTTCTAGATGCATCAATAGGGGAAACTTGGGACAAGTCTTCAAGAAAAATTGTATGAGCATGGTGCAATGTATCAAATGTGTAATTGGGGATAAGATCCTCTACCCCAAGATAGAAGGTTGATTTTTCCTTCCCATTTTCTCTTAGTTTTTATCTCAAATTTGGTCGATTTACTGTAATGTTATCCCCTCATTCAATAAATTGTCAATGTGGTTGTCAATAATTTTTTTTGAAGAACAATATGCTTATCTCAAGTGTGAAAAACTATGATTTTTGGAATGGTGAGGGCTATGTTGGAGGTCCTTTTTCTAAGGTATTTTATGTTACACAAAAGGGCCTATGTTTTGGTTTGTGATGCAATTAAACTTTCCTTTGAGATGGGAAATAGTAGTTTCCTATATGGTGCATTGTGGAGGAATTCCAATGAATTAGGGAATGATATGGTGGCTAATTTTAAATGAAAGTATCATGCTGTTATTTTCCTCATGATGCATGAATGTCACCCTACGATCATTTCTGGCCTCAACTCACATTCACCCATGGAAGATGGGGAGGCTTCAGAGGGACACCAAGATGAAAATTCTGTTGGGATTTATCACATGGAGGAATTACATCAGCTCATAGTTATATCATCTAAATTTTTTGCATCTATTATTGTATAAGTGTTTTATATGGTCATTGAGTTTTCAAGCTTTCTCTTCAGTGTTTATGTAATAGTGTAGTTGTGCCAATTTTTTCTTATGCTAGCTTTCATATGCAATTCGATGTAATCAAGATATAGGCCTTGGTATTTGGACATAGTGATGTACATATATATCACATTATCCTTTTCTATCTTTTTTTTGGCATAAATATGTAAAAATCTATTAATATTAATATATTATAGGTTCACGCCTTTTATCAAAATAAATAAATTATATATTATTTAAATTCTTTCCACAAAGCAAGCTCATTAAATTATGAGAAGTTTGTACCAAATTTTTTTATGCAAACAATTTATTTGCACATAGTAAGGAGAATGCAAAGAATAGCGAGGAGCAACTATGGACCCTTTATTAAATTATACACATCATTCAAAAGTATTTTTATTAAGTAGTAAATATTTATTGTTATATTTTCCACTCTTATTAAGTGGATTGTCTATCATATAGAGCATAAATCTAGTTTTGGAATTGGGAAGGAATCATGTTGAATTCTAATCTTCATGTCATTTATAGGTAGTTTGCAACCCAAACACAACTTAAAAAAATATTTTAAATACTCAATGTTATTGTGGAAAAATTGGGGTGCAAGCCCAAGTGCTTTGAGAGTTTTTCTATGTAATCATAATTTTAAATAATGTATTATTTGGAATAAATTAAGATCACATAATAATTTTGTAGAGAGTAATCATAGTAGGTTTTGAGCCTTGCATTTAGGCAACTACTATTGCTACATTATTGATGAACATGGAATTTGTGGAGTAATTTGAGATTCATTAAGAGAGAGACAAGATCTAGTAGAGCTATCAAGTTTGACATAGTTTGGATTGAGGGTTATGGGATTTTTTCATATATAAATGCGGATTTGGTAAATTTATTATATTGTAAAAACATCACTTACTTGATCATTATATTGTGGTTTATCTTAATTTTAAAATGTAAATATGGGAGCCATCTCTCAACCAACACCCTCTAGCTTATACTATGTGATGGCTACTGAAGGTTGGTCAATAGAACCTATGGTTTGCAATCTATGATAGGTACTAATGGAATTTCACAACTATTGAAAATAAAACTCTATTCAAGGTATTATCTTTCCTTATAGAGTTCTTCAAGTGTAATACTTTAATGGTTCTCATTAGACTTGGAAAAATTCCCATACTTATAGGACAATTGTGCATGCACACCTAACTAGAATAGAAGCACTTGTTAAGAGTATGGTTCTTTTTAAAGTTTCTGAAATAAAAATAAAAATGCTTTGAAATTTGAGGACATTCCATCAAGTCTAAAGATATATAGGAGAAAATAAGATAATTTATCTAGTGCTTGCAAGGTCAATCCTCCAAAGTATTTTTCTAAAATGCAAATAGAGTTTTTGGGACTTATACAGTGAGATTGAAGATGATCTATTAGGAATGATTTTCATTAATGTAACTAATACTATGCATGAAAAGTATGAGCACAAGATTTTATATTTTCTATCAATTGACTAATGAGCAGGGGCCCAAGACCTAAGGATTAGTTGTTACATAGGTGACAAAGTATAGAAGACTAGAAAGTAAAAATTCTTTAAGCAAAAAGTATTGAGTTGATTACTTATCCACTAGAGCTTGTCAATCAAGATAAGATTGAAGAAGCTAAGGCTTACAAACATTGAATTTTATAAATGAAAAGAAATTATAGGAGACTATTTGTGTGCCTTGCAATGGAAAGCAACCCTTGGAGAAGAAATCTAGATGATTGGAGACTAGAAAAGAAAAATGCCAAACTATACAATTTTTTTGAATGTGAAATGTAAGGAAAGGGGTTCCTTAATGTTAAGGGGGTGTTTTCTTTATTTGTGTCTTTCCCTAAGGGAATTTCATTAGGAAATAGATAACAAGGTGTAAGGAGTGACTTTCAAGCTCAATTGTGAGTCAATTAGAGTTGGATCTCAGTCCTTAAGATAATAGGACATATTTGAAACCAAATTAGAATGATATGCAATGCTCAAACTAAATGAATTATAAAACCTAGAATATGAAATACCAATTCCAGAAAGTAGAAAAACTAAAATCATAGTTTGTAGGCAGATATGCAAAGGGTAAGGACACATGCACCTATCACCAAAAGTTGGTTTTGAGATCTTCTGAAGGACAGGTTCACCCTACGGTGAAAAGATACTGGTTAGGGATTCTAAATTTTTTTTTGGAAGTCCTCTAATGCTATATTTTAGCTTATGTTTTTCATAGGTTCCACTATCAAAAGTAAGAAATAAATTATGAATCTGAGTTTCCGTGGCTTGACAACAATGTTGAAAACTTATACAACAATGCAAAATTTATCTTCAAGATATTGAATTCTTCTTCAACCTATAATCTACACATACAAAAAGAAAGGGAAAATTTGTTTTGTTGGAATGGGGGTTTACCTTAGTCAAACCCCAAGTTTGGTAATTAAACCTTGATAAAAAGATAATGACAATGGAGAAGGAAGAGATGAATGAACACTTGCTTGTAACAAATCAACAATCCTTCAATGGCTTCCCTTATAGGACAAAAGACAGACACATCACTCCAAGGAATTTGATCTTGCTTTTCTTGATGGATTTGGACACTTGAAAATTCTTGGATGCTTTAGGATAAAAAATTCATATTATCCTTCATAAGATGACATGAATGTTGGTTATTAAGGTGTCTCAACCTTTGCAATTTCCTAGCATAAAATATTAATATATTAATGCTTATGTTGTAATTTCTTGCTCATATTAATTTGTCATCTAATATGGCTTGGCATGGTGAATTGTTGACATATTGAGAGATTACATGGATTTTGTGGTGCCCACAAGGCAATGTAGGAGTCCCACTTTGGGAAGATATTCTTGGACATCTGTCAACATCTTTGATGGATTCTATGATGATCTTATGAAAAATTCTTATGAAGATCTTATGACAAATTCCTATGATGATCTTATGATGCATAAGAGCTAGATTATATGATATGTTGGACAAGTGTTGGAAGGAATGTTTGCATGGGGAGAGTGGGTGCCCAAGTTTGACCTATGACAGGTTGTAAGAGAATGTAAGAGGAATCTTCTATTATTAGTTAGTTATGATAGATTCACTTACAACTACAAGAGTTATATGACAAATTCTATGACATTGTAAGGAATTTTTCATACCTATTAGGGGAAAATTTGGGGTTCCCAAGTATGGAGGCATGTAACGGGAGTAAGGAATAATTGGACAAATATCATGGGAGTCAACTATGTGTTGAAAAAATGTGCCACATGGTTTTGGATGCCCATCTCTTATAGCTTTCTCTAGAAGCTACCTTTATGTTTGTATTTCTCTATATATTGGATGTCTTGGAGTGGGTTTAGTATGTTGTATTTCAAGGTATTGTTATGCTATTATAATAGCTCTAGAAATCAACATTTGTGTAGTCTTGGAAGAACTTGCATTGAAAGTGTGTTGTAATCAGTTGATTAAATAATGCATTGTGTAGGTTTTGGAGTGTGGAGTTTTTCTCCTGAAAGGGTTTCCCCATGTATATATTGTGTTTTGATATTTTGATACTTGCATGTGTTGTTATTTTAGTAATCTCCCAATTGTGCATCTCTCATAGTAATTGTAAAGAATTGAATATGTACATCTCCCTTCTTAGATCAGTGTTAGGAAGCATTTCCATGTACCTTGATTCCTTTTAGTTGGTATAAGAGATTGATCACCTTTGATTATAGTTGTTTGGTAGAGGGTTTTTTGTATTGATCTTAATTTGAGTGGGAGCTTGTGTAGCAAGTTTTAAATATTTGTTGCAGTAGATATGACTAGTACTTATGGAAGAATTGAGATGGAGAAGTTTAATGGAAAAAACTTTGAACTTTGGAAGATGAAAATGGAGGATATGCTTGTAGACAGAGATCTATGGGCTGCCATATATGGAACCAAACTAGTTACAAAAACCCAAGTAGATTGGGATCTATTGGATCAAAAAGCCAAGGGTTTGATAAGACTCTATTTGGCCGATTCCATTCTCCTAAATTTCCATGAAGAGAAAATTGTAAAGTACCTTTGGAAGAAACTTGGAGTCATTTATTAGGCTAAATACCTGGTGAACAAGTTATTCTTGAGAAATAAGTTGTACTCATTGAAGATGGAAGATGGAGGATCTATGGTAGATCATTTAAATGCATTTAACATGCTGGTTACTCAACTGGGTTCCATTGGAGGCAAGATTGAAAAACAAGACCATTGCATGCTCCTATTGTTTATTTTACATAACTCATGGGATCACCTAGTGATGGCTATTGGAAGTACAAAAATCAATTTCAAAATGGATGAGATGGTTGCTTCATTGTTATCTATAGAAATGTAGAGAAAGTCTTCCAAGATGGCCAAGGAGGTCCTTGTTGTTTGTGGTAGAAAAAAGGAGAAAGGAAAGAAGAAAGACAAGAAGTCTAAGTCCAAGTATCTAGGGAGGTCTAAGTCTCCTGGTAAGAAGTCCAAGGCTCTATGTTGGAATTGCAACAAACCTAGTCACTTTTGCAAGGAGTGCAAAGAGGAGAAAAAGAAAGATAAATAATGATTTTGAATTAGACAAGTCTTCTCAGGATGATGGTGAAGCATTTGTCACTACATTGGCTACGCATGCATCAGAAGATGTGTGGCTAATTGAATCTAGTGCATCATTCCACATGACCTCACATAGGGGTTGGTTTTTGAAGTATGAAGAGTTTGATAGTGGGAAGGTGTACATGAGTGATGATTCTCACTTGAATATTGTTGTCTGTGGAAGAGTTCTGATTTGATTCCCTGATGGTAGTGTGAAGGGGATCAATGGTGTACTATATGTCCTTGTTTTGGTAGAAAAACCGTTATCTATAAGTAAATTGAATGATGTGGGTGTGTAGATAGTTCTCTTGAATAGAGGATGCAAGATGACAAGAGAAGCTATGATTCTTTCTAAGGGTGTTCAAATTGGCACTCTTTTTCAACTTGATGCATGCATTGTGAAGTGCAATAGTTATTCTATTGTGAAGAAGAGATCTTTAGAGTCACTATACTCACCATCAAAACTAGCAACGAAGATGATTGTAGCATCTACTTTTGATGGACGTGCTTTCTGGGTACCCAAGGTTGCTCATTTTATGGAGATGAAACTTCTAATGGAGTAAAATATTTTATGGTACCAAAGGATCAACCACACCGGTGAGAAGGGTCTTAAAACCATTAAAAATGAAAATCTTAGTGAGGGGATGAATGATTATAATATTGAGTTTATTTTTTATGAGCATTAAATTTATGGAAAGAAAAACCATGTTTAGTTTTACTCTAGTTCTCAAAAATATTCTGAGGTATTGGATTTAATTCATTATGATGTGTTTGGTCCAATTAATGTTCCTTTGATTAAAAAATATTTTTATTTTATTTCATTTATTGACAATTACACTAGAAGGACACAGGTTTATTTCCTTAGAAGAAAATATGAAGTCTTTATTAGATTCAAAGAGTTTAAAGCTCTTGTATAGAATCAAAAGGATAGAAAGATTAAATACTTGAGGACTAATAATGGCAGTGAGTTTTGTTTGACAAATTTTGATAGGTTTTGAAAAGAACATGGGATTGAAAGATATAAGACAACTCCCTACACCCCTCAATAGAATGGAGTTGCAAAAAGAATGAACAAGACGTTGATGGAGAGGGCTAGGAGTATGCTTAGTAGAGCTAGCCTCAAAAAAACATTTTGGGATGAAGCTATTGCCACTAACTGCTACCTAATTAATAGGTCTCCTAATTCAACACTTGTGGATAAGATACCCATGGAGGTATGGTCTAGTAAAAATCCATCATTGAGATATATTTGAGTACTTGGTTGTGAGGCATATGCTCATGTGCCTGAGGAGAAGAGGTCTAAGTCAAAGAATAAGGCTGTAAAATGTATCTTCATTGGTTACATAGGCATCAATGTGAAAGGATACAAGCTTTGGGATCCTATGGACAAAAAAGTTCTATATAGTAGAAATGTGATTTTCAGGGAACTTGGTACTCGTACAGTTGTTTCATAGCCAAAGAAAGAAGAAAAGAAAGAGGATGTGGTTCATATTCCTCCTACCCTTGAGAAAGAAGAACCAAAAACATCTAATGGACTTGATGATGAGGAAAGCTCAAGTAGCTCTAAAATTTTAGATAAATATGAAGAACCTCAACCTTAACCTTTGAGGAGGTCTACACGAATGAGGTGATAACCTGATAGGTTTGGATATTCATTGCATGATTCTAGTTGAATTTTTGATTTGATTTATAACACTGATGAGCCTAGGACCATAAGGGAGGCTATGGGTATGTATGATGTAGATTCTTGGATAAAGGCCATGGATGAAGAGATGGCTGCATTAAAAAGAAATAACACTTGGAATCTAGTGCCCTTGCTTGATGGACATAAACTTGTTGGTTGCAAATGGGTGTTCAAGAAAAAGTGTGGTTTAGATGGAAGTTCTGAGAGATATAAGGCAAGGTTGGTCATGAAGGGTTATTCCCAAGTTGAGGGAGTTGATTATGGTGAGATTTTTTCTCTTGTTGTAAAGTTGACATCCATTAGATTTTTTTTATCACTTGTTACTACATATTATTTAGAGATTGAATAGATGGATGTGAAGACAAATTTCCTGCATGGTGATTTGAAGGAAGAAATCTATATGTCACAGCTAGAGCATTGCATTGAGAAAGGTACAAAAAAATTGGTTTTCAAATTGAAGAAGTCTTTGTATGGTTTGAAACAATCACCTATGATTTGATACTAGAAGTTAGATTCCTTTGTGTTGAGTTTAGGATTTCTAAGATTGAAATCAGATTATTATTTCTATTTCAAAACTATTGATGATCATATTCTCATTATATTATTCATTGGGAATGTTAAACCTTTGATTTATGATTTGAAGTCTTAGCTTTTAGCACAATTTGAAATGAATGATTTAGGTGCAACTAAGTACATTCTAGGTATGGAAATAAGAAGAGATAGGGAAAACATAAAACTTTGGTTATGACAGAGTAAGTATGTGAATTATGTGTTGGAGAGATTCAACATGGAAGATTGTAGATCATTGTGTTTTCTTGTTGCAATGGGGACAAAGTTATCAGTTCTAGATTTTCCAAAATATCCTAGTGAGGGGAGGATATGAGGAGAGTACCTTATGCAGTGTTGTTGGTAGTTTGATGTATGTCATGGTTTGTACAAGAACAAAAATTTCCCAAGCACTAGAAGTTAGCCAATTCATGGCTAATACTAGACAAGTACATTAGGATGCAATAAAGAGAGTATTCAGGTATTTGCAAGGTACTTTTGAGTATTCCTTATGTTATCATGGACATCCTATAGGATCTTGGAATTCAATTTGTATTCATGGATTCATAGATTTAGATTGGGTAGGTGACATTGACAACATAAGTCCACCACTACCTATGTGTTTACTATGATTTATGGTGCTTTTAGTTGGATGAGTAAGCGATAAGCTGCAATCGCTTTTTCCACTATAGAAAAAGATTACATGGAAGCTACTCATGCTTGTAGCGAAAATATTTGGCTTTAAATATTGTGTTCAAATGTTGGGATTGATGTAAGGATGATTACTATTTATAGTGACAGTCAGAGTGCTATTCTCTTAGAAAAGAATCCTACCTTCCATGCTAGAATGAAACATATTGATGTTCAATTCCATTTTCTCTGTGACATGGTAGAAGATGGTAAGGTGTAGATTGAAAAATTTGATACTTTGATGAATGTTGTAGATTCCTTGACAAAGCCAGTAAGCACATAAAAGTTGAGATGGTGTTTGGAGTCAATGGGCCTTTCAACCCCTAGCAGTTGACTACCTAATTAGCTTGGCTCTTGAAAGGTGTTCGACAAGTGGGATAATTTTTGAAATTAAGGTTTCTCAACCTTTTCAATTTCCTAGCATTAAAATATTAATTTATTAATGCTTATGTTGTAATTTATTGCTCATATTAATTTTTCATCTAATATGATGGAATGATGAGTTGTTAGCATATGAGGATGTGACATGGATGTTGTGGTCCCTGCAAGGTAATGTAGGCATCCCACTTTGGGAAGATATTCTTTGACATGTGTTGACATCTTTGAGGAATTCTATGACAATCTTATGACAGATTCTTATGAAGATATATGACAGATTCCTATGACAATCTTATTGAATGCACAAGACAACTGTGAGGGGGGTGAATCAATTGTACATTAAAACACCAAAAAAAACATTAAAATTTAGATCTACATTAGTCCTTAAACCCTTAACAACCATTAAACCCTTATCATGTATTAGCAGAATGTAAACATGAGAAACAACAATGAAAACACATCCAAACACATGAGAACATCAGATTTATGTGGAAAACCCAAGAAGGGAAAAACCATGGTGAGGATTAGCTCACAATATAAATTAATTTCAACAACAAATATAATAGGCTCACTACCCAAAAGAAAAGAAGGGCTCACTTCCAATGGCTCACTGCTAGATTATAAAGAAGAAAGAAGATTGTTACAATGAGAAATCCATCTTAGAGCAATAGAAATATCTACCACTTCTTCACTAGAACATTTGCAATCTCTTTGTAGAATGTAGACATCTTCTTTTCACTACTTCAAGTATTCTTAGGCATTAAAGACCACATTACATTTCACACTTTAAGACTTCACATCTCTACATTTTTCATCACATACTTTACTCGCCATCAACTCAACACTCATATATACCATCCTCAACCTTGAAAATAATTGACAAGGTCAGCTATGCACCTTAAACATGCAAATTCAAATTGGGCCAGAAAAAAACATTACCACAATGGAAAGGAATGAAGGAAAACCACAAAATACCTTAACTTGGAGATACCTGAACTTGGACCCAAATCCACTCGTACACATTATGCCATGCTTCCACAAACACCAAAACATATCTACAATTAATGTAAACACCCAGGGCTAGTCAAACTTGTGTTAACACCATTAAATAGTTAAGTACATGATTCCGTTGATCCAAAGATAAATCATGGACCACACACAATACTTGAACATAATCTAGAATATTCCATCAACATCCAAAAATCCAACAACTCCTTTGTAACATCATACACCAGCATAACATATTCATTTTGCATAACCAGTTAACCTTCTACATACAACACTTGAATCCACTCTTATAGAGAACCAAAACACAAACCAATCATATTGAAGATAGATGTGAGAAATATAAGCACACCCTCAGATCCGCAAGACCAAAAACCAAACTATGGAGAAATGTGGAGCAAAACCATTTCTTCCAGACAAAACTGCTTTCACAATTCACACACTGCTAAACACAAATTTCTTTGAACAATGATCCAAGACAAGTAATTCTGGATGTAACACCTCTGAACACCTCTAATCAAAATATCCAAACCACATAAGTAGATCTTCAACAAAGAAGAAATGTGGATCAAAACATTGAACACCACTCTCTCATATTGAACACTCTTCACCACACTATTTTCTCTTTTATTCAAATTTTCTCAAAAGCATTTGGAAACCAAACATCACAAACAAAAACTCATCACCTAGAACACTTCTACAACATATCAACCACACAAGAGGTTGAACATCACCAACACATACTCATCAAAGCAACACTAGAGGTCAACATCAGTGATACTACTAATGACAACATAATGCAACCAATCAAAGCATCTCCATAGACTTCCAAAAATCTCTCCATAGACCTGTTGACATCAATGCAAAAACCTAGAACTGTTGACATCAATGACAACACACAACTACTCATACTTCCAACATATTTTATGATGTGTAAGAGATAGATTCTATGAAAAGTTGGACAAGTGTTGGAAGGAATATTTGCATGGGGAAAGTGGGTGCCAAATTTTATCCTATGACAAGCTATAAGAGAATGTAAGATGCAACTTTTATTATTATCTAGTTATGGTAGATTCCCTTATAGCTGTAAGAGTTGTCATAGATGGATTCTATGAAATTGTAAGGAATTTGTCATACCTGTTAGGGGAAAATTTGGGGTACCCAAGTATGGAGACATGTAATAGGGTAAGGAATCATTGAAAAAGTGTCATAGGAGTCAACTGTGTGTTGGAAAAATGTGCTACATGATTCTGGATGCCCATCTCTTGTGGCTTGCTCTAGAAGCTACCTTCATGCTTGTATTTATCTATATATTGGATGTCTTGGAGTGGGTTTAACTTGTTGTATTTGCAGGTATCATTATGATATTGGAATAGCTCGAGAAATCAACATTTGTGTACTCTTGGAAGAACTTGCATTGCAAGTGTGTTGTAATCAGTTGATTAAATAATACATTGTGCAAGTTTTGAAGTGTGGGGTTTTTCTCCTGATAGGGTTTTCCCCACGTATATATTATGTTGTGAGATTTTGATACTTGCATGTGTTGTAATTTTAATATTCTTCCTATTGTGCATCTCTCATAGTAACCATAAACGAATTAAATCTGTACATCTCCCCTCTTAGATCAGTGTTAGGAAGTGTTTCTGCGTACCTTGCTTCCTTTCAATGGACACACATAAGATTGAACATGATGTTAGGATCTTGATTGCTGCAACAAATGACTGATAAATCTTGTTTTGAATGCTCTTGAAAATGATATTTTCTTGGATATATTTGATCATGCATATTAGAATGTTGCTTAGATTTGAATTGATAAAAAGACTATGTATTTATAGGTGTTTATCTAATTTCCTAAAAATTAGATTCCAAAAGTCAAAAATTGCATATTGAATTTGAATAATTAAAATACTGCAAAAAAATATTTAAAAATGGTTCCTAGGACTTAAAGGGGACCCATTTGCCCTTGGGAAAATGGGTCCTGGCCTATAAGTCCAGGACACACATGATCCAAGGTGATTAAAATATTAATTGCATTTATTATTAAATTTTAGTCTTCCTTTTGGAAAATGAGAATAATAAGGCTTTAGAATACATAATTTGATAAATTAGAAGCTTAATTAAGTCCAATAAATTAAGGGACCCAAACATAGTGTGGAATTATAAAGGGTACACAATTTCCTATACTATAGAATCAAAACTTTAGAGAGAATTCTTCTTTGCAATTATAGATACTGAATATTTTAAGGATAGACCTACCACACACACTCATGTCTATAATTTCTTCTAAAAGGGTGTTGAATCATTCCAAAATTGATGTAAAATTAAATATACTAACTCTATTTGTTTATGGAAAGATGAACTCTCAAATTTAGCACCCTTGTTTTTTTTGAACTAACAACACATGGCTTCAAGCAAAGGATATAATAATATCAAAAGCATATTAGTATCTAATTATACTACTGAGTCCTAACCAAATAACCAACCATGTGAGAAGATGTACCCATTTAAAAATCCAAGCTGTTTGTCATTTAAAATGAAGCCTTGTAGTAAAATTTATTTCGTGTTCTTGGAGGGAGGGATATCAAACAATCTTGGAGGAGTCTCAACAAGATACTCTCTTGATCAATAGTAGAATATGTTCCTTTATTTTGTGACAAAGATATCTCTTGCTTTGTAAAAGGTGTCATACTTATGCAAGACTCTTTAGATTGCAAGATTTTGTACTCTCTTTTATATGAGGGTGTAAAATCTATCAAATTTGAATCATTAGTGTTTTGCATGATGAAATTTATGTTAAGTGAAGATTTATCTCTTTCTTTTGTTTCTTTCAGAGGATAATAATTAAGACCACTAGTGTCTATCAATTAAGGATGCACTAATGTTAAAGTTGGCTTAGATGGATCCTTTGTAAAAGTTTTGATATTGAGTGAAGGTTTGTGTGTTTCTTTTGAGGGACAATAACCAAGACCATTAGTTGTTCCTTATGTGTTAGGCTCTATAGGGACACAAATACCTTGTTCTCTAGCACCACATCCTTTTCCACTATATCCAAGTTATTTCATAAGTTCATAACCTTTTCCATAAAGCATTTCAATTATTTTGGATTTGGTGGTTGCTCATAATTAGCTTCATCAAAGTTTTTTGTGTAATTTGTTTCTTCTTCTAAAGTGGTTGAGGTGGATGCTTTCGAAGGGTCTTCCACATTTTGTGTTGACATTACTACTTTTCTTTACCCTTTTAGAATAGTTGTTTATGATCTTGTATTCACCAATGAATGCTGTGAAATATAAGGAACTCCAATCATCTTATAGCTTTGTGACTTCCTCAATATGTTTTTCTTTGTCTTTCTATTGCATGGATTCTACTTGTGTAGTTGGTGTTAATGTTTTCAAAGGATTCTCCTTATCTTTCTCAATGTTCAAACAACATTTGGTTTAGGTTCAACTTCGATTGTATGTACTTTGTTGTTGTAGACATATTTCATGAGACAATGAAGAGTAGAAGGAACCACATGCATCTCATGAATCCATGGTCTTTCTAAAAGGAGAGTGTATGAAAGATCACAAGGCATTATGTGGATAGGAGTTTGCAATGAAGCCTCTTCAACTATAATAGGTAGTGTAATCACACCAAGTGGTCATTTTCCCACATTATCAAACCCACTAATAGATAAAGAGGTAGGTTGAATTTTTTATTTATCCATGCCAAGTCTATCTAAAAGGGTCACACTACACACATTAAGGGTGGAACTATTATAAAAAAGGGTTCTTTTTATTCCCAACCCATTATAGATAGTTATTATTGTAAGTGTGAAATAAGTAAATAAGTAAAACAAATAAAACACTTCTTAATGAAACATTATATCAAGATTTTAAAAACAATTCAACTAATTTAAAAGAACATAAAGCTTGAAAGTGTCTCATTGTCTCCTATCTCCAAAGATTTATCAAGTCATAGAGGGCTCTCAGATTTGTAAGCACCGTAACTGTTAAAATGCCTATCTAGAGAATGAAATTGATGCTAAATGCAATGATTTGATGATTGATTTCTAAATGAAACTAAAAATCCATGATACTATTGTAATCTTTTCTGACATGAAACCTGATGGATGAAATCTACAGTAAAACTATGATGCTGTCATGATGTGAATTCTACTGATGCCTATGATTTCTATGATGCTAAGATTCTATTGCTATTTCCATTGATATGATTGCTTGATTGCTAAGAATGTTGCAAAGTAAGTTTGCACAAAGATTCAGGGTTTTCTCAGATCCATTTCCTATGAAGAAAGGTTGTATATAGATAATTTCACTGCAACACATTTCCATAGGGGTAGCACAACAAAAGTTTGGATTCAATCTAGAGAATTGAGGGTGAGAGATTAGAGTAGTTTAGCTAATTATGGGAATGGTTTCTTCCCATGAAAACATCAGGGAAAGATGATAGGAAGAATCAGAGTGAAGAGATTGAGAGGATTGTTTGCAAGTTTGTCTTAAAGCTTTCTTGTGAATGCCAGTTGAATTAATTAGATTTGAAAAATCTAATTTTATTGGTGAGTGAATAGAGGAATATTGCTTTATTTGAATATTTTTGATTTATTCAAATTTAGCAAAGTAAGAAGATATTTAATTAAATGAAACAAATATTTGATATTTGCTTATTTAATAAAAAGGGATATGATAATTAAATAAGACTTTAAGATATCTTTATTTAATTAAGAGGAAATATGATAAGATAATTAAATAATACAAACTATTGAAGTTTGCTTATTTAATAAATGGATAAAATATAGAAGAAATAATAATGATAATAATTAAATAAAACAAAGTATTTAATTTTGTTTATTTAATTAAGAGGAAATAATATGGTAAAATAGAAGAATTAAAAGTGAACTTAAGATAAATAAATATTTCTATTTATTTATTAAGTAGATGAATTTAAGGTTAATTAATCAAATAAATCATATTTAATTAATTATATTCTCCAGACTATTTTTTAGGTGTATACATTTTTCCCCTCTTTGAAGTGATGTGTTTACACATTGCTTCAAAGAAATTTTTCTGTTGCTGCTAGTATCAACGAAAAATTTTTCAGTGTGCCCCAGACTTTCCCTAGACTTGCCCTAGACTTGCCCCAGACATTGATTTTAGCTGATGATGGATATATGCCCTCTCGGGAGATAAATTGATGAAATTTTGATCATTTTGGATTTTTGGAAATTTTGCAATTTTTTCTTGATTTTTTGATGATTTGATGTAGATTCGACGAAGATTCTGTGATGAAATAATTTATCTCCCGATAAAGAATATTGATTCCGCTAGATGATTAAATGTTGCCCTGATTTTCCTCTCTGTGTTTGATGTTTTTTGATCATGTCAGCCTTTGATTTGATATTGATTGATGATCCTGATAGATCAGAAGATTATTGATCTCATGATAAGTGAGATTCAATGATTGATTGATTGATTGACCTCATGATAGGTGAGGATCAATGATAGATTGATGATTGATCTCATGATAGGTGAGGATCAATGATAGATTGATGATTGACCTCATGATAGGCAAGGATCAATGATAGATTGATGATTGACCTCATGATAGATGAGGTTCATTGATAGATTGATGTTTGATTGAACTCATGATAGATGAGGTTCAATGATAGATTGATGATTGAGCTCATGATAGGTGAGGATCAATGATATATTGATGATTGACCTCATGATAGGTGACGTTCAATAATAGTCTCTTACGAGATTTGATCAAAGTATCACCAGAGGCAGTTAGATTGATAGGCTGATTGATTGCTAATATTACTGATTTGTGATATGCTATGATCATAGGAGGATTTTAGAGTTCTTTCCAAAGATGTGGAACATGATTTCGCATTTGGTGTAGGCTGATATAGATATCATTAGTCGATGTGGAAAATCTATAATGTAGATGCAAAACTAATATGAATGCAATCTAATTTAACCATGCAAATCTACATATGCAAGCATTGACATCTTAATAGTCCATTTATTGTGATTTTTATCATCATTGAGCTTTTAAAATGTTGAAAGTGAGTACAAGCATCGGTGGTATGATTTAGACCATGATGATTTGAGTACTACTTTCATGATTTTTGATATGGCAAGTGAACACAAGCATCTAAGCATAATTAAACCAAGATGACTTGAGCATTTCTTGCATAAATAGACAAGAATTAATCACTTTCCTATGTGAATTGGAATGTCATCAGTGATACTTTGTAGAGCACGTCTTGTGACAATTCACACAATAATAATGATTAATTCACAGATAATAGACAAAGAAAATACCATTCTCCTTCCTTGCTTCTCTAGTTCAATACATCATTGAGTTGCTCCAAATAAATGATAACAATGATCAAAGTACAACATATCCAACCTTTTCTTAAATTATTTCAATCATTATTTAGATTAGATCATCCATCCTGATTTTATAATGTTTTTGTGTTTATGAGAGTTTTGACCAAAGAGCTAACCTAAAGACCCATCCTAGGGGCCTCGGGGACTGATCAAAGATTATCCTTGCCTATGTTATACACGCAAAGACCACATAGTTTGACTGACACAGACTCTGTTTTTGAATTTTTGAGAATAACTTTTTAACTTATTTTTGGATTTTCTGTTGTGATATGGATGTCCAATGTGTTTCTGATGGTGATTAATGTTTCATGTTGGGTTGTGTTTCAATCATTTTTTTTGGTGTGTTTGTCTTCTTGTTGTTTGTCTATTTGGTTAAGCTCAAAATTTATTGCCCCCAGTGAGGTCCAATTTTTGCCCCAAGCTAGGGTGAGACATGACCACTTGATATGATATGATAATGGATGTAAAATGATGGTGGAAGTAACGACCATGACATGTGTCCAAATAGATGGGAGAGCTGATTTGAATAAAAAATAGTGCCTATTACCAGGTTTTCACTATATGTTTTTATTGCACTTTTTCATTCCTTTTTGATTTTTTTTTTGTATTTTTCTATCACCAGGATGCCTATTTTCCAGGTTTTCATCAAGGTAACCATTTTTAGAAACTAATTCATGCATTAGGTGACTCAGGTATAAATTTTTTTGAGATGGATACTATTGATAGGTTCATCAAACTGATCCCCTTCTGGTGTAGACAATTGATATGCTCTTGATCCATACACTGATATGATTACAAAGGGACCTAACTAGTTAGGTTCAAACTTCCCTTTCTTTTCTCTATCCTATTGATTCCTAGGGTCTTCCTTTAGGACCAAGTCTCCAACTTGAAATACTCTAGGTTTTACCCTATGATTGTAACTCCTTGAAATTCTTTGCTGGTATTCCTTCAAATGATTGACAGCTTGCTGACAACATTCATCCAGTAATTCTAGTTCCTATAGCCTAGAAACTCTATAATCCTCATCTGTAATGATACCTTTTAGTGAGACATAGAGTAATGGTATTTCTACTTTAATGGGTAAGATGGCCTTTGATCCATACACCAAGGCATATGGTGTAGCTCTTATTGGTGTTCTGATGTTGGTTCTGTAGGCCCATAGTTCAGGATTTAGCTGAACATTCCAATCACATCCAACATCGTTTACCATTTTCTTTAGTATTTTTAGAATTGTCTTGTTTGAGGCCTTTGCTTGGCCATTTCCCTGAGGATAGTACAGTGTTGAGAATTGATGTTGGATATGGAATTGTTCACATAATTCCTGAACGTCTTGATTTTTAAAAGGCCTACCATTGTCTATAACAATGGACTAAGGTACCCCATATCGACAGATGAGATAATTGAGTATGAAAGACAAGATCTACTTTCCAGTGATTGTTGTTAAAGGAATCACTTCTATCCATTTTGTAAAATATTCTATTACTGTGATGATGAACTTGTGCCCATTGGATGAAGACAAATTTATTTTACCTACTAGGTCTAGTCCCTACTGACAAAAGGGAAATGTTGATGTGAAGGGTTGTAACTCTTGTGCTGGTGCATGAATTAGATTACAATGAATTTGGAATTTCTAACACTTTTTAACATATTGATAGGACTCCTTCTCCATGTTTGGCCAGTAATACCCTAAATAGAGGAGTTTCTTAGCTAGGGTTAGCCCACTTGAATGGGTCCCACAAATACCTTCATGGACCTCTCATAAGGATGTTTCAAATATGTGATATTCCAAACACCGAAGAAGAGTACCATCTAGACCTCAACAGTAAAGAATGTCAGTGATCAATGTATGTTGCTTAGATTGACAGATAAAGTTACACTTTTGGTTTCTAGAGAGATTAGGAGGAAGAATATTATCTTTGAGGTAAGTATAGATCTCTCCATATTGTGAGGTTTGAGTGTCAGTTATTTGGCATATGGTCTGTGAATCAAAATTATCGTATGCAGGGTTATATACTTGTTCCACCATAAACTCATAATGACCTTGCTTTTCTGGTAATTGAAAAAGGGAAGCAATTGTCACCATGACATCCACAACTTTGTTCTCTACCCTTGGTATTTGCTTGAACTTGATATCTATGAAGTAATTTTTAAGATCAACTATCATTTTCTTATAAGGCATGAGCTTCTCATCCTTTATTTGATACTTGTCATTTACTTGATAGATGACAAGCTGTGAGTCCCCATACACTTGCATTTCTATGATTTTCCATTCGATAACTATTTTGATGCCGATAATCAATGCTTCATACTCAACTATATTGTTGGTACATGGAAACATTAACCTATAGGATCTTGGGATGGTGTGTCCTTGAGGTGTGACAAATAGAATTCCTGCACCAACTCCTCTTTGTGTGTATGATCCATCAAAATAGAGCCTCCATTGTTGTGTTGTAATATTCAAGATGTCAACATCTAGAAATTCAATGTTCATTAGATGATGATATTGTAATGGAGCTTCAGCTAGTTGATCCGCTATTACCTATCCTTTGATGGCTCTCTTGTCGACATATTGGATGTAAAACTCACTCAAGATCATGACCAATTTTGCTAGTCTCCCTATTAGAGCCACTTTACGAAGTAGATATTTTAATGGGTCTATTTTTGGTATGAGCCTGACTGTATGAGTCATGTAGTGTCGCAACTACTGGGTTGCAAATACCACTGCCAAACAATATTTTTATATGAATGTGTAGTTTATTTCATATCTGTTGAGAGTCCTACTGATGTAGTAAATTGCTTCTTCTTTTCCTTCAGAATCCTCCTGTGCCAATAGATCTCCTAAAGAAATGTCAGTTGTTGCGATACACAGTAACAGTGGTCTCTCTGTTGCAAGTGGCATGAGTATTGGAGGCGACACCAAATACTACTTTATTTGGTTAAAATTTGTTTCATAGTCATGATCCCACTTGAATGAAACATTCTTATGAAGTAGATGATTAAATGGATCTCTTATTTGCTAGCTGGGAGATAAATCTCCTGATGGATTGTAACCTGACTTGTAGGGACCATAATGGACTGATATTTTTAGGTAGAAACATCTCCATTATTGCATTAAGCTTAGCTGGATCCACTTCAATACCTTTCTCTGACACTATGTAACCAAGGAGTTTTGCTGATGTTACCCCGAACACACATTTCTTTAGGTTCAATTTGACATTGAATTTTTCCAGTCTAGTGAAGATTTTATCAAGGATTTCCATATTTCCTTCTCTAGTGTGTGATTTTGCTAAGATGTCATCCACATAATCTTCCATGAAAGTATGCATCATGTTGTGGAAAATTGTGGTCATCACCCACTAATATGTCACATTTGCATTTTTCAATCCGAAGGGCATGACATTCCAACAGAATGTACCCCAAGGGCAAGTGAATGTTGTCTTTTCTTGATCTTCAAGTGCTATTTTTATTTGATTATATCTTGAGAAACCATCCATTATAGATAATATGGCATGTCCCACTGTTGGACCAACAATTATGTCAATGCTGGGTAAAGGAAAATCATCTTTTGGGAACATCTTGTTGAAATCCCTGAAATCCGTGCATATTTTGATGCTATTATTAGGTTTTGATACTAGCACAATATTTGAGATCCATTCTGCATAATATATAGAATTGATAAATTCTGCATCCAACAATTTCTTCAGCTCAACTTTAACCATCAGAGTGATGTGAGGATGCATCTTTCTCAGTTTTTGTTTGATTGGTTTGATTCCTTTTGGTAGTGACAGATGATGCATGAGGAGATCTAGATCCAATGCTAGCATGTCAAAATAAGACCATGCAAAATTTATGTGTCGCTCCTCAAAGAATTTGGTGAATGCTGGTTTCTCTTGTTCTCTCATGGACTCTGCTAGATGTAGGATCTTTGCCTTTTCAGTTGTTCCCAGATTTATAGACTATGTTGGTTCTACCAATACTGAAAATATATCATGGTAATGCTCTAGGAGAGTGTCAAATCTTCCATCCTTCAGCACCTCAGAAAGGTTTTCACTATTGGATACGTTCTTTATTTTTCTTTTTTCAAAATCTAATGCTACCTCATAAAGGTTTTCGCCATTATATTTATTTTTCCTATTGTCATTTTTGCAATTGGAAGATTTGGCACCCTCCATTTGTGAAGTGTTGTTATGAGTGTTATGGATACAATTCATATCAAGTTCATCACTACAAAGATAGTTTATGATGGCCTCATCATTTGAAAAGACTGGACATGAATAGGTTCGGTGGGTTCCCAGTCAATAAGTTTGGGATGTCTCAAGGGTAATAAGTTATCAGGTTGAGTAAGATCGATAGCTATAAGTGTTTTGATAGCTAGGTGGTCGAAGTTGTTGGTAGGAAGGTCAAGGTCTATGATATTACTTACCTCCAAGTCATCTGTCTCATTTGATGTTTGATTGTCCTTACTTGAGTCATCGATATTTGTTGATCCCATTACAAATGGTTTATTTCTTGAATTTTTTCCCTCCTCTCATAAGGGTGCATATGTTTGAATGACATCAATTTTTTTGTCAATGTATGATGTAGCAAATAAATGACCCCATTCATATTCATTTGAATCAGATTCAGAACCATCTCTCATTTGTAGAATCCCTTCTACCACTTTTTGAGTTACTTCCTTTTTTGTTTCCCATGTGTAATCTAATCTTGTTTTATCCTTAGGTTGTAGTGTTAGAGGTTGAATAGGTTCTATAATACCATCCTTTCTCTTGCCAATTGGTCCTTGGCCTTCATATCCCATTTTTCCAAGATAGCCTTCCCTTTTCCATATTGATCTATTTTGATGTTGATACTTGTTGATGTCGAGGCTTCTTCATCCTTGTATACCTAATTGAGAATGGCTTTGTCTTCTGACTCATCTTCAAGGGTACCTGCTTTAACAAATATTTCATTGAGAGTTGTGATTGGTTCTGATGAACGTGGTGTATTTGATGTGGGCCATCCATAGGATTTTGGTGATGGTAGTAATTGTGATAGACACAAAGATTGCTCAAGGGAATATTCTCCTAAGCCTTTGTACTTCAACTGGACTTTGTCTACAAATTGTTGTGATAACTCATTTATAGGACCTTTAGTGTTTGATAAAATTGTATCTGCAACAATTATTTCCTTCGCTTGATCCTTTTTCTCAACCCATTTAGATATGAAATTGGGTTGTATCTCACTACTGGATGAGGTGGAAGTGTTGACTTCTCTGTTGTGGGGTACCAGAGTGTCTTGATTTTCTTTTAGCATGTTGCAAGTCTATGGATTATTGTTGTCAACTGATATTGTGACCTCCTATCTATTTACTATAAATTTCAAACATTGATGGTATGTTGAGGGTACCGCTTGCATTTCATAGATCCATGGATGACCCAAGAGTATGTTATATGTTAGATCCTTGTCCAACACTTAACAAACAATGTTTTTGACAATCAACCCTACTTGAATTGGAAGTACAATCAACCCCTTGGAAGAAGTTTCTTCTTCATCATATGCTTTTATTGTTATCCTTCTTCTGGCATCAATGGCATTGTCAGAATAGCCTAGTGCATGAATTAGTTTCAAAGTACAAATATTTAATCTAGCTCCGCCATCTATTAAGACAAGCTTGACATGTTGTTTATGGATTAGAACTTCTATGTGCAAGGCTGCATTGTGTGGGTGATTTAATGACACATCATCTTGTTTGAAAAATGATAGACAATGAGGTGTGGTAAGATGTCCCACCATGGCTTGGAATTGACAAACATCTAAATTATTGGGCACATTTGTAACTACTAGAGCTTGTTCCAAAACTTCTTTGTGTGATGGTGAAATTTTGAGAAGTTCCAAAATAGATTATTTGTGTAGGTATCTTTTGTAATTGGTCCACGATGCTGTATTTATGTGATGAGGGAGTAGTATTTTTAGATGAGACTCCTTTTAGTACCACTTTCAACTACCCCCTTGTTATATTTACTAGTTGATTATCTTGTGTTTCCCTGATCTTTAGGACATTGATTTGGTTGTCAGATGTGTTTGTGTTTGGTATCATGTTCAGGGATTCAATGTCATTGATGTTTGTGTCATCTGATTGATTATCAATGTCATTTTTCTCAACCTCTGAGAGGTAATGAATTATGGTGTCATAGACATAGTTTATACTTTTTCTTTTACTATTTGAAGAAGTCTCCCCTTTTTCGTAGTTGGGTAATGGATTGGTAAATGCACTGTGATTGTTATTTGTTTGATTCCCTTCAACAAACACCTTCTTTGCCTCAATCAAGTCTTGTATCAATTTTTTTAATTGCATACAATCATTTGTTTTATGTCCCTTATTTTTATGAAAGTTGCAATATTTGACATCATTCCACTAGGATGGTTTTACCTTTGGCTCCCAATTTCGGGCTTCTGGTAAAGTGATAAGTATGTTTGTAATAAGTTCTCTCATTGTTGATTTCAATGTTTGTCCTAAGGGGGTAAATCTCCATCAATTGGATTGTCTTTGATATGATGGTTGAGATTCCCCATTGTTGGTGTTATTGTTTTGAGTAGTGCTTTGATTGTTGTTTTGGTTTTCATTTTGATTATTTTTGACAGTTGTTGTTGTCGAATTGAACACTAGTTTTGTATTTTTAGTTGTAGCATCAATGCTTCCAGTATTTATTTTTTTTTCTGCCAAAATTTTGGCTTGTAGTTGTTTCCATAGTGATTTGTGTTGTTTGGTGTATCATTGTAGTGTTTATTCACTCCTCATTTGACTAGGGCTTCTTCAATTTTAAGCCTATCCTCAATTACTTTTTTGAATGTTGGGGGACATTGCAATTCGAGTCTATAACTCATTTGATCATTTAAGTTATCTATAAATAATTTGATCTTCTCCTCTTTAGGTATAGATCAAGGATATCTAGCAAACAAATTTCTCCACTGTTGTAGGAATGATAGGAATGTCTCATCTTTTTTTTTTTTTTAGGTTATATAGATCTTTTATGGTTACATCGTGTTGTATGTTGAAGGAGAATTGGGAGATGAATTTGTTGACTAGTTCTTCAAAGGACCAAATCCCTAGTTTTAACTTGGAGACCCATTCCATACAATGGGCTCCCAAAATCCTAGGAAATAACCTCATGAGGTAAGTATCTTCTTGTGCAAACTCAAGGCTCATTGTTCTGAATTCCCTTACATGGTCAATCGGGTTTGATTTACCATTGTATTTATCGTATTTAGGAAATTCACAGTGTCTAGGGAAAGGTATCATATCCACACATGGATGAAAATGGTAAGGAAAAATGTCCTTTAATAAGTATTTTTTGTGGTTCCTGTTTGCATGTTTTGAATCTGTTCTTGCAAATTCTGTATTTGTGCTATTAAAGAAACCACTTGATCTATATCCTATGTGTTGGGTGGTTCTGTTTCATTTATTCTTGGTGTTTCATTCAATCAATTCATGTCAAAATACTTTGGTAGTTTTGTACCTAACTTGGCTAACATCAAGATATATTTCTCCATGTCTTGTTCTAAGACCTTTTCCATAAATTTATGAAAACTTGGATCTTGTTGAGTGTGTTGTATATCCTCTTGAGTTATTTCATTGGTATTAGTTTGTTGGAATTGGTAAAAGGGGTTTTCTTTAGTCATGTTTGGATTTTCCATTTCCTTCTCTCCGAGTTTTTGTTTTTGGAACATTGTTAAGATTTCCATACAAGTTTTGGTTGTTTCCACTAAACTTGGATCTTTTGTGTTGGGATTAGTGTCAATTTGATTTTAACGAAGCCAAATAGAAAGATGTATTCTATTGATGAGGCTAAGTTGAAAACCTAATTACTAAGTTCTTGTTTTGTGATGGTAGGATGTTAGAATTCTAATGAGGAAACTTGACTCAATAATCTAGATTTGTTTTGATAATTTGACACTTTGTATTTTGCAAGATCTGGGTTTATGTTTGAAAAAAATTTAACTTGTAAGAACCTACTTTGTTTCAGATTTTTAGGATACTATATGATCTGTGAAATGTTTTTGACTAGTAAAATTGTGTTTTTGATGTCAATATATCTAATAGTTGTTTTAGAAGGTTCTCTTTTTTTTGTTATGTGGAAGCGCTAACATAGAGGGTAGAATCGCTAAAAACAAATGTAGAAGCACTAAAATTTATGGTAAAAGCACTGTCAGATAGAGCAGAAGCACTAAAACAAAGCACAGATGCGCTAAAGGACTGATGAATTCTTTGATATTGGTAATGTTTTAGAACTGAAATAAGCACTATAAAGTTGATCAGAAGCACTAAAACATATAGTAGAAGCATTATTTTTTTTCGTAGAAGTGCTAAAAGATAGCACAGAAGCACTAGAATAGTTTGTAGAAGTGCTATGACACTTTCTGATCACTAACAAAGTTTGTTATGCTATTGACAAAAGCATTGTAATATTGCTCAAAAGTGCTAAAACATATGGCATAAGCGCTATAGTTTTTGTTTAATGCCAAGTAGGGGGTGGTAATATGGGCCTCTTAGCTGCTATGTCCGCTTTCTCTTCTTCTTTGTCTAAGACTATGGATGTTGTGAGAAATTGATGGGGTGTTTCATTTTTCTCAAAAATGAATGTTCTCAAACTACTGATGACATTTGTTATATTGGGGTGGTTAGCCCATGTTGTTGAATAAGAGTTGTTGGTCGCCAAATGGTCATAAGGTATGTTGTATGATGGTTTCAATACCTTATTGTAATGTCATTCATTACTTATTGCCAGGAAGGAGGTAGTAACATGGGTCTTCCTACTGCTATGTTTGTCTTTTCTTCTTCTTTGTTTAGGATGATGGATGTTGTAAGAAATTGATGGGGTGTTTTGTTTTCTTCTAAAATGAATGCTCTCAAACTACTGATGATGTTGGTTTGGCCACTTTCAATGTGTATAAGGCTAGGTTGTATGATAGGTGCTATAAGGCCTGATTGTTGAATGGGAGTTGTAGGCCACCAAATGGTCATAAGGTATGGTGGTAACTCCTTGATATTGGATGTCAAACCTAATGTTTCTAATGATTTTTCTACTATAAGAACTGATCAGGTATGGTAGAGTATTCTATGGTGGGTTGTGGGATAGAGTATTGACGAATACATTGACTATGGTTAGGTTCTTGTGAAAGAGCTCTTCTCTGAATATGGGCTTGTGAATACAAGGGCTCTACAACATAATAATTAGTGTAAACCCTAGTGAATTCATGAAACCTATGGATGAATGTCCTATGATGACGCAAAATCTTCCTATTCTAATATAAGAACTATCTTCTTTTCAAAAGGTTTCTATAACTAAGTGGTTTCTTTTGTTTCATGATTCTCTTGGCAAGAGATTTCTTGATGAACTTTGTGGTTTTCCAATCCCTAATCATGCATTTCTCAGTTTGATTTTGTCTAATTTTTTGTATTTTTTAGGATGATTAGATTTTATTTGAATTTTAATGATTTTCAAATACACAACAATCAAATGTAGATAGTTGTTTTTAAGAGCTATAATCTAAACAGATAGTGTATGTTCAAAAGAACCATGCATGGTCCTATTTCACTGGTTGATAACAATAAATCACTTCAAGTAGACTCACTCTTAATAGTCAAAAGTTCATCGTTATACTCAATAGCCCACAACTTAAAATTGCATCGACTCACACAACCATGTCACCCCCTAGAGGGTGCTCGTGTTTTTGTCTTTTCCAGGTGCATACTCAAGGTTAGATTTCTTGATCCCTTGAGCAAACAGTCCATGGAAATTATATGGTGAGTGTCTTGGGGGAAGATTCTTCCCTCCCCTTGCACTGGGAGTATTACAATGTCTAGTTACTGACTCGGCTAGATACTACACTAGGTTCTAGGAAAGGGTTTCCGTTTAGAGTGGCAAGTGATAAAATCCCTCAGGAGACCTCCCAACCTTTAGAACAAAGGTTTTGGGGATGGTTATCTTGCAAACTTCTAGAAAATGAGGATTTATCCAGATTTACTTTTGTTTTATAGTGGGTTGGAAAACCTAGCTTTGGTTGTTCCCACTTAGGTTGTTCCTATAGGGTGAGTACTTTTTCTCACTATGGCAGGCCTTCTAAAGGTTGTAATAAAGCTAGAAATGAATAAAGTAAAGGATGAGTCTAGCATTTTGATCACCTAGTTAAGGGGAGTGCATATGCCTATCACCACACAAACACAAAAATTAACTTGTTCAATATTTAGAGCCCAAACTACAATTTTCTACCTATGTGAAGATGTTGCTTCACAGTGAAGATATTGCTTCACAAAAATATATGGTGTTCATTTTTAATCCCAATTTGAAAAGTTTGGTGACTACCCTAGATTGATAATTTTTAAACCAAATTGAAGAAGTGACTATCCTTAGATTGATAAATTTTAAATCAACTGAAGAAATGAAGTTATTGGCCATGGTCGCATTAGATCGAGATAACAATTTACATAAGCGCTATAACAAAGATTAAAAGCATTATAGAAATGCTTGAAAGTGCTATAAGATCCTTCAGAAGTGCTATAGAATTAGGTGAAAGCACTAAAATATATGTTGAAGGTGAACAATCAGACTGTACTGGAAGCCTTTTGATTGAAGTGCTAAAACAGTCCTTCAAAGCACTATAGTTTTCTTCATAAGCACTAAAATAGGCATAAGCGCTATAGTTTCTGGCAAAAGTGCTATAGAATCTTTCGATCACGCTAAAAGAATCACGCCAAATTCCTGTATGAAATATTTTCAAAAAAAATGTTAAAAACATGGGGTTAGGTCCCATGGTGGGCGCCAAAATGTAAGTGTGAAAAAGTAAATAAGTAAAAAAAATAAAACACTTCTTAATGAAACATTATATCAAGATTTTAACAACAATTAAACTAATTTAAAAGCATAGAAAGCTTGAAAGCATCTCATTGTCTCCTATCTCCAAAGATTTATCAAGTCACAGAGGGCTCTCAGATTTGTAAGCACCGTAACTGTTAAAATTCCTATCTAGAGAATGAAATTGATGCTAAATGCAATGATGTGATGATTGATTTCAAAATGAAACTAAAAAGCTATGATACTACTGTAATCTATTTTGACACGAAACCTGATGGATGAAAGCTACAGTAAAACTATGATGCTATCGTGATGTGAATTCTACTAATTCTTATGATTGCTATGATGCTAAGATTCTATTGCTATTGCTATTGAGATGATTGCTTGATTGCTAAGAATTTTGCAGAGTAAGTTTGCACAAAGATTCGGGCTTTTCTCGGATCCATTTCCTGTGAAGAAAGGTTGTATATATAGATTTCACGGTAGGACATTTGCACAGGGGAAGCACAACAAAGGCTTGGATTCAATCTGGAGAATTGAGTGGTGAGAGATTGAGAAGCTTGAGCTGATTATGGGAATGGTTTCTCCCCATGAAAACATTAGGCAAGATGATAGGAAGAATCAGAGGAAGGAGATTAAGAGGATTTCCTGCAAGTTTATCTCCGAAGCTTTCCCATGAATTCCAGTTGAGTTAATTAGATTTGAAAAATCTAATTTTATTGGTGAGTGAATAGAGGAATATTGCTTTATTTGAATATTTTTGATTTATTCAAATTTAGCAAAGTAAGAAGATATTTAACTAAATGAAACAAATATTTGATATTTGCTTATTTAATAAAAAGGGATATGATAATTAAATAAGACTTTAAGATATCTTTATTTAATTAAGAGGAAATATGATAAGATAATTAAATAATACAAACTATTGAAGTTTACTTATTTAATAAATGGATAAAATATAGAAGAAATAATGATGATAATAATTAAATAAAACAAAGCATTTAATTTTGTTTATTTAATTAAAAGGAAATAATATGGTAAAATAGAAAAATTAAAAGTGAACTTAATATAAATAAATATTTCTATTTATTTATTAAGTAGATGAATTTAAGGTTAATTAATCAAATAAATCATATTTAATTAATTATATTCTCTAGACCATTTTTAGGTGTATACAATTATCATGAAAGCGTCATTTTGTTTTTGCACTTCTAGTGAGGGTAACTCATCTTGGTGGAAAGTAATGTCAAAGTTGACCGTAGTTATAGCTTGAATTTGGGTTGCCACTTCATTTGATTGCACATTAAGCGGGAGGAATTTTTTTTAGGGACTTTGAATCATGTCATGGTAACGAGGAGAGGCTTGAATGAGGTCCCATAATGATATCTTAGGAGTATTATTTAGTTGTTCAACAAGATTGTACACCTCTTCATTATGTAAAGGAAAATGAGGGACACTAGGATAGATAGGGTTAGGAAATGGGAGGGATGTTGAAGGTATTTATCTTGGTTACAGATTTTTTCTAGTGTTATATGTAGGAGTAATGGTATTGTAACTCGGTTGTTGTGACATATTATTCTTAGGTGGTTCAAGGATGAGGACATGCTTGTTTTGAGTTTGTGGTCATTGTGAGGGTGGGTAAATAATTAAAGGATTCTTAGGATGTCTCACAAGGTATTTAGGTAGTCCAATAATCAAGGAGCTCTAACAGACACTTCTGCATTCATAACCTCAGTGGTTTTGGTTTGATGTTAATGTTAGGTTTACCAAAATGAAACATAGGAAATTGTTGCTCTATATTTTGGGAGATAGATCCACCAATTTCCTCCAAGTTTCATTCAAGGAAACCTGAGAGATCTCAATCTAGGGATGGAATTAGGGAAAGAGATCTACAATAAGGTGTCCTAGGGTGTGATTAAAGACAATAAGGGGGTTCACCACCAAGCAAAGGCTTGGAAAGAAGGAAATGAAAGCAATGTCTCAATCTAGCTATGAAACCTAGAAAATTGAGAACCTGAAGTTAGACTGATAAAAGAGAATGAAATAGAAAGGTAGTTGGAAGAAATATGTGGTCAAAACAAGCTCCAAAACCTTGAAATTTTTCTATTTGAAGCTCACTAGGACTCATACGCTAGTTTGAAAATTTAGTACCAGACTAGGGTTTCTGTGTAGAAACTAGAATCTCTTAGTGATTGATTTGAATCTCCTAAAATATGGAAAAAGGTAATACTTAGAATCATATGCCCAAGGTGGTGATTTAGTCCTATTATTAGGGTTTTGATGAAATTTTGATATTTTCTGGTGATCTCTTGTAGCTTCTCTCCTATCAAATCTTCGAGTCTAAAACCTTGAATTTTGGCTTGTACGTGAATTTCCATGAAGATGACAACCTTGTGACAAATTGATAACTTTTCTACAATATTTCTCTTTAATGGATCTTCAACCTAGATCTACAAATCACACATCAAAGAGAGGGAAAAATGTTGTTTTGTTAGTTTATAGTTGTTTTCCTTGGTCAAACCCCATTTTGGTAATCAAACCTTGAAATGAATATAAATAAAAATGAGGAATGATGAATGAACAAATAAGCTATGTTGCAACTCACCAAACCCTTGGAACAAAGGCTACAATATTGTATGTAATGAATAGCATGAATGCAGATCTTGACTCTTGATTGAATGCTATGGATCTTGACTTGAATGTTTGCTCGAATCATAAGAACCTACATCACAAATGTTAGCTCAAAAATAAACATGATGCATGATTCTTGAATAATGCTCCAAAATGCTTGATAATAAATTCTTGAATGCTCTTGTAATCATAAAATTGCTAGGTGAAATAATGATTTGAAACCTTGTTTCTATAAGAATTCCATCTAACTTACTGTTGATTAGATTCCAAATGCTGACATTCATGAAATTTGAATCCAAAACCTTGATTTCTTGCTCAAAACCCTAAAAAGGGACCAAATGGGACTCATACACCCAAGGTGGTGTATATGCCCTATCTAGGTGGGACTCATATGCCCAAGGTGGCATATGGGTCCCACTAGGGCTTTTTAGGTAGAGGAAATGTCAGGGGGCTAGGATATTAAGTGTATTTATTGATTATGTTGGGATTTTTGTTGAAATAAGCCTCAGGATGCATAATAAAGGGTCTTAGGGGCCTATTAATGATGATATGAAGGTCATAAATGTAAGAAGGCCCAAAAATTAATGTGAAGGTGTAAATCAATACACTTTAAAACACTAAATTAAGGAAAAATTAGGTCTATTTAGCTTAAAGGGCCCTAAACCTAATGTGAATGTGTAAAAAACATTACAACAGTAGATTAATGCAACATTAGGTTCATTTTAATGTTAATCATCCGAAATTAAGTGTGAAAAAGGGATACTTTTTCCTACACTACATGTATCCCCCACTTTAGTGAGAGGAGGAACAAAGTTCATGGGCTCCAAATTAAGTGTGAAATTATGTACCACTGTGGATGGTATAGAGTTCATGGGCTCCAAATTTATTTACATTTATAGGTGAAATGGTGGGAAAGAGAGGGACACTAAATAGGACTTTAAAGGTCCAAAATAGGTGTCTTCCCTTAGTGGAATTTCATTAGGAAAGAGATCACAAGGTGTAATGTTTGAATTTCAACCTCAATGGTGAGTCAATCAAACTTGGATCTCAGTCCTTTAAGACAATAGGAAAAATTTGAAACCTAATCAAATGATTTGAAATGTTCAAACTAAATGCACAATAAGACCTAGATGATAAAAAGAAATATTTTGAAGATACTTGAAAATAAATTTAACAATTTGTACACATTGGATACTCATTGAAAAATATGGGAGAACGAAGCCCCCCTTGATTCCACTTGCTTTATAGAGGTGGAATCAAGGTAGCAATCTAGCCACATCGAACAAGAAAGATCATATCATAGGGCATTACCAAGTACCATGCCACATAATGATAGATGGATGATGATGTTGGGTACGGAATCATGATTCTAATGCATCAAATGATGTCAAAAATAGATTACGATAGCGCCCATTATGTTGATTTAAAGAAGATCTATGTTATGAGTTTTTGAAAAGATGATAACTTTATGTTAATGTGTAAAAGTAAAAAGAGATGAAAAGAGATTAAAAGAAGTAGATGAAAGTGATTTGTCACTTACTATTCATTTTACCTTCTTGTAGCTTGAGAGTGATGAGTGAGAGAAGAACATGCTAAGCAAACAAGATTACACACCTTCACGGCTAGATGACCTTCATGACCAGGTGGCAGGTGGTGAGCTGTATCATGAGGTGAGTTGATTCTGCAACTTTTGCCTTGTGATTTTGTAATAACTTAATGATTTTAATGCATGGATAGGTTAATTTTGGATTTTTGGAAATTTTTTTGCAAAGTGTCCCATTTGTTCACAAAGTGCCCCTTTTGTTCGCAAAGTGTCCCGTTTCTTCGTGAAGTGTCCCATTTCTTCACAAAGTGTCCCGTTTCTTTGCAAAATGTCCAAAAAGGGGTTCTAAAGTATCTAGGGCCATTATAAAGGCACACTAGATTTACTTTAGCACAATTGCTTGATGAAATATGTGAAAATTGAAGAATTTAGATGAAATTTAGAGCAATTTGTGATGATTTTGATAGGTCCCCCCTCAGTCGTGATAGTGGCTAGGGGAAGAAAACTTACATTTCTAAGAGATTATGTGCCAATGCTATCAGTGGCAGAGGTAGAGAATTTATAGTCAGTGGGTATCTATTGGGAATATCTTATGCCACCTATGAGATACCATGACACCATGCAAGCATTGGGATGCAAATACTTGTACTTTTCATCTTCCCACTGAGGAAATGACTATCACTCTTGAGGACATATACCACATTCTCTAGGTTCCCATTTGGGGAGAGCGGGTATATTTCCAAGGGGATCGGTCATTCCGGGAGAAGAAGAGAGATATGCAGTATTGTCTAGGAAAGTTTGTACATGATGAGAGGGTGAGAGCGTAGATCAAGCTTCCCATGCTGCTATATTCATGAGCTCCTATGGTCAAATGGATTATGATGCACATGGTGGCATAGGTTCTCAATCTAGGGGGATGAGTGACACACTTGGATGGAGGACTGGTACACCTAGTACGAGGGATGCACGAGCAGAGGAAAATCTATGCTTGGGGAGGCTACATTTTAGCACACTTGTATTATGATCTTGGTCAGTTTTTGTTTTGAGAGATCAATATTATGGTCCATTGTATGCTTCTATAGGTGTGGTGCCTTGATGATATCACATGTACTAGGCCTATCGTATTTCCTTATACTATAGCTGCAGGATATCCATGAGCGTTTAGTTATCCTTTGCGATGCTTGTGGCAGTATGGGGATTTACACTTTTGGAGGGTGAGATTTGACTAGATAGAGGAGAACGAGATCCTATGGAGACCTTATCTAATCACTCTACAGTGGCCAAATCCCATAGGACAGTTACATAGGATGCAGATGGATAGGTATCTAGTGGGGAGGCATGATTATGTGGTATGACCTTGCTATTATGGGTGAGTCATGCGATAGTTTGGATAGGTGTAGACACCACCGAGGCCATTCCCATTCATTAGATGATCAATGTGGAGTGCCCAGTGGCCAAGTGATACTATTTGGCTGACTATAGATCATGTTTGTGAGAGTGATTTTGATGATTCAGATCACGACCAACCACCAGCATCTGATGCTGATGATGTTGGTAGCATAGAAAAGCACAAGGAGTGGTGGTCATATGCATGACCAACTCCTGTGTTCCCCATGGAATTCCCTATAGGTGATGTGGACCAGTAGTAGATGAGGGGGATGAGCCCGAGGAGAGAGCAGAGGAGGTATGGTATAGGCCAGCAGATATTTTTACTGATGTGATCGATGAGGATTACGAGTCTGAGGCCAATCCTGATTATGAGGACTAGGATGGAGGAGAGGATGAGGAGGAGGAGGATTATGAGGAGGAGGATCCACCCCTAAGTGAGGGTGATGAGGTAGCTATTGAGGATCAATATGAGCATGGAGAGTCCTCACATACTTAGAAGACTGGATGATGGTTAGTAGCTAAATTCAACATCAACATGTAGAGTCAGAGAGAGGCTAGCACATCCTCCATGCTCCTCAGAGAGGATGAGGTTGACATTCCTTAGCAAACTAGAGACATAGGTGATTATATTTTATTTTATCATGTCCTACTTAGTGATTTAAGCTTTTTATTATATATATCATGATAATGTGTTACTGATTGGGTACATTATCTATCTTGTAGGAGAAATGAGAGACTGGTGAGAGTTCTATTGTCAGGCAGCCACAAAGATAGTGCCTACATCCATTGATGAGGAGGAGATGGATCTTGACTACATGCCCCCACTGATTATGGAGGAGGAGCCAGAGTCACTCAGACCATTCATGTGGTTACGAGTAGTGTACAAGGGTGTGAGGAGGCCAATCCATCAGGCTGAGAGTGCACTATAGTTAGCACAGACCTTAGCAGAGGTAGAGAGATTGCATGCAGAGTTGGCACAAACACAAGTGGATAGAGATCAAATGGCAGATGAGTGGCTTATTGTTGTTGGTCGAGTATAGGGTCTGGAGTATCCACTTAGACTCAGTAGTTCATGATCATGATCACACATGACTGTCTCACAATGACCAGGGACTGGATCCCAAGCACTACATCCCAAGGGGTCTAGCTCTCACAAACCACTATGACTTTGTATATGATATTGTGATGTATATAAAACTTTGATATATATATAGACATGCACATTTGATGTTATGATGTTGTGTCTCTTTATGTGGATGTTTAAATGCTATGTGATTAATTAAATGACTTAAGGTAAAAGTATTTAATTAATGTCGACATGATTTAACAAGATTAATGTGATCTATTCTAAAACATATTTTAGTTTTAGTGTAGATACAACATTGATAGAAAGAATATGTTAAATTAAATACACTGATAAGGATCTAACTTAACACAATAGGAATGTGAATAGTATGAAGCCTAAAGAAATTATAAAATTAACTTAAATAATTACCTTAGTGATCAGGACAAACACAAAATTAGTTGTCAAGAACGAAGCAATGTGAAAGTTATTTAGAATAACATCAAATAACTTTAAACAACACTGTTGTATCAATTAGACTATTCAAAGGGGTTAGACATAACACTGACACAAATGTGTGGCATTAATGGGTTCCTTAAGGGGTGTTCCATCAAGCTACATTAAAAAAAGGACCAGACCCATAATTGGTATCAACTATGTAAGGTCCCAACCAATTAGGGCTGAAGTTATCTTTATCTTCATTATCAACCCTAGCATTTCATTGATTTTCAATAAGAACAAAATCTACCTTACAAAACGAATGAGGGATGAAATGGATGTTGTGTTTGCATTGTAATTTTTTGATGTGAGCTTGGAGATGTTCAAGAGTGTTAATGCATTGTTCATCGAGCATCTTGAGTTGATGTAATCATTGATCTTTATAAGTGTCATCGTCAATAAGATCTTGGAGAGCAACTCACAAAGTAGGAATTTCTAACTCCAAGGGCATAATTGCATTAGTGCCATAAACAAGGTTATAAGGGGTATTTCCTATGGATGATCGAACATTAGTTTCTATAAGCCCAAAATGCATAAGATAGTTGCGTATGCCAGTCTTTATGATGCTTGGTGACAATTTTCTTGAGGATTTGTTCGAGGAGCTTATTAGTATTTTCAGCTTGCCCATTGGATTGTAGATAATATGGTGTTGAAAAGTGATTTTGAATGTTGATTGTTTTGAGAAAATTTTGAACTTCATTATTCTTAAATGGAGTTCCATTGTCTAAAATGATCATTGAAGGAAGCCAAAAGTGAGCAATTATTTGTTCCAATATGAAATGGAAAATTGCTTCAGCTGTTGTAGAATAGAGAGGGATAGCTTCCACCCATTTCATGAAATAATCTGTAGCAGTTATGATAAACGTATGTCTAGCAGAAGAAGGTGGTGAAATTTTTCCAATAGGATCCAACCCCCATACTGAAAATGGCCAAATGGGAACATTGGAACGAAGCTCAATAGCTATAGCATGGATCAAATTGCTATGTTCTTGGCATTTGTGACATCGTTTAACGTAGGTGAAGCAATCCTTCTCCATATGTCTCCAATAATAACCCATATGAATAAGATTTTGCACTAACGAACGACCTCCACAGGCACTAGCATGGGCCTGTTTGAGCGCTAAAGGGATTTCAGAATCTTTAAGACATCGTAATAGGAGACCATTAAAATATCTTCTATACAATGCATTTGCAAGGATCACATATTTAGTTGCAAGTTTACGTAAACATTTTTGAGTATTCATTGTGGTAGGTTAGAGAATGGCATCGTCTTTTAAGTAGTTGTATATTATATCATACCATTCACACGTGGCATCTTGAGTTATCATAAAAATGTCTTCTAATTGAGTATCGATCGAAGGTTTCATGATGGGATGGATAACAAAGGTGAAGATTGTGGAAGGATCGTGTGGGGATATGATAGAATCTGCACTTGCCATTGCATCCACATGCTGATTATCTTTGCATGGGATGTTTTTGATTATGGAACAAACAGGTTTTAAAGGGATCCCAAAACCCTTAATAGGCAGATAGCAAAGGATAGAACATTAACAAAGCATAAACAAAAAACAAAAAGCTGCCCACTAAGAAGAAAATAGTGGAAACCAAGGTAGCACAACAAAAAACTGACAAAAAACCACAAAACAACCAACCCCTAGGCTAGGTTCCTGAGGATCTCGACCACACTCTACTCCAACCTGTTCATATTAAGTGTAGACTTCTTGATCTCTTGGATTTTCACTAAAGCTTGGTTTTCCTTCCTTTTCAAATTTTCTTTGGTCCTGTTACTCAACCCCCCACTATTCGGCTGCCCTTCCTCTTTTTCCAAATCAAGAAACACAGTGTTGGTGCCCTAGTTTTAAACTGATGGGCATTTTCCAGGTTCTCCACCATGGTATTCATGGTCTGTGCAGTGGATTTTAAAATCTTGTGGCCCATAACCAACACTTTGTGGAGAGAGTTTTTGATGTTCCTTAGCGACTCCTCCATATCCACCTACTTATTATCTTTGCATGGGATGTTATGAATGGTGAACGAGTCAAATGTTTCTAATAGGCTTATTATAAGATCCTTGTATTTTGATAATTTTTCATGTTTATTTTGATATGTACCATTGATTTGTTTAATGATCAATTGTGAATCGCCAAAGATCTTGATATGTTTAGCATTTAGTGATAAAGTAGCTTACAAACCTGCGATCAATGCCTCATACTCAATTGTATTATTTGTGCATAGGAAAGTTAATCAATTGGATAAGGGAATAGGTTTTCTATTGGGTGGAATTAGTACCACTCCAGCACTGGAACCTATTCTACACTTAGATCCATTGAAAAATAACTCCCATGGTTTAATGTCAGTGGTTAAGACATGATCATCAGGAAAGGAATCATGAGTAGGTAAAGAAAAAGGAGAAGGAGCATTAGCTAAGTGATCGGTTAAGGATTGGCCTTTGATTTATTTTTGTGAAAAAAATTTAAGGTCAAACTCAGTTAACAACATCACCCACTTAGCTAAGCATCCAGAGAGATCTATTTTGTTGAAAAGATATTTAAGAGGATCAAATTTTGTGATGACTTGTATTTCAGCATTTAGTAAATAATGTCACAACTTACTAGTAGTGAATACAAGATCCAAACATTGCTTTTCAATTGGTGAATATTGTGTTTCATAATCAATTAAGGTTTGACTAATGTAATAAACATGGTGTTCTTTACCATGATCATCATGTTGAGCCAACAATGTTGCAAGAGCATGGGCCGATGCAATGATGTACAAGATGAATGGTCTATGTAACACAACAGGTTGTAAAATAGGTGGAATGGCTAGGTATTCCTTTAGACTCTCGATATCCTATTTACAATCCTCATCCCAATCAAAAGGGATACCCTTTTTTAGGAGATGCGTGAAAGGTAATGTGTGATCAACTAACAATGCAATGAAATGACAGATAGCTTGAATTCAACCTTGTAATTTGTGCAACTAAGAAATACTCCTAGGAGGTGGAAAGTTAATGATTGCATCGATTTTCTTTGTGTCCACCTCAATGCCTCTATGAGATATGACAAACCCAAAAATTTTGCCACTATCTATGCCAAAGACACTTTTTTGGATTCAATCACATGTATTTGCATATTCATTTGAAGATTTTGTGAAGGACATTTACATTATCATGTCATGTTAATGATTTAGCTAGGATATCGTCAACATAATCTTCCAAAATTTTGTGAATGTAATCATGAAATATTAATGTCATAGTATGTTGATAAGTTGTTCCAACATTCTTTAGACCGAAGGGTATCGCAACCCAAAAAAATATTCCCCAAACAGTTGTAAAGGTAGTTTTGTATTGATCTTGAGGGTTAATAAGGATTTTATTATAACTAGAAAATCCATCCATGAATGACAAAAAATAATGTCTAGCAGTTGAATCCACGATCATGTCTATATTAGGAAGCGAGGCTTTATTCAAATCTCAAAAATCCGTACATATCCTGATACGATTATCAGGTTTTGCAACTGTGACAATGTTTGAGATCCAAGGAGAATCATCAATAGGTCTAATAAATCCTGCATCAAGGAGTTTTTCAAGATCCTCTTTAACATGCAAGGTATGTTAGGATGCATTTTTCTAATCTTTTGATGAATGAGTTTTTCATTTTCAACAAGGACAATGTTATGCATCACAATTTTTGGGTCAATTCCTGGCATATTAGAGTATTTCCAAGAATTTTTTTTAGGAAAATCATGAAGTAAAGTGGTAGTGTCTTCTTGTTCTTCATCATCAATCTTAATAATTTTATCTTTATCATTAATGTCCATTGGCACATCAATTGTATCTCCTAAAGGGAGTGCATTGGATTTAGGAATTTCAAATTTAGAGAGCTCTTCAGTGATATCACTTGCTTCTTGCTCGGTAACGGTCACGACACGAGGAATGTTTCTCATGTAAGTAAGTGAGGATGTGTTATCATAAACACCTAACATTCATTCAAAGCCTTATTGCTATCGACATACTTGCATGAAGATGGTAAGTTTATATCAAGCAAATTAGGATGTTTGATTATGAGTTTGTGTTGTGGTTGACATGTTATAACATTAATGTTCAAATATGGCCATTGAGTAGCTTTGGTCATTTTAGAAAAAGAATATCCCAATCCGGTTTTTGTTTCTTGTGTATTAGGTTAAATAGGGATACTGATACCTTGCTCATGTTTTCCACACCCTTTTCCAGTATAGCCTAATTATTTTACAAATTTGTAGCCTTTTCCATTAAGTCTTTCCATTTCATGTGGAGTAGGTAGGGATTGATAATCTATCTCATCAAAATTTGTGGTGCATGTTGCATTGTTATCCAAAGAATAGGAGATAGATGTTTGAGAAGATTGTTCATAATTTTTAGTGGACATGATTGTTGGTTTTTCATGTTTCTCATCTTTCTTTTGTGTGAGTGTGTATTCACCCATAAACGAGGGTGTGAATTCTAAGGATCCCCAATTGTCGCTAAATAATTTAGAGACTATTTCCTTATTTTTTTGTTTAATTTGAAGAGGGTCTATATTGGATGTTGGAATTAATGTTTTCAAAGAACTTGTAACCCCTTTTTCAAGGTGCAAGCAACTTTCACACTCAAGGTCAATTTCAACTTGATAGATATGATTGTTATGGACATATTTCATGATACGATGAAGGGTTGAAGGCACTGCATTCATCTCATGAATCCATGGTTAGCCTAAAAGAATACTATATGAAAGATCATAAGGAATGAAATGGATAGGAGTTTGTAAAGTGGCCACCCCAGCTATAATAGGCAAAGTGATTATCCCAAGCAATTTCTTTGTTGTATTGTCAAATCCTTGAATGGAGATGGAATTAGGTATTATTTGTGACCTGTCAACATCTATTCAATCAAGGAGAGTCACACTAAACACATTAAGGGTAGAACAATTATCTATGAGATTGTGTTTGATACCTATGAGATTTAATTGAGCAATTATCATAAAGGTGTCATGTTGTTTACACAACTCCAAAGGAGGGAGCTCATGTTGATGGAAAGTAATGTCAAGATTCAGTTTTTGGATGAGAGCTACCACATCATTCAGAGTGGTACCAGGAGGAAATGTGATTTGTTTTAAGGTTGTTTAAAGAATGTTGTGATAATTTGGTGATTTTTGAAGCAAAATCCCAAAGAGAAAGCTTGGTAGGAGTATTATTTAATTGTTCAAAAAGATCATACTCCTTTGTATGTGGGCTATAGCGAGGATCACTAGGTGGATTAGGTAAGCGTAAAGAGGGTGGGGTTGGTTGTGGCAGTTGTGGGTTGTTGTAGGTGTTATATGTATGAGCAACAATATCATTACTAGATTGCTATGATACATTGGTTTTAGGAGGGTAGAGGGTGTACCGGGGTCGGTTAGAGGGGTGAAGTTTATGTGAGGGTGGGTAAAGAATAAGTTGAGGTTGGATTACATTAACATCCTTAGTTTTAGATGTCTCACAACAAACCAAAGTGAATGATTTGGGTGAGATGAAGTCCTGAAGAGACTCATCTATCAAATGCAAATCATCACCACTAAAAGGTTTGAGGGATAAATTATCATTGATTGGTTTAAGGTGTTCAAGAGAAGAATTAACGGTGTTAATGTTCATTATCATAAGGTTGTAAAAAAAAACCTTAGTGGATGGCTTATGTGAGATGAAGTCTTGTAGGGATTCATCTAACAAAACAAAGTCATCACAAGAAAAAGGTTTGAGGGGAACTTTATCATTAAGGGGTTTAGGTTTCTCATTGCAAGCATTAGAGGATAAAGTGAGTGAGAGGAAGTCCTAAAGAACTTCATCTAACTTTTCAACATCATCACTACTAAGAGGCTTGGATGAGATGTTGTTTCTAATTTGAATCATGTGTTTGAAGGGATGGTTTAATGTTTTAGTTTTTGTATATTTATGTATCAATGAATCTGATCTAAAAGAACTAGAAATGAAAACAAAAAAGGAAATTTTCAAAGATCTAAAACTATCTATGAATTTAATGAAAAGAAGTGTAATTTATGCTAATGAAAACACAAACAATTGAACTGTAGTAGATATGTAATTACAGAAGATAGAAGATGCAATGCAAGAAACTAAAATTTGAATATGTTGATGCATAAACTGTAGTGGGATTGATTTGCCCTAGGTGGCAAATGAGTCCCAAGAGATGAATTTTTTAAGATTTTTATAAATTTTTTATCTTTTTTGGAGATTTTCAAGTCTGTACAATACAGATACAAAATGCTATGCAGAGTGTTGAAATGATTGAATGAAATACAATGTAATAATGAGATTTAATTAATGCTTTCACTAATGCAATGTTTAAGAAACCTTAAGATGCAAAACAATGCAAAATGATGAAGTAATTAATTCCTAAGATGCAAAGAGAAATGTAAATCAGAATGATGTTAGGTTCAAAAGTTGGGTTCACCAAAATGAATCGTAGATTTTTAGTTCCTAAGACTTCTCTAGCTCTTCTAGGGTTTTCACCTAAAAGGAGAGAGATAGGGCCAAAAATTCTAAGGGTTCATTCAAATTATGTAATATGTGATGTTATGTGAGCTAAATGAGATGTCCTAAATGCAATTAAGTGATTTGAATGACTGAATGTAGATAAAAAACTAAGATTTATGCTATGTTTTAAAACACAGTGTTGTTTGCAAAAAGCTTTAAAAAATGAACAAAAATGTAAATTAAACTAAACATAAGGCCTTTTTTTAGAATGTGTGCACCTGGGAAATTGGGAAAGACTGGAAAACAATCTAGAAAATTGACGAAATCTAAATTTGAGCTAACTGGGACTCATTCACCACCTTGGGTGAATCAGTCCCGGGTCAGGACTTTTCTGTACAAAAGTTATTTTCTGTCAATTGGGAAACTGGATATGAATCTAATTCAAATCTGCACCTCAGGAGGGACTCATTCACCATGCATGGTGAATTAGTCCACCATGGAATTTCTACAACTTCAAATTTATGTTCTGCACTTTGACACCTATACAACAATTTTTGACGGAAACCTGACTTGGGATCTCAGAAAATTCCTACAAAATAGCTTAAAATAGTTTTTCTAATGGGGGATTTTCCTTGGTAAAACCCCTAGTTGGGTAATTAAACCTTGAATGGGGAAAAATCTGCTTAAACCCTAGCCTTAAATTTGTTAAAGACTAGGAAAAGATGAAATATGACAAAGGTCCTATTCTATTGTTCTAGAATAAGCAATGCAAGGATGATTTATATGATACAAGATATCAACCCTAGAAACCTTACAACACATGAAAAATAGGAATGAAATGGCATGCAAATGATAAAAAAATAAAATGCAAACCTTAATCTGAAGATAGAGTGAAAATGGAAGATGGAATCAATATGAAACCAAGTTAGGTGTGATTCGGTGGGTAGTTGTACCTCTTCACCCTAGAATTCTTCATGATTCACCATAGGAATCCATTGTCAACCCTTTTGAGTGAGCTTCAAGACCTACAAAAACCCTAGTTTGCTGCCCTAAAACTTCAACTTTTGCTAATGAGACTTGTTGTGGAAGACTTGACTCTAGAAATTGCTCTTGAAAAATGACAAAAAAATGTGTGAAATGACCTTAGATGAGTATTTATAGAAAACAAAACCTTATTTTCCCATTATTTAGACCTAAGAGGTCGACATTCATCAAAAAATCAAGTTAAATTAATCAAATTCCTACTCAAAATTGAATTTTCCCTCAAAGGGGACTCATTTGCCACCCTTGGCGAATGAGTCCCACCAGAGGGGACTCATTTTCCCAAGGTGGTGAATGGGTCCCACTACTGACTTTTGAAGGTGGGTTTTCAGGGTATGAGATAATTAAGTGTTGTTTGTCAGGTTTTATGTTATTTCTAAGGTAAAATGGGCCTCTAGATAAAAAATAATGGATCTAATGGGCCTAAAAATGTCATTTTGAAGGGACTTAAAAGTGGGTCCAATTATGCGTGAAATTGTCTCTTTTCTCAAGAGGGTCCAATTTTCTACAACACAACTCTTAGTTATTGGTTAGTCAAAACAATGATTGTATTGTGTTGGTAAAATTCTCTGAAAAAGGGAATAGATTTATATTCAACAATGTATCATTATAATCCAATGTGTACTCTACAAGTATATAATGGTTTGTTTATTTATTACATTCTAAATTTTTAATGTTGTTTTTTTACAACAATTTGACAAATAGAATTTATCAGTGAGAATACTAGATTTCTGATTTGATCTTATTCCCGTAACATCTAATGCAAGTATTCATTTTTCAATTTAATATTCTTGTTAATATGATTTTCTATGAGTAGGCATTACATTCATGGAAAACCAAATAAATAAAAAATAGATGAGATGTGTGATAAAGATAAAATCCATATGGAGGAGAACTCATAACACAAATAGATAGACAAGACAAGTATATTTGTAAATAGAAAAGATAAGACAATGCAAGAAGAGAGAATTAACAATTGTTCATTTCTCTCTCTTGTCTTGATAGATGTGATGTTGAATGCTTTCAAGAGAGCCTTAGCTATTGATGAGATGTGAATCTAGAAAAGCTTTGTTGCAGAGAAGAGATGTAGAAGAGAAGAGAGTGAGAGAGCCAGTTCGAGTGAGAGGAAGTGAGAATGAATTAGAATAGAAGTGAAAATGGAGTTTTGTGAAGTTGCATGAGTTGGAAGAGCTATTACACCCGTGATTCTACCATGATGACACATGTCACGGGGAAATCTTGCAAGATTCCCTCATTTAAACTAGGAAAGTATGAGGATGCTTGTGTGCTGCATGGATGTCTACACATCATGCAGGCGTCCAACTAAAAAAATTACAAGAAATAAGGTGGTAGACTGCTAACATTTTGTCATTGTCCCTTATGGAGTTGAAATTATAAAATTCTAACTCATAAGATTTTTGTCATAAATGTGGCTAGGCACCATAAAATGTGACGAGCCAAATGTGTAAGTGTGAAGTTTCCATGAGGTATAATTTTATGACACTACAGATATAACCCTATGAGGGATGAGGTGTCCATGACATTGAAAGTGATAAAGTTGATGCAAGCACCAAGATCAGCCAATGTGTTTTGGATCTCTAAAACCCAAATCATAATACTAATGATATGGCTTATTGGATCACTATATTTAGCTGAGATAGTTTTTCTTAGAAGATGACCAAATAGGTGACATTTTAAAATTGAATTGTATTATTTTTCTTTTTATTTCTACTTATATTTTTATCCTCTTTCTTCCTTTCCCTAGGATTTTTATATTCTTCAATCAAACTTGATTCAATAAAAATTCCTTTGTGGAGACTTGATTTTGTTTTTCTAAATACATAAATAATTCCTTTTATAGTCCTCTCTTCACTAGAGATATATTTGATTCTTCACCCTTCCTTCAATATTCTTATTATTACATTCAACATTAGATATTTTTTACATTTGGTACTATGCTTATACTTTCCATACTCTATTTGTCAAAGCATATAACATGGTCATATTAATTTCATTTATACTAACTATAATCGTATTTATATGTACACACTTTAATAATATTGAGTATAATTGATCCAAAAGATTAAACTAGGGTTTGACCACATTGCAAGTATCTATCTAGTCTTGACTATTTTTTCAACTCTTAGGATATACACTTTAATAAGAATATCTACTAAAAAAACCTAGTGATCAACCACCTTTATCCTCTCTCCTTTATGTTTTCTATTATTTATTTATGAAAGTATCAACTTCATTATTCCAATAATTATTTTCCTATAATTTAGCATGTTTTTTGGTACTATTATCTATACAATTTTTTTTATCTTTTTATGTGTAAGATACAATTATGCAGGAGCATCCTAAGTTGTGAGAGCAATCTTGCATCAACTAAAATAATGAATTTTAATTTTTATATTTCTGAAGGTTTGGTGGGTGATTTATTTAATATGGTAATTTGAAAGGTTAGAATAAAATAAATATTAAATTATTACCCTTTTATTATTTTATTGCAAATTCTGGGAGTGCAGATAATTTAGGAGGAACTTTGAGAAATTGTCTATTTTAAAAATTTGCAAAAATAGATTTGGGTGTGAGATTTGGAGGGAGTTATAAGTTTTATGATGCATTTATAAATTTAATTAATTCATTCATGAAAATGTGAGCACCCAAGGTGAGTTGGCAGGAGTTACATTGGAAACTGCCTATATTATGGAAAGTTTTTGGGATGGATTTTTGGAGGTTTTTTTTTTTTTCCCAACTTGGTCGTGGCTTTTGCTAGAGAAGCTTTGGGAGCTTGTTTTTGAAGATTACATGCAACTTGGACTTGGTTTCGGTAGCCATTCTTGGCTAGATTGTGTAGGTTACTATTGCAGGCATAGTATCTTCTTGGAAAGGATATTGGAAGCGTTTTATTGTAGGTTTGAAGGTGTTGTGACAAAAAAATGGATCATGGAATCCATTGTTAAATATTGATTCAATGGAAGGTTAGAGATTAGAAGCTACAGGTTGAAGATTGGAGGTTGTAGGTGCTAGAATTTGGTAAAAGAAGATGGATTGAAGGAGTCCGCTTGTGTGTTTGATGTTTGTTGTTTTGTATAAGACTTACATCAATTTTTAATATTTTTCATCAGCCCATATGGTTGCAAAACAATGTAATTTCAGAATTTTCTTGTTATTGAGTGATTTCAAGGAAGTTTGAATGAGAAATTGAAGACACTATTTGTAGATTTGTGTTATTTTAAATATTTTTTGAGTTGCATTGTATGTTTTAATGAGTTTGTGAATGAGGCTTGATCCTCTACATTAACATTAAAAAATATATTGACATCCCCATGGGTGTATGAGCATCCTCACTATAATATTCAACTATATTTCTTCAACAAGCCTCCATATTTTATTCGATTTATTTCCAAATATTTTAAACAAACATGTATTGTCATTATTATATTTAATTACCAATAAATCTCCCTCAATAAATTCAAATCAAGTTCCTATTTATGCTTTCATTTCCTAGTTTAATTTTATTTACATTAAGAATCTATTTTAATAAGGAATTATTAGTAGTCTAACTGAAACTATAAATAACTAAATTTTTATTTGGTAATATAGTTGTTTTTCTTTTTCTTGAGTGAACTCTTTCATGTTAGATTGATAGTTAAATTACATGGCTAGTTTAATAAGGTACTATTAATAATCTAAGATATTAATTAGTAACATAGTTATGTGTTTGGTTGAGTGAATTATTTCACATTATATTCTTGTAGAATTTTAGGGTAGAGTATTGATTTCTTTTACCACTCATTCATTTAATAAATCTATTTTATATCCATATTTTTGTTGAACTTGATGTGAATTCCAACCTTTATTTTTCTTTCTCTCATCATCCTCACTAAAAGGAATCATCTTTTTACTAAAAAAAAATATAATCTATAATTCAGTTGTTGTTTAATCCTTTTTTTATTTTTGAAATCTATCACTACTTATCAAATTTTATTTTTAGATAAAAATAGACATAGATTTGGTATATATACCTCAAAATGCATAATATAGAGTCTTATTATGATGCCAATATATTTACCTCTATTTTATTATTATCTAAAATTGGTTTTATTTATTATTTTTAATTTAATTTTATATAGCTTGTTAGATTTCCCATCCCTATTGTTATTTTTTAGAATCAATGAGAATTCATCCCTAAAGTATCTCTTCCTAATTTCATCATCCCTTATAAAATCCCTTTCTTGAGCCTAACCATGTATTCTCTCATCTCCTCCTTTGACTCCTCTTTCTCCCTTCATCCCTTATCATCCAACCCATAAGATATTCCACCTTACATGCACCCCAATGATAATTAATTTTATTATAGAGTTGCATTAGTTGAGGTTGGTTTTCCATCCATGAGAATGCTGAACATCACTTGTTTCTCCTCTAAAAAACCCTAATTGATGATGTTTCTTATTACTCAAACTATTCTCTCATAGAATCCTTAAGAAACCTACTTGTTTCCCATCTAAAGGGGATATAAATATTATAAGGTTTAAGATACATTATCCATTTGATTCCCCTATGTGGTATAGCTCTCCTAATTTTAGGAGTAGATAGTGAAATCCAATAATCCAATATCACCTACAAAACAAAAATAACCTTCCACAAGTGATTATGGCAAGATAATAGCTTTCTTGATTATGGATGTGAATTGTAAAAAACCCTATGATATTTAAAGTGTACAAGAGGAATTTATTATATAGGAAAGGTTACAAATAGGATAAGATAAGATAATGACAAGTGTCATAATCCTATGACATGAAATAGAAAATATTAAATGACCTAGAACAAAAGATGTAAATAAAAAAATAGATCTCATGAAAACTAAAACTTCTAGAAATATTCCTAGGAACTAAGTAAATTTAACATGTGAATAAGACCTATTAGGTGAACTGGTTGGGTAAAACAAATTATTCACACCAATTCCCCCTTAATTTCTACTTAGGGAGGAACAAACCAATAAAAAGATGTAAAATATAGGTCCCATGAATGTACAAAAAATATTTCACAAATGGAGAAAATGAGAAAATTTGAAAAACCTAATGAGAGAAAGATCCTCTCTCAAATGAAAATAAAGAAAAAAAATTTGATGGTTGAAGATACAAATGATGCATGAATTTTCATAAGTAGCCCCATCAATACTACTCAGCCAATGCAAGAGTAAACTACTAGTAAAAATACAAGTGTCAATATTATGAATAACATTGATCAATTGAGAATGGAAGGACACCTCCATAAAATAGGAATACAAGAGTGTCTATATGGTAAGTGCTCCATCTCATAAAAATGCATGGGTAACTAGTTTCTACATTATCCTAGTACATAGGAATAAATACTAGATACATAGCTCACTATAGAGATAAAGTATGGAAACATTAGAAAAAATAATATGATACCCCCCATAATACTAACAAAAAAGAGGCATGATAGGTTAAATATAATTATGTGTGACCATGCAATGCATGAAGGAGAAAACATCTAAAAGTGTACAAGAGAGTACTTGCAACTAAAAAGGGTGTGCAAAACAAGGCACACATACATGAGGCAAGAATATTTAGGATTTTATGTTATCATGGAGGGACACTCACTTGAAAAAGGTGTGATGGAAAAATAAGGAACTACACAACCCCAAATGACACTTTATGATATAGTGTGAATACAAAATATGACATAAGATGATGTGAAAAATCCCCATAAGCATGTATAAGAGTGAAACTCTATCTTAGTGCATCTACAAATAAGAAAGTTCTTTTAAAAGATTCTCAAAATGACCAAAAAGGACCAAACTTTAGAAATACATAAAGAAAAACCCAAATAAATCCATCCCATGTAAAATATGGTCTTCAAGTTCTAAAATTTTCAAGTAATGAACTAGAGTGTAAAAACCAAAACTGTGAATAAAATCTATTTGGGAAAAATATGGAAAAATTGCATAGATATGAGGATCTCTAAAATACATTTCCAATACCCCAACAATCACAAAAAATATAAAATTTGGCCATAAGTTACAAGATTGAGGCTAAAAATCACATATGAATTTAACAGGCTTTAAAATGCATCAACAAAAAAATTTAGCAAAAGGACTTGCACCAATACAAAGTTCATGGAACCAATTTTTTGATGATATGTCAATTTTGAATAAAAGATATCATGGCACAAAGCTATACCATTTTGAAAAAAATGCTCAATTATGGCATTAAGGGAGAAATATTGCCCCCCTAAGGGTTGACCATGGATCAAACCATATGACTATCACCTACTAAACTAGGCATTGGGGGTTATAAAAATCATGTTATTGGTGAAGTGACAAACAAGTGGTGGTGGCACTACTTGAGGTAGCAATGGTTGTGTTTCATAGGGCATAAGCCCTTGTGAGCTAGGAAGAACCATCTACTATACTAACCTACAATCAAACACTTTGAACTTGTGTCAAGTTATCCTTTTAATATTTTTAATAATAAAAAATAATTTTGTACAAATAACACCTATTGTGCACATAAAAATGCACATGGATTACACTAGCAAGGAATATGCTTAGTACATGAGACTTGTAAATGACGTAAGATAAGATAAGATCTAATGAAATATAAAACTTCTAGAAATATTCCTAGGACCTATGCAAACTTAATATATGAATAGGACCTAGACTAGGTGAACTAGATAGGTAGACCACCTTATTCACACTAATATCCCCTTAAGTGCAATTTAGGGATAAGTAGACAAATGTAAATTATGCAAGAATGCAAGGATGGGTCTCAACTATGAGACCATGTTAGGTACCATTTAAAAATAATATCTCACAAATAGAGTAAAGGAGGAAAACCACATGGTAAAAAACCCCTCTTAAAAAAAGAGAATGCAAAAAACAATCATGTATAAATGATGGAATAAGTGATAAATGGAGGACTCAATGTGACACCCTGAGTGCTAAATCCATCACAAGTATAAAATCAATAGGTCCCCATAAGAGGGAATGAGTGAGACTATAAATTACCCATAATGAAGTATCTCCTATGCCAATGATGAGTTCTTGAAGACTAAAGAGTATCTAATGCTTGAAAACAACATGCCTCCCCTATTAAGAAACAAGTCCAATGGTAAATGTATAAGAAACTCCAATTCCAAGAAGGGAGATGAAGGTAGAAGCATGATGATGTGTTTCTTTGAAAACTGATCAAGTGTGTCCATGCAAGAATATGTCATAACCAAATTAGGTATGTTCCCAATCAAAGATGATGACAAAGCAAGATTATGTGAAAACTTAGGAACAATCTCCAAAGAAAATTATGGGTTGACTATAATTGTTATGTAAATTTCATCAAAGAGGAGTGATAAACCCTCAAATGTATCCTCGAAACTTGTAATATAAGAATCACAAATTAAATTTGATATGCTTGTCAAATACTGATCCCACAAAGATAAGTCTTAAAGACAATGACCATCTTGCTTAACTAAAGTATTGGAATCCATGAAAAATATAAAATTTGAAGAGGTGGGAGGTGAAGGAGATGAAATATCTTCACAAGTCTTAAGAACCCCAAGGTTCAAGTAACCTCAAGCTAATATATTTATGAACTATCCACACTTGATGCAAGAGTGTCAACCTTAGAGAAGTCATAATTGTGAGAAAAATGTGAAAAATTATAAATATTAGAATAATGATTAGCCTTACCAATTGCAACAACCTATCTATTCTACAAATCTTGAATAAACACTAAATCTAGAGTGAACTCAATTATCTTCCTTGTACCACTATGTTTTTTTTATAAGGAAAAACAGGTTTTGAAGGGACCTTGAAACCCTTTACAATGACAAAAACCTACAAGAAATACTAAACCAATAAAGCCTGCAACCCAAAGAAACCAAAATGCTTACAACATAAATTAACCATGAGACCTATCAACAACCCTAAAGCAAAACATCAACAACGAGGCTGATCAAGTAAAAGAAACAACAAAGCTACAACATTTTTTCCAGAACATTAACCAAGGCCAAATTTTCCTCAATGACCCCCTTGTGCATCTCCATAACATTCTTGAGCTCCTCAAACTAAATAGCAGCCCGCTTCTTGGTCTTGCTCCTCATTCTCAAACACAGACCAACATCCACATCCTTTTCCATAGTTGGAACAATATCCTCATTCTTCTCCACCAGATTTGAGCGATTCACATCCTCCATGGACTTCTCAATATCACCCAGCTCTAGGGATTTACCAGTCCATTTCAAGGCTTTCTCATTTAAAATAGAGAGTCCATTAGTAGTCAATTTTAGAGAATTATTGCTAATGTTAACTACAGTTTTCAAATCATCAGACAAAATACTAATTCTATCCTCAATGTTAAAAAATATCTCCTCAAAAGTCTTATGGACCACCAATTCCAGGGAATTAATCCTCTCCTCATGAGTATTACCAAGACGGTTAGCATCCACAACAAGTTTATCAAGCATAACTTTCATGGTTTTGACCTTACCTTTAATTGCCCATTCCTTTTGGTTGCTATGTACCAGCGGCACACAAACATCTTTCCAATTCTTCAACTGGACATTAAGCTCCTTAACTTCCAAGAAAATCCATTCAACTAGTGAAATCAAGTTGTGAGTTCCATACTTAACCATCCTACAAAACATGCCCATGTTAACCTCATCCCAATTAATAGGAGGCACAACTTGAGAATCAATATTTTGAATGCTTCCTCTTGAGCCTCCTCTTTATCCTCCATTTCTTCCTCAATAGGAGAATCCTCCACTTCAATCACCTCAAATTTAACCTGATGCTTATCTAGCATATTCTCTAAGTCCACTAGGATTTCTAGCCACTCCACCTTCAGCACTCCCTTTAACCTACTCAATGCCAATATGAGAATCTAGAGTAACCTGGTTAGGGTCAACCCCCTTTGAACACTCCAAATGCTCAATCCCCTGAACATTAACCTCAATAGGTTGCACGGACCTTGGGAGGCCTTTACCAACACTATGACTATCCTCCACAATACGGGAGCTCTCCAAAACACCCACTTTATGAGGGCTTGGGGAATGTTTATCAACAGAAATAGGGGACTCCACAACTTTAGACACCTCCACCTTTTGCTTGACAAAAGTCTTATCTTTCCTAGGGCACTTTTTCTTCCCCTTCATACTCTTCTTATTAGAAAAAACCATAGCTTCCTTCAAATCATTATCCATTTCATATCCCTTGGACCAGGATTTAAAAGCTTCATAACCCTCCTCAGACTCACTATCCTCCTCTGACATCTCCTCAAAATCAAAATCCTCATCCTCAGAATTCCCTTCCCATTCTGTTGTTGAATCACCAGTCTCATATCCATAATTTTTTGCACCCTTTTTAAGGGTTAGAGTCTTAGGAGAAACAGGGACCAACTTCATCTTTATCTTTTCAAACATGAGATTCATAAGGCCTTCATGGAGAATAGCCTCCTTGGGGTTCTTCTGATGATCCTCAATACTATTCTCCATCAACAACAAAAGATAAAAAGGAAACATAACCAAAGCATTGTGGTGGAAATGATTTAGAAGCATGAAATGGTAACTATAAATTATAGAAAACCTACCCTCCGAGGTGAAGTAATGCATAATGACTAGAGCTATATCCCTCCAAAGCGGCTTGAGAGATTTGTGGGCATACCCACACTACCAATGGACCTAAGCTTCTTCTCATCAAATTTAAAGAAATTTTCAAGGGATTTCTTAGTTGCATCTCTATCTCTGTAGAAATTCCTTCTAGTAGAAAGAAGACCAATCACCTCAGCTACGAAATCCTCATTAATATTAAACTCCACACCTTTGTATTATAGAATCCTACTGCTCCACCCTTTAGCAAAAAAATTTGTTGCTTCAAGGTTTGGACCTTGGAGCTTTAGAAAATATGGGCTTACCCCACCATTTTCCAGTTGCTCCCACATAATTTCATTACTCCAAAACTCCTCATAAGAGCTTGGCTCCACTCTATAATGAGCTCCTCCCATGGAAACATGTAGTGAACAAGACACCACAAACACCTTAATTTTTTGCAAAGACAAGATTAGGCAAACTAACTAAAAAAAAATGCAAATAAGACCCACAAAGTGTATGATCCTACCATTCCAAGTACTACCTAAGCTATGCAACCAAACCATAATATCACGAAAATATAAAAGGAAATTATGAGAAGAGCAGGTCCAAGACTCTACATGCAAAAACTAACTCAGAACCAGAAAAAAGAGCCTTTCCCCTAGCTTTAACACCTTAATAACATGACAACTGGTCATTATTGGAAATGATCTTAAGGTTAAGTGCCAAGGATTCAAAATCATCCCAATTATTTTGAGCTACCACTTCCAAATTAGCTAACCCATAAGCCAACAAGTTAGCTTCGTTAAACACATGCGAAATTCTAATATCATCAAAAGAATTGATGATGGAAAGTGAATCATTAATAAGATGGGAAATCGACCAAGATGGTAGGCTATTCAACATAAAACAATAATATTAAGAGAATCCCCTTCAATCCAAAGTTTGGAGACCTTGAAAATTTTCACCAAAAAGAGGCCATGATAGGCTGTTGCTACCTTTGCAAAGTGGTTTGTCTGGGTTCCCAAAGGGAGTTCCACCACAAAGAAAAACCTACCATTCTCATCACGTAACACTCCCCCACAACCAGCAGGTCCCAAATTCCCCTTAGAAGCCCTATCAAAGTTGACTTTAAACCAACCACAAGAGGGAGCCTTCCACTGAACCCCCTCCCTAGAAGCTTTTATCTTCTTCATTAGATTAAAGAGGTCACAAGAGATATTATGTATTTTTCCCACTAAATTTTTTTAAGGAGAATCAACCACCTTGAGATTAAAAGAGGGGATCATTGAGAATTTAGAAAGGAAATTTTCCTTAATAACTTCACAAATTTTAAGGGCTGGCCTAGAAGGAAACAATTATAGCTAACGAAAAACATGATTGTTATGTTCCTTCCAAACTCCCCATGTCAAATGCTGCAAGACAAGAGACCACAACATCAAGAGAATTGAATTAAGAGTAGGAGCGACCCACTAAGACCAAAATTTAGAGAAAGAAGCAAGAAAAATCCAAGATAAATACCACAATTGAAAAATATGATCCCACACATTCCAAGTATAACTATAGCCAACCACTAGATGATAACAATCCTCAACAACTTCTTTACATAAGAAACATGTGTTCTGCAGAGACATTCCCATTTTCACAAGATTATTGAGAGTTAAGATTTTATCTTGACATAGAAGCCAAAAGAAAATATTAATCTTAGGTAGAAGCTTCACATTCCACAAATGACCCCAGAAAGGAGGGGGACCAACTAGTAGAGTCTGAAAAGAGAAGGACGAAGAAATAGAAAACTTGCCATTGGGGGTCAACCTCCATAGCACAAAATCATTAGGAGAATCAACAGGGATATGAATCAAAGAGAGAAAGAAAAAGAGGGGCTCCAGATCCCTATTAACTAAATCAAGTTTGATCCAACTACCATGAAGGATATAATCAGCCACAAAAACACCCCATTCCTTGAGAAAAAAATATTTGAAAGGGGCTGCCCAAGGTTCATCCTTCAAGGGACTGTGACCAATCCACCAATTATCCTAGAACAAGATCCTCCTACCATTTCCAAAGACCCACTATAGGCCAACAACCATAGTTGAATGAGCATGAAGCATAAAGTTCTAGAGGATAGATCCCTGAGGAGGAATCAAATTCTACCTAAAAAAATCTCTAAATTTATCCACCCCTCTCAAATATTTCGAAGAGTAAATCAAAATCTATTCTTTTTCACTCACAAGAAAGTTCCACAAATGTTTCACCATAAGGGATGAATTAAAATATTTCATCTTACACAGGCCTAAGCCATCTTGGAATTTCGACCTGCAAACCTCCTCCTAGGACAAGTGTAATATTTTCTTCTCCTCCACCCCATACCACATGAATATTTTTTGAATTCCCTCAATATTTTCCCAAAACCTTCTGGGAATTTGGAACAAAGTTAAGGTGCAAACCAAAAAATTATGTAAATTCAACATTATTAACTAAATTTTACCTGCTCTTCTAAGCAAGGAACCCTTCCAACCAACAAGCTTCGAATGAAACTCATCAATGATACCATTCCAAAAAGAATCAGGGACACCATTAGAATAAAGAGGAAGCCCTAAATAGGTTGAGGGGAGCTCCCCAATACCATAATCCAAAATACTAGCGATCTTCAATTGATGATGTTCCAGAGTATTAAGAATAAAAGAAATGCTCTTAGGAAAACTCACCTTTTGATCTGAAGCTACCTCATATTGCTAAAGAATACAACAAATATATTTATTCGTAGAAATAGAATCCTCCACAATAATAATAGTATGATTAAATTTTTTTTGATGAGAGCAAAAAAGTTGGTGCAAGGATGGATAAAGGCCTTTGAAGGCCCCATTAGACATTGCCTAAAGAAGAAACCTACCCAAAGTCTCCACCATAATGATAAAAAGAAAGGGAGAAATAGGATCCCCTTGCTGTAGACCATGAGAACTTCTGAAAAAGGTAGAGGGCGAACCATTGATAAGTACCACAAAAGAAGGGGAGGAGATTAATTGCCACATCAATTGTAGAACCAGTTTCAAAAAACCAGATGCCTTGAGAATGTCGCTGAGGAAACGCTAGTTCACCCAATCATAAGCTTTTACTAAATCTGGCTTCAAAATGAGCCTAGTCTTCTAGTTAACTTTAGGAGAATTAATTTTTTCATGCACCGTGAGAATAGAATCCAAGATCTTCCTTCCCAACACAAAACCATTATGCTAAGGTGAGATAATCTTAGAAAGCACCCTTTGTAGCCTTCAAGTAAGCACCTTTGAGAAAATCTTATAAATCGAATTACAAAGACTGATAGGCCTAAAATCACCAAAGAGCTTAGCCCCAGGCTTCTTAGGAATTAACACTATAAATGTGGAATTCAATTCCTTAAGAAGCTTCCTACTCCCAAAGAATTCTTTAGTGGCATTCATAACATCCTTCGAAATTATATCCCAATAAGACTAAAAGAATAACATTGGGAACCCATTAGGTCCTGAAGATTTATTTCCTTCAAAAAAGAACACGACATTTCTAATCTCCTCATCTAATGGAATTCTAGTCAAGACCCTATTTTCCTCCTCTAACACCAAGTTAGGAATAGTGTTAAGGAAACCCTATTGGTAGAAAGGATCCAGAGGAAGATCCTCTGAGAGAAGGTCCTCAAAGGAAGACCAAGCCGTGGATTTCATTTCATCATCCTCTTCAAGAGAAAAATTATTCACAACAATTTTAGATATCCTATTAGAGGATCTATGCTTCAAAGTAGTAATATCAAAAAACTGGGTATTTTTATCTCCACTTTGAAGCCAAATAGCTATATACCTTTGCTTCCAGAACTCCTCCCTAGCCATAATATTATGCAAACTAGCTAAAAGGACACTTTCCTCATGAAGAAGCGAGGAATCAGACCCACAAGCTTGCATTCTTTGCTACACAATATCCAGTTTATCCTTAAGCTCTGATTTCTCCTCAAAAATGTTTCCAAAAGAAGCCTTATTTCACTGAATTAGGTTTTTCTTAACAGAAGCAAGATTCTTATCAACTTTATACATGGCTGACCCATCAACATTAATATTCCACCACTCAAAAATTTTTGAATGCAAGTCTAGGTGGCTAGTCCACATTTTTTCAAATCTAAACAAAAAACCCTTTTTCAACCAAAAATCTCAATATTCAAGGATATAGGAAAATGATCCAATCTAAGCCTAGTAAGAACAGAAAGAGAAAAAGCATAAAAAATGTAACCAATCAAGAGAAATAAGAGCTCTATCCAACTCGATCTGAATAAGAGCATCCCCAACATGCCTATTGGACCAAGTATAAGATGCCCCTCCCAAATCCAAATCCAACAAAAGATTATCATTGATGAAATTCATGAGATCAATTCAACTGTCATTTTCCAGTTGAGATCCCCAAAATTATCAAAATCATTTAGCAGGGTGTTAAAATCCCCAATCACCAACCAATTTTGAAAAGAGAATTGAGCCTTAAAGGTATTCAAACTCACCCAAAAACACTTACGAGATCTTTTCGCATTTGGAGCATAGATATTCAACAAAACCCAAGAGAACATATCCCTAAAGCAAAAAATGAAGTAGCAACATGATTCTCAAAACAAAACAAGTTAGAGCCAACAACCACCTTAGGATTCCAAAACATTGCCACCCCACCAGAAGCACCATTAGAATCAAAATATTGACAACCACAGTCCTTAAAAAACCTGTTCTTAATTCTTTCAACCTTCTCCGCACTCGTCTTAGTCTCTTGAATCAAAATGATATCAGGATGATGATCTCTCACAATGTTTGCAAGAAGATCATATTTATGAGGATTATTTAATCCTCTTATATTCCAAGAGAGGATTTTCATAAAATATTCTGTGAGAGACCATTCAGGCCCATCTCAAGTAGAGTAACCTACGAACCATCAACAATATCACATTTGCTTGCCCTCTCTTGAAATTTTTACAAAGAAGGCCTTCCTCTACCCCTTGGCTTCCAACCACAATCCAACTTAAGAAAATTCCTTGTAGCCATCCCCACCACAAAGAGGTTTGGTTTCTTCTTATAATAAGACTTGAAAGTAGAGAGAACGGGGACCCAATCCTCCTCTTCCTGAGGAGCACATGAAGAACAATCATTGACAAAAGAGATGGGCACCAACTTCTCTAAAACTGATTCCACCAACAACTCAATAGAAGGAAAATCCTCTTTGACCACAACTGATTCCACCATTAGGGGACCTAATAACTCCTCGGAATTTAAAAACAAATCCTCAAATACCATCTTCAAAGGGGTCACCTTCTTAGGCTCCTCCTCAGTAGGGTAGGGATGAATTGGAGAAACAACAGGATCCTTCACAATTGAGTCACCAAGAGGCGAACACTCACACACCACCTCCTCCAAAGGTTCAACAGAGTTTTTTTCAACCCTAGAAATAGGATGTTTCCCAACCTCCTTCCAAACTTTTGTCTCCTTTTGAGAGGGGGAAAGGCCTTTTGAGGAGGGACCATTGGCTTCAAAGGAAACTTCTTCACCCAATGACCCACCTTCTTGCAGTGGAAACAGACAAAAGGGATAGACTCAAACTCAACCACCTGCTCCCACACTCCCAACTTAGAGTTTATCTTTATTATTGATGGAAGATCTGTAGCCTAGTCCAGAATCACACACAACTAAGCATAAAAAAGCCTATTCCTTGAAGCAATAAGATTATCAATATAACGCAAGCATCCAAAGGTAGACGCAATTCCTTTAAAGAATTTCTCATCCTATAATTCAAGAGGAAGCTCGAGCAAGAAAACCCACACCAGAGTCGAGTCAAAAGAATAGGAACTTGGGGAGAAAATTTCCTCCAATTTCTTTAGCACCAAAGTAGACTTCCCAATAAGCCAAGGCCCCCCCACTAAAACCTTCAACAAATATTCATCACAAGAGAAAGAAAACAAGAAGAAGCCCTTCGTAAGGGCTGCTACCTCAACCTAGCCTTTTAGATGCTACCAATTCCTAGCTAGGTTATGAACCATATCAATATTAGGATGAGGTCCCAAAAACTTACCAACCAATGATTTCTCCATGGAAAGAATACCCTTATCAATAATACAATCTGGCATAGAGACAAAATAATCACTAGCTGACGGGTCAACAAAGAAGTCCACTAGAGGAAAGGATCTCTTCTCCTTAAGATTTGCACCAAACAAATTTGACCAAGACTTACCATCCACTGAGGCAACAACATGTTGAACAACTTTAGGGATGAAAAATGCCTTGGGAGCCACAAAATAGACCCCACCTTGTCCAAGGAAGTACCATTCGAACCTAGACTATTGGAGGGAGGAAGGAAATTTGAGAAACCCAATGGAAAGGACCCATAAGATTTCCCATCTGAAAGACAACTGTCAGCCAACCTCCCAACATCAGCTTGACCTCGGCCATTAACACCAAATCTTGGAGCAGGTTTCCCGCCTTACCAAAATTTGAAAAATCCTTACCACCATCCGAAATTGTTGCTACAGCTCCACCCGATGACACACCCATATTTTTTATTATTTACCACTATGTGTTATTTGATATATATAAATAATATTGATGGAAAGTTCAAGAATAAAAAGGAAATCATTAAAAAATCTAGTACTCATGTGAACATCTCCTTTTGCACAAAAAACCATATAAGTATTATTTTCTATCAAGATTTTAAATGTAGCTAAAGGTTCAAATATCAATAATATGATGAACAAGCCATGTGGTGGGAAGATCTAAAGTAAGGAATCTATCCTACACACATATGGAATAAAAACACAAAAAGTTCTCTTCTTTTCATCTTATCAACTCCATATGAGCTCTACTTGGATGTTGTTTCTTATTTCTCAAAATATTCCCTCATAGGCTCCTTAAGAAATCTACTTTTTTCCCATCCAAAGGGGATGTAAGTACTACAAGATATAAGATACATTATCCATGATAATTCATTTTTTGGTATAACTCTCCCACTTTTATTCATCCTTCCCAACCTACCTCTTCCCTTTTTATTTATATACCCAACTTTCCTTTATCCAAAATTTCAGGCTTATTCCTTGTCATCCTACCCATGTTCCTATAGTTTATTTATCTCTCTATACAATCCTTCCTTTAATATCCTAACCTTCACCATTGACCCTATCCTTAACTAGCTAGTATAAGATATGTGAATGATAAAATGACAAATATCTTCCTATTGTCTTCCACCTTTGGATATAAAACTCTAATCTCCATACTTATGTTTATTTATGCATAATAAATCATTAACTTCTATCACAACTCATTATTCCAACTTTAAAGTTTACAGTAGGACACATGTAACACTCCTACCTTCATGATAATATTTAATTACATGTTACTTCATGCCTATCTATTGACATAACTTACATTTCCAATTATTAGATGAATTTTTACAAGTAATTAAGGGTTATTTTATTTAATTAATAAATGCTAAAAATTATCTTAGATTGATACATATTTTGAGTTGTATTAGGGGCATCATATACCCCACTTTATATTTGAGCCATCATTTCCATATTTTTACATGTATGTTGTATCATGACTTACCATTATATACTATAATTTCATGAACATATTGAGCTTACCATTGCTATAGCTTAATATTTTTCCCCATTGTTCTATCTTCATGCAATTAGCTAAATTTTCATCACCACTAGGGACTTGCATTATTTTAAAATCATTACTATACATGATTAAATTCTTTCATGATTAGCTTAAATTTAATTCACATAAATTTCCCCTCTTAAATAATTCATTTCATCCTATGGTTACAACCAATTATAAGCATCATATGATTTTAATAATATATGATAACACCTTGTAGGTTCCATTAATTATGTTTTGTATCTTTTGATGTTTAAAAATTTAATTTAAATGCATATTTGTGAGTACTAAATAACTTTAGATACATACTAGTTCTAGGTTTCACATACACCTTAATGTGGGAGTAAAAATATAATGATGATTTTTTCATATCCATACTATTTCCCATTTAGTTTTGGGCACATTTTGAGGATGGTTCCTTGATACATAGATATATTTACAAATGACATAGTTTTATGAAATTTAAGTCCCTTTACCTATTGCACCTACTTGTAAGATTTGTTGATTAACCCCATAGGAGTCAAGGATCACCTAAAATAAAAAACAGCTTTCACATAATAGAGAAGCAATTAAAATACCATAAAGCTCAAATGTCCTAAGTAAGATTAAGTTTGTAAGTGTGAATATGATCTATTATGAAATTAGTTATGTAATATACTATGTTCACACTAACACCCCCCTCAAGTGCAACTTAGGGAGTATGAAAAATTATGCAAAAATGCAAGAATGGGTCTTGATTACAAGGCTATGTTAGATACCCATGCAAAAATAAATCTCTCACAAGTAGATTGAAAGAGAAATGACCATAGAAAAGAAAAATCTCCCCAAAAGAGAAAAGATGCAAACAAATATGTTTAAGTGAAATAAGTAGGACTTAATGTGACCCCCCAAGGACTAATTCTATCACCAAGATAAAATAAATACCCCCCCTCCACAAGAGAGAACGAGAGAGATTATATAGCTCCACTATAATGTATAATCTCTTTTAGTTATGGTAGATGAAGATACATGAATCTTGAACAACATTCCACCCTAGGAAGAAACAAACCCAAGTAGAGATACAAGATGTCTTCCTATGATGGAAGAAATATCATGATGTATGGGGTGAGTGTAGGATCATCATGGGCCAAAAAATGACAATTGGAAGTAAAATGTGTCTTTACCTATCCAAAATTGTCAAATGGATATTTCAATTTTTGTACGAGTCAAATAAATAATTAAATTTGGCTTGGTAATACATAAAAAAATGGATATCCATTAGTAATGGATATCCATTACTTATAAATTTTTTTTCAAATATATTCTTTTTAAAATGGATACCCGTTATTCAAAAAAAAATTTGTTATTGCAAAATGGATATTGTTGATGGTCAAAATAACACAACAATGTTTAAACAGAATATCACTATTTTGTTTCTCCTGAAAAAGATAACTAATCTAAAATCACCTATCTTCCAAGGTCTCAGTAGTTGGTTCTCAAATGTGCTATCATCATTCAATGATTCATCCAACTATAATATTCAAGGGACTTGTGTTGGTAAAATAGTACAAACTAGATATTACAAAGTAATCTAACTAGGGATTTTCAAAAAAAAAGAAAAGATAGATTACTTTTGAATTAAATTTCAACAACACACATCACAAGCTCATCAGATAATTCATAGATCAATAAACAAGAAAATATCATCCATAGATAATACAATAGATATTTTTGAATTCGACCTCTTATTGAATTTCACCAATTTAATAAATATTTACACACAATAAGATTCACTAGCATACAAAAACCATTGTCTATTGTTATCATCACTAAACTAATAAACTTTTGAAATTTAACTATTTGCATTCAAACTATAGAAAATGTTTAACTGTTTTCATAAAAGTTGTAAAAATAAAATTTCTAGTTTTAGGCAACAAATATAACTTCAATTTTCCGACCTTTTCAATGAGGAGAATTTTCTAACTTTTAGAAAGAATTAAACACCGATTTCTCCTTTCAAAAAATAATGATCCATCAATTGGGGCCCAAATCCTCAATTATAGGGGGTTCTTCCAATTGAGCAAGAGTCTTCATTTTGCTGAAATTGTTAAAACCGAGAAAGTATCCCTCATTCCTGCATAGTCAAAATTGATATAGAGTTGACTATTATTCATGTTGAAGAGATGTGTATCCTTCCTTGCCTGTCAAAAGTAACCTAGAGTAAACTTCCTATCAAAAGCCAATCTAGAGTTACTGCTTCTTCTTGACTAGATTCTTTTTGAAAAACAAAATATTCTTTCTCTTACTTGGTGGATTTAACTGTTTTGGTTGCTTTGACTTGTTTGAAATACTCTTGAGTATTGTTGAAGATTTGCTGCAAGGTCTCCTTTTTAGGTCCATCTACCCATTCCACCTTGAACATCTCCCTTTCAAACTCCTTGGTGGTGGTAGTGTACATATCTTGCAACCTACTAACCTCTTTAGTAGCATCCTGTAAATTATATTTTATCTCCATTAATCTATCTAGTAGAGTACCCTCATCATTATCCCCTTATTTTATTAATCCCTCCAAGCGGGTATTCCATTGATCTTTTATTTCTTGTAGGGAAGTAAATTTAGAACCTATTGTAGCCTCTTTATTAGTGACTTCAACAACAATCCCCTTAAGCATATCTACTTGATCTGATATATCTTGTTGATCTTGAAGCAAGTTCCTTTTATGCTCCATCAGAACATCTATTTTGAAGATTGATATGTTCATGTATTTATCAATATAGCTCAAATATTGATCCTCCAAACTAGCATACTCAAATATTGATCATCTTCCCTACCTGAGCGTTAAGCTCATCCTTGCCCTACTTTTCTTTAATCATTCTTGACTTTATTGAGGTGGCTACAATGACAATAATATCCATTTTTTGATTCCTTGTTTGGTTACCCATATTAACAATACTAATTTGATAATCTAAAGCTTGCAACTTCATATTATCTTTATCAACTACTGGAGTTGCAATGTCTACCACCAAGTCCCTATCATCAATGAGCCTTATGGAATGAATGTCTCTAGGCTTCTTCTTTGGCTTCGCTTTATCAACCTCCTTTACCATATCATCCCAAGTCACTAGCTAGGCTTGAACTTTTTTCCTCTTGTCTAGGTTCAATTTTAATCATGTAGGAGCAGTAGGCGGAGGTGTTACCTATTGGGTGCTTGAAGGTGTTGAAGACGGAGGTGTAGGAGGAATTGTCTCTACCATTTGTTCTAAAGAATTCTTTTCCTTCTCATCTTTCTCTTTTGAAAATCTCTCTTGCTCTATCTTCTCATTTTGAGATTTTATTTCTTCTACCTTTTTCATCTCTAATTCTTTCTATGTAGTTTCTTCTTCATCCCTTTTTCTTTGTTTTTCTAGTCTCATTGCACAAGATTTCTCCTCTTCTACTTTGTCCTATTCAAATTTATTTTGTGCTTTTGTAGCCTCTTCTTCCTCACAAGCAAGCTCCTTAGTGGCTTGCTTTTGAGCAATCTCTAGAGTATTTCTTTATGTTCTTTCTTAGTTAATACATGGATCATTTATGCCTCATTCCAAAGGTTTCCCTCCTCAAAATCAACATCTCCTGCCTTAGGCTCTTCCTCAAAACCTTCTTCATCTTCTCCCTTTTTCTAAGGGAAGTCTTCTCGAAGGGGAGTCTCCTTAGAATAAGAGGGTATAGGTGATTTCGTTACATTACTCACTGGTCCAACTTCTTTATTTGAAGGTACAATGGGAGGGGTATCCTCAGTTTGCATAGGAATAGTAGAAGGAACTCCATAGGTATTTCCCTCTCTAGGGTACAAAGTAGCTAGGGGTTTAACACCTAGACTTGAAACAACCCCTGCAACAACAACTTGGTAAGTGAATTTATCTTGCTCCAAGGATTCAACAACCTTCTTCATCATGATTTATTTTGTTTTCCTAGTATCCTTCTTCAACCTTTTGTATTGCCTTGTTTCAATTGAAGAAGTGGGCTCACTACTGGAATCCTTCTTCTTCCTTGATACCTTAACCCTTGGCTGTTTGAGACAAATATTAATCCATTTTAGAATCCTCTCAACAACTACCTATGAGATTTTATTAATTCTTGTTTCTTCCTTCTCCATCCAATTAATTAGATCTAAATATTTTGTAGCCACTTGATCCATTCTGTATCAAGGATCAAGAATTTTCCATCATATGAACTCCCTTCTATCTTTAATCCCAAAGTACCTCATCTATGGAATGGTTAATCTTTGATATCCTCTTTTTCTGACCTCAAATTGGTCTTGCAAATTGGCCCAGAAAATCCTCAAGGTGGTCCTCACAATAAGGAAATACTGAAGCATGTATCTCATTCATCTTCCCTTCAGGCTCATAGTTCTCCCTTTCTTCATAAAACTTTAAGTTGTAGGCATATAATTCTTCTCTTACAGCCTTAGCCACTACTGTTAATTGTCAGGAATAAAATCCTAACTTCATAGGGAAAGAATGGCAACCTACTTTATGTTTTTCTGAGAACTTGGTATTTACCTCAACTACCTTCTTGGAGAATTCCATTAATATCATCTTACCATTACAACACCTTGGTAATTTAAAAGGAGCCTTATCAAACCCTAACAACCTAATATAATTACATCTTGGGTAATAAATGAACCAACTTCCCCATTCCTCAACAAAATCCATGGCTTCCTTAGACATTCTAAAACCTACATCTCTAGTCAACTGTATGATCACCACATACAAGAAGGAATCGTTTACTCTTTTGAAATGTCTTTCTACTTTCTTGAGTTCCAACTAATTATAGTATTTCCAAACATTATTCTATCCATCTACCTCTCTGAGCATGCCTATTAATGTCAATCCTGGGAAATTCCCCATCCTAGTAGCACAATATATAACATAGGAGCTCATATAAAAGGTGTTGGTATCCTCCACTTTAGTAATTTGATACCATCTATCCCTAGTCCAAGTAATTTTTTCCATCAAGAATGATCTAAATGAATGGGAACATCCAATATGCAAAAACATGTGAATCTCTCTTTCCAAATTCCCTATACAATAATGTAATAATTTCACCTTCTTTAGCTGAGAAATCAGAACTTTTAAGCTTTGTGGGAACTTTTTTTACAAACTTCTTTTTAGTTTTTAACCATCTCTTGTTGATATATTCCTTGTTTCCCTCTACATCTTTCTGATATTGTGCCAGTGCTTGGGCCTCAGTTATGATTTTGAGGTTAGGATAAGGAGGAAAATCAAATAGTAGTCTCATCATCCCTAGTGACAAATCAATGATATAATTTCCCCAAAAAATAATCTATTTTGTTTGAGTTGAATTATAGGCATTTATAGCAGCTAATATGAACTCAGGGCACTGTACAACAATATTTATTGAACCTATGTGTGCTAACCCTGAATTAGCAATTTTATTTTCTCTTGGATTAGCATCCTCTACAAAAGTGTCCTTAACAAATTGTTCTAGGTCAATATGACCAACCAATGTGTCTGTTATCTCCATTACTTTTGACTTGAACTTGGAGGGGAATAGATTTCCTTAGTATTTTTACTTCATAGTGTAAGGAAATTGTTCTGGTTTAAGCCTCTTAGGTCTCTGTCCCCTTTTTCCTCCTTTCTCTTCTTGCACTTCCTGCACTTCTTGCACCTCTTGAGTGCCAATATCCTCTTCTAATGAATAAATTTAATTAAAAATACAAATAATGACATTCATTAGACAATAGGAGCAATTGAAAAGGCTATAAATCATATATATTTTATATTAAAAGCCTATGATCTGAAAGAAGTGCTTTCCTAGGTAACATGTCTATACTTTCGAAAGTCAAGATCTAGATTGCACCTAGAATGTGACCATTACTAACTCATCTTATAATACTCATCACACATCAAGATTAGGTTTTAGTTAAGTATTTTAAGTCCACAAATAAGCCTATTGAGAATTGGGATCTAGTCGTGTTCTACATCAGAACCTTGAAAGAAAACATGTTGGAAGTTGGGATCGGGTCAACACCCAATACCAACATTTTGTAAACTGAAGTAATTCAAGTTTTACTCTAGGTTTCGATCCTGACCAGAGGTTAGAAATTAGAGTTAGGATAGTATAAGGTACTATAACTTGGAATGGGGTTGGGATTCAGGTTCACTTTCAAAGTCTGATCTTGAAAAGTTATCAAAAGTCAAAATAGAGATGTAATTTGAAACTGGACCTTTTGAAACATGAGTGGGCATGAGTATGTTACAAGTTCTAATCTTGAAATTCTATCAAAATTCAAAAATCAAGATGGCACCTAGCATCAAAACTTAATACTATGTCAAAGGTTTGGTTCCCTTTTGAAGTCTGATCTCAAAAATAATGCAGGGATCAAAATTGGAGCATGAATTGGTACTTTGATAAAAAACCCTAAACATAGTAAGGTCATGATTCAAACTTTGATTCCGATCAAAGATTGGAAATTAAAACTAGGACATGGATAGGATCTGGACTTAGGAAATGGTAACACAATGAGATTTAGTTTCAAAATCTGATTTTGATAGGAATTGAGTGTTGGAAAAATAAGGACACACAACTGAAAGGGGGGTGAATCAGTTGTGACAAAAACTTCAACTTTTCTAACTTATCTTGACTTTAATCTCAAATGTGATGAATAAGAAAATAACCAAAAGTAATTAACACATCAGAGAGACAAATAACACCAAGATTTTTTTTATGTGGAAACCCTATTAGGGGAAAAACCACGGTGGATGTTAGTCCACAAGATTATACTCTGTTAAAAGTATAAAGAGAAATAATAAGGGGAATGCACATGCATTTAGGAACACTGCCTAGAGCTCATTGCTCAAATACAAAAGAGGACTCACTTTCCAACAATACAGAAATATGGATTAGATCCATAGAGTATGAGCTGAAAGAATAGCTTCTACACAAGCCTGATTATAGTTCCAATTAAGCTTAGAAAACCTTCTTCACACTTTCCTCAAATTTCTTCACTCTCTACTCTGCAATCAAATGATAGAGACACTATTCAAACATTTACACTTTCTATAGCATACATTCACACTTATTCACACACTAAACTTTCTCAACCAATTGCTCTTATATATCTGCTTCATGGGATTTCATCACATCTTAGTCGACTAGAGAAATAAAACATATTTTCAATGTCAGCCCAAATTGACAAATAAATTTCCAATTGAAAACCACCAAGGTTTGCCACAACATATTGGAGATCCAAATTAGTATCTCCAACAAAAAAATACTTTAATTAATTTCACCATGAAGATCCACAACATGCTACCACCAACATTTTGGCTAAGAACATGAAAAACTAAACACGCGCAAGAAAATATCTTCAACCACAAGCTCTCTGAGTAATGTGGATGTACAACAAAGATAGAGAATGATCTAGAGACATCCAAGAACACCAAGAAAAAATAGGGAAGAATCCGCAACAACTTAGATTACCACAATCACACAATCTTCATTCAGGAATACTGACAGAGACCACAAAAACACTGTCAGACTACAACACACTCAAAAATTCATAAGGACCTTTGAAACTTCCGGTAGATGATCTAGAAACATTCAACAATAAAGCCTTTAATCCACATTATCTAATATTCCATGTACAAAACAAAGCACCTTCATGACCTGCATAGCTCCAGTGGGAACCTAGAACACTTCCTTTTACAATTTTCTCAATATCCTTGACATATACAACCTTTGATACAACAAATGATAATAGTGTTGACATCAATGACAACCACATATCCACAATATCCAACATTGATAATTGGGATCAGGACAAAACTAAACACGAAGGAAATTAAATGAAGTTTACAATATTTTCAAGCATACCTTCGGGATCAGGATTAGGAAAGTTTCAAAACTCCAAAACCCCTAATCAAAATTGATTACACCTAATCATATTTCCATTAATCATAGAAATTGGACGTGGATAGGCATAGGTTTTTGGCCAAAAGATTTGCAATAGTTGAAAATTTAAAGTTTATTTAATTTTAAAATAGACTCAACCCAAGTGGTATGAAAACCCTAGCTAAACTAGGGCATGACAGGAACAAGAAACCTGCACAAGAAACATAATGCAAACAAAAAAATGAAAATGAAGGAAAACCCAAAAGAAAAAGGGATGACAATGCATGAGAGGATGCAAGGAAAATGAAAAAAAAGAAACAAGAAAAAAAAGAAACACGAACCAGAAAAAGAAACAAGCTGACAAAAATAACACATGCAAACCAAAAATGAAAGGAAATAAAATGAGAAAGCATATACCTCAAGAAACCTAACAAAAAATGTGACAACATGGTGAGAAAACCAAACTCAACCTTAATCTCCAACCCTTTGCTTCGCTCTAGTTCGCTGTGTCGAAATACATAAGCTATAATGAGAAAAAACCAAGGAGTAGTAGGAATATAAACTCATTCATGCATACAAATAGGTGGTCATTAATGCTCAATAGTTCAGGCCTCAGGATCAAGGTAAAGATCATAAATGAACCATCATGAAAACCAAAGATAGGCAGGAGTCAAGATCAGAAATGAATGTGGCAATGGAACCTTGAATGAGTGCAAAGTTTTGGGAAAGTTTTGAAACCTAAACTTGACAAGAAAAAAATCAAGAGGATGTGGGAATCAAGACTAGGATCTGATTCCAAAACACACAAAGACACACAAAGTCATAAATTGGGATCGGGATGAGAATTGGTACTAGAATCTGTGAAGGTTGTTGGTTCTGATTCCATTATGGAACCCAAATCCAACCAAGATAAATAATGAAACAAAGCACAAGGAGCAGGATCAGATTGAAATTAGCACTTGAACCTAGTGAAGGTACCAAGTGTTAGTTTTGGTCTGATACCCAAACCCGATAGAACAAAAACAAAACTGAGGAAAAATGTAGAGATCAAAATCAGGGTGAAAAATGGAACTTACACTTTCAAAGGTGTCAAGTGTTAGTGACAACTTGAAACTCGATTTTGATAGAACAAGGAAAACAAAGACTTGGGAGAAAAAGAAAACTCCTAAGGCCTAAACAAGAACACCAAAGAAGAAAAAAACAAAAATGGGACCCATTTCAACAAAAAAGAAATAGGGTGGTTATGTAGGGCATAATAATTGGCAACTCGACTAAGAAAATGGTTTACCCATTTTTAAGATACTAAAGAATTTAGTCACCCAAAACCTTTGGTTTATGAATACATTGACTTGAGCATGATCAACTACAAAAAACAAGGTTGAGTTGAAATCTCAAATCATGAATCAATATAAAAACTTTGAATCTCAGTGTGTGCATTGGTGGTACATCCTTTCCTTAAAGAATTCAACTACCCTTGAAACAACTGTATTTGGATTCAAGCTACATGAGGTGGGTCTCTTTATCCATCATACAATGATATCCTGGGCTTTACTCCACTACTAGCTAGACATCTATAGCCCAGATGAAGATACCTCTAGTTCTCTCAAAGCATTGCTCTACTTCCAGCTAAGCATCCATAGCCCCAGTAGAGATACTTGAATCACCCTTATAATATTGAGTTTACTTTCAATTTTTTTTCTTTGCTCCTTTTCTTTTCATTTGCTTTGCTTGAAGTAGTTATTTTCTTATCTTTTTCCTCAATACTCAAATGTAGTAATCTAAAAATTAGGTTGAGAACTACAATGGACCTTATGATAGCATTGGGACTCAGATTTTTCACCTGAATCAAGAATACAATCATCCTAATACAACTAGGAGTTCAAGGAAATAAATGATTATATCTAATATGTGATAGATTCAGTTATGACTTATAAGATCACTTAGAATATACCTGTTTGTTCTGACCTTTCAAATTTTCATTAAGATGGAAATACAACATAAGTTTTGAAATGAAAAAGAATGATAGATATAATTGAAAATACCTAAAAAATTTCTCCACCATAGTATCCTTAGTATTCCCTAAACAAATACCCATTGTTCAAGAATGATGAAAATGAAAGTCCCCAAACAAACACACAAACACTACAAACAAAGGAAAACAAAGGAAAACAAAAAAACAAAAAACAAGAAAACAACCAAACTACATATATACAAAGGAAAAATGATTAGGCCCTCATGGGATGAAGTAATGCTTGAGAAACTATCCATTGATTAGAAATGGAACAAGTTCTCCTATTAAGGTGCTAAGTCAAAAAGCATTCTCACCAAGGATCTCATTGATTTGGTATGGTCCTAACCAAAGTCTATCAAACTTTTGGTGATCACCCTTCCTCTCTCTGGCCTTATCCCACAGTAGGAAAATGTCTGATACCCTAAAGGCCTTGATTTTGGCTCTCTTTTCAAACCAGTGTTTGACTACAACTTGATGTTTGGAAAACTACAACAAGGCAACAATTGAGAAAATTAATTAATCTAACCTCAATCCTATCGTCATTAGAATAGAAATATTGCATAAACTGTAAGAATGGTATTTTCAAATTGATAAGAAAGACTGGGTCTTGGCCATAAACTAATTTAAATGGATAGTTTCCTAGGGAAGCTTTAATTCTAGTCCTATCTCCCCATAATGCAAACTTTAGTTGTGTGTGCTAGTCCCTAGGATTACTTTCTAACAACCTTTTGATTACTTCCAATAAATTCTTATTGGTAGACTCAACTACCCCATTTCCCTATGGATAATAGTTGGATGAGTATTTCAAAACAATCTTATATTCAAATTCCCATTGAATAAATTTCACAAAAGAAAATGTTGGGCTACTATCACATACCAAAGAAAATGGTACCCCAAACCTAGTAATGAGATGTTCATTGATGAATTCGATAACCACATTGATGGTGGAGTTCTTGTAAGGTTGAACCTCGGTCCATCATGTGCAGTAATCCATTGAAGTCAAGAGAAACTCATGATGTACAGAAGAATTTGGATTAAATTCCCATTGGGAAAATAATCTTACCTCATAAATGTTGCAAGGGAATCACTGGGATGTGCTCTCTGGATGCTGATGTTTGACATGTATGACATGTCCTAACATGTTGATGAGCATCACAAAACACATGAGGCCAATAGTACCCTAACCTCAAGATCTAATGTGCCATTGCATTGGCTAAACCGTGCCTAGTACGATGTCTACCATGAAATTCAATAATGGTCTGCTTCACTTGATGCTAATCCAAACAATGCAAATAGACACCTTTGAAGTTATTTCGGTACAAGGCTCCTCCTTTAATCATATAGTAAGAAATTTTCAGTCTTAGTGCTTTCCTCTATGTTGCATTCATCCCATCAAGAAACTTGTTATTGAGTAATAAAAATATCAGACTAGCATACCACAAATCTCTTGTGAATGACTACACCATAGATTGGTGACAGGTGATTTTGGAGTCAATGTCAGCCATTGCTTTGGACAAGCTCTATCCTTGGACCAACTTCATAGGGTGAATTTTGAGTTTGAACTATTGTTGAATCATCATCCATTTCCCCTTTGCTCTCCTAGCTCACTTTGCATAAGAAGGGACTTCACGGCTTGGTCGAGAATGGTGGTGGTGATTTGGCTACATAGGATGTAATGGCATAATTTTTTAATAGCTCTTACCAATGCAAAGGCCTACTTCTCCAATGGTTGATATCTAATCTCAACATTTTTGAATGGGGAACTCATGAAGGCTTTGGCCATTTTCTCCCTTTTCCTTTCCACTATGTCAAAATAGCGGCACATGCATGGTTAGATACAAAAGAATAAATATAGAAATATTGTAAATAATCAGGGTTGGTTAACACAAGTGCTTCTAAGATGGACTATTTGATTTGTGAAAAGGTAATCTTGGTCTCAGTACTCCATTCAATCTTCATGTCTTTCTTCATCATCTCATTGAGGGGTTTGACAATTTATGTGAACCCTGTTATGAACTTCCTCATGAAGTTTATCTTTTTGAAGAAAGATCTCATCTCTTTCTTTCTACCTGGCATAGGCAGTTTCAAGATAGATTCCACTCTATTAGGGTTAATTGAGATGCCTCTTTCCAAAATTATATGGACTAGTAGTTTTCCCTTTGAGACCCAAAATACACATTTCTTTAGATTCAGGGAGACACCATACTTTATACACTTTTCCAAAATTTTTGATAAATTAGCAGCATGGTCCTCCTTGTTCTTGGAAGGGATAGTTCGATCATCCATGTAAATGATGATAAATTTTCCTACTAGATCCTTAAGAGCCACATCCATCATGTGTTGAAAGGTGTCTCCAACGTTCATAAGACCAAATGGCATCCTTTGGTAGGAAAATTTTCCCCACTTGGTCGTGAAAGTGGTCTTAATTCTATCCTTGTAATTAACCAACACTTGGTTATATCCAGAATAACCATCTAAAAATGACATCATATGTGAGCCATTAACTATTTGCAGTACTTCATTGAGGGAATGAAGTGAGTAATTATCCTTCTCTGAAGCTTTGTTCAGGTTTTTGAAATTGACACATAGTTTGATTTCTCTATTCTTTTTGTGTATAGGCACCAGATTTGCAACCCAAGTTGAATGTCTTATGGGAAAAATTATTTTGGCTAACAAAATTTTTTTCACCTCTTTAAGCATCAGTGGTTCAATCAAGGAATTAACTGGGCATTGCTTCTAATGGAATAAGTTTGCTTGAGGCTTCAGAAGAATGGTATGAATTATTATAGAAGTTGTTAGCTCTCAAAAATGCAGGTTTGAACCACAAGAGGTTGCCAAGCTCTCACAACATTTTAGGGTAACAGACAAGGCCAAATGATTTGAACCTTCTTCTCTTTAGGTGTTGCTAGACCTAGGTGGCTATACCTATTTGAATAAAGCAGACTTGACCTCTGTTCATTTCCTAAAGCAATTTACCCACACTGGAAAATGGGAGTGGATAAATGAGTTTTATTTTGGTATAAATTGTATAAGCAATATCAAGGAAAAAATATAATGTGTTCATATGTAAAAATGAATGAAATTAAACAATGAAATGTAGAGACTAGTGCCTTATTGGGTGTATAGAGTCAAATGAAAATTTGAAATGAGTAACTTCTTTCTGGCAGAAACTCAAATTGTTTGGCATATAGGTTTAAGTTTATAACTTGTATAAACATGTAGGAATGCAATTACCAAGATCTTCTTAATGATCCAAACGAGATTCCCTAATTACTATGATTGACTAAAAGGATTTTATCTCTCCTTGAAAGAACCAATTAATCCAACCATACAGATACAAGTGTGCACTGATAAACTAAAAAATATTCTTGATATCTCAGTTTAAATAATTAGAAAACATCAACCTTGGAGACAACTTCAGCAATACTTTCAACTAACACAACAAACAATTGATACTAGAAAAATGTCACCACATCAAATGAATTCAATCGAAATCTCCATTTTTTCAAACATGCATCATAGTCTCAAAATTGTAGCATATTGTGATCTACTGTATTTTTTATTCAATCTCTACCCCCCCTCTCTATCTGCTGTCGAAACATAAGTATTTATACATCAGTCATTTGAAAGGATGCGTCCTTTCGTATTCAAATCTTGGGTGATCCATCTATTCGGGATTTTATCAATGTTCGCTAAACACCCACTAAGACGTCCTATAATCATACCAATGTTCAATGTCTCTTTGACTACCACAGATCACATATTGCTTTGATGTCCTATAGTCCCACCAATACTTCCAATCTTCCTGATAGTTATTCCTTCAGTCATGAGTGTATCACTGAGACTCTCGCCAATGAAAACTATCACTGTGACTTAGGGGGTCAGCAAAACACTCCACAACTTACTTTTTGTTTTTCTGAGACATCTCCTTCAGTTTGTTTTCTTCATGAAATGTAATCACCAAGACATAATGGTTTTCCTGCCAATGGAAAAACACTTGGTGTGACCTTCCTAGCTCTCTCTGACAAAGCTGGTCTAACCGATGAATATTCCCTTCGAACATATTGCTAAGTCATTACTAATGTAATCCCGTTGATGTGACATCGGGGGTCAGCAAGACTCCCTGAATTCATCATGATGACAATGATAGAATCTACCATTGCTTTATCGGTGAGACCAAATGAATGCTCGGGGACATCACACCGATGGTTTAAGTCTCGCTGATATGTCTCTATGTCTTCAATCGGTAAGACACCAAATATGGAACATCAAATTTTTGCTCCTTATGTTTCACTCAGGCCTTGCCTTATGTCACTGGTATTTCATGGTGTTGGAAATTCCTAAGGGTGGGGGTTTTAGCTTTTCCTACATGTAAAACCCTTGTGTTTATTTTACGCCTTGGTCAGGATCTATTTTGTTGTTACTTTTTGAAGGGTTTTAAAACATCTTATGTCTTATCGTTCCATCTAGGCTGGGTCCCTTTGGTTTCAAATATTTTATTTCCTCCACTGGGTTTTATTTTCCTAAGTCTTGGTTGGACTCGGGTTTCATCGTTTAAAAAACAACTTATGTCATTGTTTACCATCCACCTAGTAATTCCCCCTTGTCCTATTAATAAATATTTTGTTTTGCAGAAGGATGAATTTTGCACGACCGTTGATCAACTGTCATTTGATCTGAGCTGCTCCCTGCCATCTCATGATGACCCTGCCACACTGCTTTGGTTGATCGCGATATCACGGGCAAGCACCACGTGCCCTTTTTGAGGGATCAAATTCACGCTACTGTTGATCAATTTCCTCCATATATCAATGGTTGCCTACCATCCTGTGATCGAGAATTGCAGGATCTTTAGTGATCATGATATCACAGCCGAGCGCCACATGTCCTTTTTGGCATGGCTGAAGGAGATAAGTTTGTGTGCCATTGATAAATTATTGTCAGATATCAATGGTTTCCTTGCATCGCGTGATCAAAAGTTACAAGGTTTTTACTGATTGCAATATCACAGGCAGGTGCCACGTGTCTCATCTGATGAAGCCAAAAGAATAAAAGAAATATTGTGGTAAATTAATCTAGCCTTAATACATTAAAAGGCAAGTTACTAAAGTGCTTTTAGGGTGCACATGTTTTAAATCGATGAATCTATTATAATCTTGGTGGGAAAGCTACTTGATAGATAATGATAAGGCTGGTGACTATGTTGGATGAACAAGATCACTGATGCTCAAGATCTACGGTTTCCCATCATTACGTTATCCAAAGTTACAAGATCTTTACTGATTGTGATATCATGGGTGACTAGCACGTGGACTTCCTTGGCAGCGTATGGTATGGTGGGCCACTTATTTGCCATTTTGGCGATTGTCTCAGCTTGTTTTGAAGACTTTTGTTCGATGATTTGATTCAATTGAAGGATTGACGACTCGAATTTGAATCTGCATCAAATATGGTTGGAGCCATTTGTGCAGCACATGAGTGAGCTTTAATGGCAGATGAGACACTTGCTGCCATGATTTGATCAAAATAAAATCAATTCTCCTAGTTTATTTGTATCACAAAGAATTCAAGTATTTTGTGAAGAAGTCTCAGAGCCAAAGGCAAAATTGCGAGTCTCTACAGCCAAAATTGGGATTTCTGGAAAAAAGCCGTGAGTTAATTTTTGTGCCTCTTGGTCATTTTGCACTTAAATTTGGGAAAAGATTTTTTGTGCTTGTCATTGAGCTTGTTGATAAACGTGTTAGGGCTATAGTTTAATTATAGTTGTGAGAAATTACAGTGTTTTGTTCTGTAATTTCCTATCTCTTGTTAGTCCTAGCTATTTGAAGTGTAATGTTGTAAAGAGGCCTTAGTTTGTCTAAGATGGCACCACCCAAGCAACATTTTGGCCAAGTTGACTATTTGAGAAGAAACCTGTATGATGATTTCCTGGATCAATTTCCCTTGTCAAAAAATGATAGAAAGAAGGGATTGGTTCTGATGTGAGGGAAAATCCTAGGGGAAGGGTTAGTGTATAATTGCTCCAACATAGCTGATGCTAGGGTTCCCCTCACAAGCTTGGAAATGTTCATATTGTGGTATGGATAGAGGACTTTTCCTCATCCCTTTTCAAATAGCTAGATGTATGATATGGAGAAGCTGGTGGTACCAAATGTGTTCCCTAATGTAGACCTGCTTAGGGTAGTGGCTACAAGATATGACCCCATCACATGGGTAATCAGAGATAATGATGGAGGTGTTCTGCTAAGTGTTAATAGAGAAGAAGTACAACATATTTTTGACTTGAGTGAACTGAGTGAAGACTTGGTTCCTATCAATCTTGAGGAAAATGAAGTAGGAATAAGCAAAGTTGAAGTCTCTTTTTAGAGCTAAGTTGCTTCCACCTCATCTGGCTAGGGCAGGGGGTTCAAGATTTCATATTAGCCCTAGTGACCAAGAACCTTTCAGATTAAACTATTTTGCAAACCATTTCTTGGCCACTTTCTATTCATTGTGTCAAATTTTGGGTTTCAATCCTGGTGCGATGATGCCCATTGCATACATGTTCATGGGGGTGCAAATACAACACCCTAACTTCTCTGTGACCTATGACTTTGCCCTGTTCTTGGCTCAGAGGATATGTGAAGGGCTATGAAAGTTGCAGAAAAATGATACCGACACTCAATTCTTTTGGTATTCTATGTTGATGCATATGTTCATGTTAAAGAATGCTGAATTCTTCTTTGAGAAGATGAAATTAAGGCAATCAGTTGATGGAGAAAGATTGTCATTCCAGATATGGGCTGCAGATTTATCTTGCAATAAGGAAAGTACAAGTTATGTGCAATTTGATAATTGCTTTACTTCCAAATTGAGGGATAGATTGATGGTGAATGTACCTAGGATCCCTAAGGAATTACATGATTTCCTCAGGCCAAAGGGGAGGATACCAAAATTAAAATGCTACCATAACTGGGGTGACATTATCCCATACCTAGTCAACACTATTTTGAGGGTATATGGTTTTGCGGGAGCCCCTCATATACTGCCATACAATGTACCACCAAGAGTGGGGTTTGTAGAAGTTATGTGGAAAATAGGTTAAATCCATGAGGACAACCTCACTCGTGTTGGAAATATATGCCTCAATCTCATAGGCTAAAACCTCTAAGAGAGGCAAGTCGGTATGACATGCTTTGGGTCTGGCCGACTAGAAACTTTGGATCTTGTCGTTTGAATAGTTCACCAAGACAATGTTTAAGTCGTGCCAAAGGAGCTTATCGCTGTGACTTGTGACTATCATTGTAACCCTATGCCGAGTGGAGATCTTTGGCCAATAGGCCATTCATATCGTATATTGGGGAGACCCTTGGCTGAAAGGCTTACTTCGGTGTGAAGTCTCAGCGATAGCTAATGTCTCACCGACAATGTTTTCTGTTGAAGCCTTCAGGGAGTGTCTTGGCTATTTGGTAAGAAGTCTTACCGATAGGAATGTCTCACTAATAGCATTTACTTGGTGTCTTCAGGGTAACATGGAGGTTTCACTATGAACTCCTGGTGACAGTTGGTTTGTCTCATCGATAGTATATACTCAGAGTAACATGTGATGGCTCTGTAAGAAGTCTTACCGACGTGTGATGTCTTGCCGAATGGTTTTGCATTGAAGTCATCGGGATAACGAAAGGGGTCTTGGTGTGAAGTCTCAGTGATGAACGATAGTCTTGATGACTGTTGAACACTTTGGATACTTAGTGAACATCAGTGTGATGTCTTGGCGAAAGACGATTATCTTGCCAATGTGAACACTCATATCTATGTGACTTATGGAGCTTCGGTATGACATCTCACCGATAGAGATGAGTCTTGGCGATAGCAATACATGTGAAGAACTTCGGTATGAGGTCTTAGTGACATGAGGAATTCTTAGTGATAGTCTTTTGGACTCGGTATGACATCTTGCCGATAGGTGAACTCTTGGTGATATCGAATGTTAAGCTGTGTGGCATCAGGGAGATGGTTAGTGTCTCACTGACATGCCAACATAGATTGAATCCTTTTGACTGAGTGAAGACTATCCTATGTGGCTTGTTTTCAACCAATCAAAGAAGCCGAATGGGAACCATTGGAAGATAGTTTGTTGTGGCAGTTCTGAGAGGAAGCTCAATAGACAGGAGTGACATGAATATAGTCTGGAGTAGCAGATGATGTTTGGTTCGATGGATTGAAGAATTGCTGTGTGACTATATGATTAGTGGATGAATTCTATTATGTGAAGACTATAACATGAATGTTTTGTAACAAGGTTGTTCATGGTGAATGTTGTTGTAAACTGACATCAAAAAGATAAGTCAGATCTCTATATGTAATCTTTATTACTGTAATACAAAGTGACTTCTCTTGGTGTAGTGGGTTTTTCTCCCTTAAGGGTTTTCCCACGTATATCTGGTGTTCATATGTGTTTGTCAAATACTCTATTTTTCTTATCTCTTTCATGTGCATCTTAATTGAACTGTAATTGTAAAATTTAAAAGGTATCTTTGCATTCTTCCCTAAGTTTTTGACGTTAGGAGAGTTTCTTCTGTATCTAGCTTTCCTTACAAGTGGTATCAGAGCCTGGCCATCTATGTTATCCTTGTGGGTATGTTGGGTTTTTTGTGTCAATTTCTGTTTAGTGGGAGTCTTGTAGAAGTTTTTCAAGTTCTAATTATAGATTGAGATGGAAGCATGTTAGGAAAGATTGAAATAGAGAAGTTCAATGGCAACAATTTTGAGTTGTGGAAACTTAAGATGGAAGATCTATTGGTTGATCATGATCTTTGGATTGCTGTGTTTGGAGTGAAGCCTACAGGCATGAAGCAAGAATATTGGAACCTTGCAGATAGAAAGTCTAAGGGGCTGATAAGGCTCTATTTGGAAAATTCCATTCTTCTCAATGTGCATGAAGAGAAGACTACATCTTCCTTGTGGAAGAGACTAACATCTGTTTATCAGGGGAAGTCTTTGATGAATAAACTGTTCCTGAGGAAGAAGTTGTACACTTTGAGAATGCAGGAAGGAGGTTCTGTGGCTGATCATTTGAACACATTCAACATGCTGATTGCATAGTTAACATCTTTTGGTGTGAAGATTGATGAAGAGGATCGATGTATGCTGATATTGTGTTCTTTTCCAGATTCATGGGATCACTTTGTGATGGCTATTAGGAGTACAACATCTAGTTTCAAGATGGAAGATGTTGTTGCTTCTTTGTTATCAGAAGAAATGAGAAGGAAATCTTCTGAGATGGTGAAGGAGGCTCTTGCTATTAGAGGAATGTCGAAAGAGAAAGGCAAGAAGAAGGACAAGAAATATAAATCAAAATCAGAGGGGAGATCAAAGTCTCATGGCAAGAAGTCCAAGGTGAAGTGTTGGAACTGTGGGCAACCTGGTCGTATCTAAAAGGATTGTAAAGAGGAGAAGAAGAAGTATTCTTCCAACAATGATTCTTCTTATAGTGATGCAGATGCCTTCATTGTAGCCTTGGCTAGCAGGCATCAAATGATGTCTGGCTGATTGATTCTGGAGCATCTTTCCACATGACATCTCATAGAGACTAGTTTACGAAGTATGAAGAATATGATGGTGGAAAGGTGTACTTGGAAAGTGATTCAACTTTGAAAATTGTTGGCCATGGAAGAGTCAGAATCCAATTCCCTAATGTCAGAGTGAAGGGAATCAATAATGTAATGCATATACCAGGTCTGACTCAAAACTTACTTTCTGTTAGTATGCTAAATGATATTGGAGTGCAAGTCACATTCTTTAGAAATGGCTGGAAGATGACTAGAGGCTCAATGGTGCTAGCAAAGGGTGCTCGTATTGGTACCTTGTACAAGCTAAATGCACATACTGTTCAATGTAACAATGTCTCTGTAAAGTCACAGAAAGCTACTTATGCAGGAAAAGAGGGAAATGTTCCTAATTGTGTAAACTCTATGGAAGTTAAACTTCCAGTAGAAAATACTATGCTCTAGCATCATAGGCTAGACCACATTGGAGAGAAAGGTTTAAAAACCTTGAAGAACAAAAACCTGGTTGAGGGTTTCAAGATTGTAACCTTTGAATTTGAATTCCTCAGAACAGTATAAATGGAAACAACACCGTTTCATTTTATTCGCTCATAAATCTTCCGGGTTTGCTAGATTATATCTATTCCGATGTATTTAGTCCATTGGAATGCTCCTTCTTTTGTCTAAGTTAAGGTACTCGGTACCATTCTATTGATGATATTCGAGAAGAAAATTTGTTTATTTTTGTGAAGAGTAAATTGGCTAAGGAGCAGGTGTTCCCATAAACCTTGTAGAAAATCGTATTAGAAGAAAAAATTAAATGCTTAAGGATCAGATAATGGCGTGTGAATTTTGTTCTCGATGATTTGGTGAGGTATTGTAAAGACCATGGGATTAAAAGACATACATGAGCACCTTTATACTCCATATGAAAAAAATGGAGTTGCAAAAAGGTTCAATAGGACAGTGATGGAGAGAGCACGGAGTATGCTGAGTAGTGCTGGCTTGGAGGAGAAGTTCTGGGCTGAGGCTGTTGCTACTACATGTTACTTGATTAATCATTCTCCAAATTCTACTCTTGTTGAGAAAACACCTTTGGAAGCGTGTCCGTAAGAAGCCCTCGCCCGAGACATATTCGTGTTTTTATTATGAGGCATAAGCTGCATATGTTCTGGTATGAGAAAAAGATCTAAGTTGGAGAACAAGATCACAAATGTATCTTTATTACAGGTCGCATAAAATGATACAAGCTTGGAACCTTGATATAGAGAAGGCTGTATATATAGAAGTGTAATCTTTCATGAGTCGGTTTCAAATTGGATATGTAGTCGAGACAGTTAGAAAAACACAAGGATGTAGTTGAAATTCCTCCCACACTGTGATAAAAGAGGAATTCACAAAAATTCAAATGTACCTCTGAACCCAGGAGAGCTCAAGTAGTTCCTGAAAGTTCTAAGAAGAAGAAGAACCCCAGCCTCAACAAGTGAGGAGGTCAAATCATGAAAGAAAACAACTTGATAGGTATGGGTTCTCTTTGATAGATTCTAATTGTGCCTATGCTTTAATTTCTAGCACTGATGAGCCTAGGACTGTAAAGGAGGGATTTGTGAATGTCTCGATTCAAACCATTGGTTGAAGCCATGAATGAAGAAATGGCACTGGGCTTGAAAAGAATGATACCCGCTGAGTTGCCATTTCTAAAGGCAGAAAAGCTAGGGCTGCAAATGGGTATTTAAAAAGAAGATTGGTCCTGATGGCAGTGTGGAAAACATAAGGCAAGGTTAGTTACAAGGGTTGCCCCTAGGTATCGTAATTGATTATGGGGGAGATTTTTCCCATAGGCTGTCGACATCTATTGATTTCTTTTGTCACTCTGCAACGCATGACTTAGGAGGTTGAATAGATGGATGAAGACAACATTTCTTCATGGTGATCTTGAAGAAGAAATATATATGTCTCAACCTGAGCACTTTGTTGAAAAAGGTAAACAAAAACTGGTATGCAAATTAAAGAAGTCTCTATATGGGTTAAAGTAGTCACCTAGAATGTGATACCAGAAATTTGATACTTTTGTATGGTCTTTGGGATTTGTGAGATCAAAATCCGATCATTGTGTCTATTACAAAGCTGAAAGTGATCAAGTTCTTATTATTGCTCTCTATGTTGATCATATGTTGTTCATAGGCAATAGTAAGCTGATGATTTCTAATCTTAAGTCTCAGTTGTCTGCTAAGTTTGAAATGAAAGATCTTGGTGCAACAAGGTATATTATAGGGATGGAGATAACCAGAGATAGGAGGAATAGAAAACTATGGCTTAGTCAGAGTAAGTATATCAAGACTATTCTCTAGAGATATTTTGCATGAATGATTGCAAGTAGCTAGGTTGCTCCAGCCTTGTAGGGAATGAAGTTACCTATTGAAGACCCGCCCAAAATTTTCCAGATGGAGGACATGACCAGCTAAAATCTCTATGCTAGTGTGGATGGCAGTCTTATGTATGCAATGGTCTGTACAAGGATAGACATTGCCCAAGCAGTGGGAGTTCTTAGTCAGTTTATGGCTAATCCTGGAAGGACACATTGGGATGTTGTAAAGAGAGTTTTTAGATACTTGAAGGGCACTTCAAAGTTTTCTTTGTGTTACCATGGGAACTTGGTTGAATCACAGAGGACTCTCAGTATTCAAGGCTATGTGGATTCTGATTGGGAAGGGGACATTGACAGCAGGAGGTCCATCGGTGGATATACTTTTATGTTGAATGGTGGTGCAGTGAGTTGGATGAGTAAGCAGCAGGCTGTAGTCACTTTGTCCACTACATAGGTTGAATACATGGCAGCTACACATGCTTGTAAAGAAGCAGTTTGGTTAAAAAGTTTGTGTTCTAACATTGGTTTTGATGCAGGGAAAATAACTATTTTTTGACGGTCAAAGTGCAATTTGTCTGGCAAAGAATCCTACTTTCCATGCCAGGATGAAACATATTGATGTACAGTACCACTTTGTACAAGATATGGTGGAGGATGGAAAGGTCAATTTGGAAAAAGTTGATACTCTAGAGAATGCTGCAGATGCATTGACGAAGCTAGTGAGCATAGACAAGTTCAAGTGGTGTGCCAGTTCAATGGGCCTTAGTGCCCATGATTTTTAGTAGTTTTATTGTGCTCTGGAGGTACTTGTGTGATCTTCATCAAGTGGGAGATTGTTGGAAATATATGCCTCAATCTCACAGGATGAAACCTCTAAGAGAGGCAAGTTGGTATGACATGCTTTGGGTCTGGCCAACTAGTAGCTTTGGATCTTGTGGTTTGAATAGGTCGCTGAGACAATGTTTAAGTCATGCCGAAGGAGCTTATTGCTGTGACTTGTGACTGTCATTGTAACCCTATGCCGAGTGGAGATCTCTGGCCGACAGGCCATTCATATCATATATCAGGGAAAACCTTGGCTGAAAGGCTTACTTCGGTGTGAAGTCCCAGTGATAGCTAATGTCTCATTGACAACATTTTCTATTGAAGCCTTCAGGGAGTGTCTTGGGTGTTCGGTAAGAAGTCTTACCGATAGGAATGTCTCACCGATAGAATTTTCTTGGTGTCTTTGGGGTAACATGGATGTTTCGCTATGAACTCCTAGCGACAATTGGTTTGTCTCATCGATAGTATATACTCAGAGTAACATGCGATGGCTCAGTAAGAAGTCTTACCGATGTGTGATGTCTTTCCGAACGGTTTTGCATTAAAGTCATCAGGATAACGAAAGGGGTCTCGGTGTGAAGTCTGAATGACGAACGATAGTCTTGCCGACTATTGAACACTTTGGATACTTAGTGAAAATTGGTGTGATGTCTTGGCAAAAGATGATTATCTTGCTGATGTGAACACTCATGTCTATGTGACTTATGGAGCTTCGGTATGACATCTCACCGATAGCGATGAGTCTTGGCGATAGCGATACATTTGAAGAACTTTGGTATTAGGTATAAGCAACACAAGGAAGTCTTAGCGATACTCTTCTAGACTTGGTATGAAATCTTGCTGATAGGTGAACTCTTGGCGATATCAAATGTTAAGCTATGTGGCATTGGGGAGACACAGTTAGTGTCTCACCGACATGCCAACATAGATTGAAGCCTTTTGACTGAGTGAAGACTATCCTATGTGGCTTGTTGTCAACCAATCAGAGAATCCGAATGGGAACCATTGGAAGACAGTTCATTGTGGCAGTTCTAAGAGGAAGCTTAACAAATAGGAATGACATGAATATAGTCTAGAGTAGCAGAAGATGTCTCGTTTGATGGATCGATGAATTGTTGTGTGATTGTATGATTAGTGGATGAATTCTATTCTGTGAAGACTATAACGTGAATGTTTATAACAAGGTTGTTCATGGTGAATGCTACTGTAAATTGACATCAGAAAGATAAGTCAGATCTCTGTATGTAATCTTTATTACGGTAATACAAAGTGACTTCTCTTGGTGTGGTGGGTTTTTCTACCACAAGGGTTTTACCACGTATATTTGGTGTTCATATGTGTTTTCAAATACTCTATTTCTATTATCTCTTTCATGTGCATCTTAATTGGACTATAATTGTAAAATTTAAAAGGTATCTCTGCATTCTTTCTTGAGTTTTTGACGTTAGGAGAGTTGCTTCCATATCTAGCTTTCCTTACAACTCAGAGGGGTAAGGGAACATTTTTCCCAGATTATATAGTGGTGTGTAATTTTTCCTTTTCAAAAGGAGGTTGGGTGCATTTTGATAAATTCTTTGATGATTACCATTTGAGATGTGGTCCAAATTAGCTACATGATCCTGAGGGTTTCTTTTCTCTTTTTAGACAAAGAATAAAAGATGGCAAGTTTGTGCATGAGTTCAACTTCCCTGAGGACCTGATTAGAAATGAGTTCGACCTAAATAAGTAGGAGTTGAACAAGGAGAAATGGATAGATTATGATAAGCTATTAGATGTTGTGCACAAAATGGATCCCAAGTATGATCCATTGTTGGAGTTCAGTCCATACCATAAGAAAATTGATTTTCTGATGGAGAACTTCAAAGAGATTATGGGCACTTTGAGAACAAAAAAGGTAAGTTTAGAATAGAGTTTGGGTGTACAGGAACAAGGTGCTAGACCAATTGAAATAAGGCCAGCATACTAGCCTATAGAAAGGTGGCCTATTTACAAGAGGAATAAGGATAGCAACAATGATGAAGAAGAAGTGGACAGAAAAGGAAAGAAAATAATGAAGGTGCCTTCAAAACTAGGTCCAAAATTCAAAGTGCCTGGGGGAATAAAAATTATTGATTTAGAATCATCACCAAAAGATAGTCCCTCATCACCACCATATTAGCCAAGCCCTAAAAGACAAAGGATCGATGAACCATAGGAGGATCTGATGGGTGAAATTATTGTTACTGATCAAGACATACAAGTTGGTATGCCTCCCCCTCCTAGGCTAGCTGAATTGGTTTTATCTGATTTAGATATGAAAGGAAAAAGTGTACAAGATGCAAGAATGGAAGCATGTAAGGATTTTCTAGATGACAATACATTTGTAAAAACTCCTGTATTCTTGCAATTGGTATGGAGGATGAAATTTGTAGAGTATCAAGATAAATGTAAGAAGAGAAGAGAACTAAGACTTGACATGTCAGTCTAGGAGAATGATGAGGAAGTAAAAGTTGAATTACTGGAAGAATTCAAGAAAATCACTACTGAAGAAGGAAGAAAACTAGTGAGTTAGGATGGTGTACTGATTCTTCCTCAATGGGACATTGTAGATGCTATAGCATTTAATGCTATTTTAAAGTCCAAGCATCCTTTGCAAGACTCTAAAGAGGAAGTCAAGGCAGCATTGCAAGATTCTTCCTTCAGTGAGGAATATGAAACCTTGGAAATTCGGGCATTGGCCCCACAATGAAGAAAGCCAAATGTTATAGATATTAATCCAAATTTTAGGGGAGGATTAATAATAAAGAGAGCTTCAGAGACCTCAACCACTGAGGCCACTAATTTGACTGTGAATGTGGCAAAATTGGTCCAAAAGACTACTGAAAGGGAGGAGGTCGAAAAGAAGAGCCTAATGGAGAAGTATAACCTTCTGATTGAGGAATACAACAAGATGCAATAGAAGAATGTTGATTTTCAAACTGAGGTGGAAAGGTTTAAATATAAACAGATTGGGGAGACATCAAGTGCTCCGGGGACCAATACATTAAATTCCACTGCAGGGTCAGTGCCTCCTGCTTCTCCAATTGTTTCCACACTAGGGTCTCCTAGTCAGAATCCTTCATTTACCACTTCTCAAGATGAAATTGATGAAGAAACATAGTGCTCTGTGGATCCTACAAAGAAGAAGCTCTTACAAAGAATTGATGAATTACATACATCATTAAAGGTAAGTGAGGAGGGATCTCTTTCAAAGCAAAAGGAGATTGTTACTGTTGTCTTGAGGCATTTAAATGAAAAGGTTGATAATAAATTTCTATCTATACATTCTTTATATTCTTTTTTGTTAGATGTAATAAAGAATATTGATAGCGATTAGGAGGTAGTGATACCATTGATTGAAAATTGGATCCCTAGGGCTAGTGATTTGGATGTTATGTATAAGGCCTCAAGGTTTGACACAAATGATAGGCCCCAATCATTAAAGCCTACTTAAGTATTAGTTAAGTCATTCCAGGGTTTTCATACCCTACCAGATGATTTGAGTAGGAAGATTAGGGAATTGGTGAAGAATTTCAATGATTGGGGTAACACATTGTTACCTGATATAGTTGATGAGTAGGGGAGAATCAGGTTACTTCAACAATAGCAGGATCAAGCAAGTAAAGTCATCGATGATAAAATTAAATTAATTTGTGATGACTCAGATTATGCTTTGTTGGTGAGTCGATGGATAAGATTATTAGTACCAGCTCATTTTTGGAATCTTTTGAAAGGGATGCAAATCAGGTAGCGGTAAAGTACACACCTTATAATGCTAAGTTGAATGAGGTAATTAATTTTGACTAGCTGACTGATGAAGAATACTAGAAATGGGTAACTAAATATTTGACCAAGGAAGAAGAAAAAATTGGACTACTAACAGGTGGTAAATCAGATGTTGCAGTTACAACGGTTCCAGTTTTGTGTTGATGGAATTCTTGGCGTGGGTTTCTTGTGGTTTTTTGTTATTGCATCAACTTTTCTCAGCTGACATGATGAACAAGAATATACTCCAGGGTGATGGCTATTGTAACAAATTTTGGAATATCACTAGGTGTGCCAATTGGCTGGTGACATGTGTACTTTTTGGCCCAATGCTTGTTTGCTCCTTCATTTTATATAAGACGGATTTCAAGGCTAGAAGTATGAGTTAGCAAGTTAGATAATTTTTGGTCGAGTCTAGGTGAAGTTGCAGAGAAAATTGTAAAGTCCAATGGTTTTAGAGGGAATGCAATTTAGGTTTTGAGTTCATGGGAATTTAATGTTGTATAACAGTACTAGCATTTGAGTTGAAATAATAAATTCAATGCTCCATTGTGCATATCTAAACTTTGAATAAAATAACTAAGGGTTGTTTTATCCATCTCACTGTTGTGGTGTGTATGATTCTATTTTAGCTTTAATTCAAGGAATTAATTAAAATGCTTGAATGGGATTGTAGGTAGAATGTTCTTTATAAGGATTTGATAAGTAGTATTGAGTTAGAATACATATTGATGAGATTACAATGCAATGTCATCAAGGATTTCATATGTTATGTGTTAAATATGTCATATATCCTTAGATGCTTATGAATTTGAATCCTCCAATGGATAAATGGCACTGATCTAAGTTGTAATTATCCGTATGATTCAGTATTTGTTTGTCTTTGCCTAGAGCTTGCTACAAATTGAAAATCAATGACTATCTTATGTTGTGGATTGTGTAGTAGTTATCTCATGCTCCAGATAGTTGATATTATCGATGAATAGCCAATTCTATTCGATTTTATTTTATCATGTTGAGCTACTTAGTGAGATTATATGTTATTGTTAATGTTGTTTATGATAATGGGTGCAGAGGGTTGTAAACACATTAAGGGATTACCTCCCGAGTCTTTGCAGAGCCGAAGTGTAGGAGGCTTTTAAAGTTCTTGTTATTTGGTCTAGGTCCTTGAGCTGCCCTTGATTGGGGTGGAAATTCCATAGGTAGATAGAAGACCAACACTAGTTATATTGTAAAATGGAACCAAAAAATGGCACTTCGTTGGGGATGAACTTGAGAAAATTCTTATAGAAGATCATTTTTCCTTAAAAGAGTCATTGAAGTTTCATGTCAATCTATAACTAGAGACTCATAGTTGAGTATTTGCACTCCCCATCTGAGTCACAAACCAACAAAATGGTGACTCTGCTGGGAGCTAATTTTAATTTTTCTTGTCAAGTGTGTTAGTTGTCCATTTTGCATAGAGTTTTCATAGTGTTTCTATGATTTGAAGGTTGAGCCTATAATTTTGTGTTAGGTTTTTCCACTTCTTCTATTTTCAAAAGCATAAAGAGTTATGTTGTAAAGCACTTTTGTGTGTTGTCAGTATGAGGTTCCAAAGGTTTTTATATTCTACCACGTGTCTTTAGGTATTTGGTATTCCCAAGAAAATTGGGTGGCGACTCTGAAGTCTTTGTACCAGTGTGCATTTTATTGTGAAAGGTTTATTATAAGTGGAAAGAACTTTTGGACAAGTATGAAAAAATGAAGAACACTAGGTCATTCATGAAGAATCATCCAGAATAGAAATTGGAAGGTGAACTTCCCAAAATGAAGAAGAAGGACTAGATAAAGAAAAGACCAGAATCTAGTAATGTTGCTCCCGTGTCATAGGACTCTATACACCAAGGTACAAGTAAGATTTTACACCTTATCCCTGAGAATCTTGAAGAGGTGTAGAAATTCAGATTTAGACAGTTGTGGATTTTTTGATTCATTATTTAATACACTGGTTCAAGAAGATGTGACATGCCAGAATAAAGGGCTTGTTAGTGTCAAATATGCTGAAAAGAGAAGAGGCATGAGTAGAAGTCAAAGCCATCACAAAGAATGCACCAGTGATGTGCCTCCTCCTCCTACTGAAAATGATGTAAAGCCTTTATTATTTGAACATGTAATGGAAGGGGTCAATTTAATAGATCTAGATGATACATCAAGTTCTGATGTGACTTTTCCTAACCCTGATGATGTTTTTGGAGACATTAATTCCTTGAAACATGAAATCCAAGAGCAAGCCGAGCTTAGGAGGAAAAGAGAAAAAGAAAGAGAAGTAGATTTGAGGAATGTTTTGATTGAAAGGGATAGGTTGATGAGACAGTTGGCAACAATGAAGCTCCTAAACCAAGACAAACCTAAACCAAGTGTTGAGGGTCCAGTTGTACAGAAGATTGCTAATAAGGAAGCAAAACCTATGTCTAAAGAAAACCCAGTAGGCCACATAGATGTCCAACACAAACCTACTGACCCAAAACCCTCAAATCATGTTAAGTCTCAACCGAGTAATACAACCCTTAAGCATGTATTGGATAAGGGAAAGCAAAAGGTTTAGGGGATTAAAATAAATTAGAAAGTGACTCCCCATTCCACTCAACAAGATCTCCAGCCACATGTGTCATTTCAAATAGAATCTTCCTTAGAAAAGGCTAAGAAGGAGAGTGAGGCTCTAGCAAAAGATTTGGAAAGAACAAAGATTGAGGCTGCAAATGCAAAAATGAAGAGGAAAATAAGTTTCCTAAATATGTCAAACATGGATGAGGCTACACAAGCTGCAACCTCATCAAGTCACCAAGATGTTTTAAAGGATGGTCCTAAAACTAATCCAGACCCCACCATAAATAATTCTAGCCTGAAGACTCATGCAAATAGGTCTATAAATCCAAATCAGAATGGTTATAGAGTATAATATTTAGGGTCTGATGTTGATCCTCAGAGGAATGAAGGATTATTTAAACGACAACCTATATAGTTGGAAAGATATAGGCCATTGTTCTTTGATGGTATTCCTAGTTATCCAAATTCCATCCCTGCTGACTTGAGAGAAAAGATGAATAAGTTTTATGGAAATAATGTTGTAACAACAGAGGAACACTTGAAAGCTTTTATGGATATGCTAAATGATTATGAGGTAGAACATGAAGATTTTGTAATGAAATTATTTGTACAATCTCTAGTAGAAGATGCGAGGGATTGGTATAGAGGTCTGCCTAATGCTAGTATTAGTTCATGGGATGAGTTTGAAAAGTGTTTCAAGGAGAAGTATGGTGATAAAACTAATGCTAGTTTTATGTTAAATGAATTTAATAACATCAAGAAGTCATTGAATGAGCCTATGATAGAGTTTAATTTAAGATTTCAAAAATCAATTTATAAATTGTTTTAGGTTTTGAGGCTTGATGAAAATGTTTGTTTAACTACATATTTCAATGCTTTTGATGCTAAAATGGCATATCTCCTCAGAGATAAGGACCCTCGGACTATGAGGGATGCATTTAGTGTGGCTATAAATATTGAGAGTAATAGAAGAGCTTCTGGGAAGTATGGTAGGAGAGAAGAACCTACAATTTTAAAAAATACTAAGAATAAGACTGAGAAGATTCTGGTTGCAACGCCTAAGGATGATGAAAAGTGGGAAAAGGTTTACAATACTTTGAAAGAAATAAAGAAAATTGTTGCTAAGAGAAGGTTATAGGAAATGAAAGGAAACCTTATAATAAAAATGATAGGCCACTCAGATTGCAAAATTAACCTTATAATACAAATTGGAAAGATGGAAAACCAATCTTGCCTAGCTAGAAGCCTAAAAATGATCAGCATACACCAGACCCCTTGCAAAAATATTCAGTGTATCTAGTAGCGGATAGACCATGGTGTGAAGTGTGTGAACATCCACATGATCAAAATTATTGTGGTTTTGCTCAGTTTCTTGTTGCTGAGGAAGGGGAAGAGGATGTTCATGATAAAACATCAGAATATGAGTAGGATGATGTAGATATTTGTATGGCTAGATCATACATGGATGCGGCAAAATGTTCTTCTGATGATGAAATATAGGAAGTTGATGTGGATAATCAAAGGCAGAGAATTCAGATGTATCATCAACAGATCTTTTCTGATGAGGAAGGTGATTTTGATCATAATGCTTGCAATATGGAACAGGTTGAAGATTCAGTGTCCTTAAGGAGACCGTCAAAAGAAGAGATTACAAGATTGACTAAAGAAATGGCTGCTCAAATGAGAAGTTCACTTCAATTGAGAAATAGAACTATGGGTGGTGAACATGGTAAACTTGCTGGCCCATTTATTAAAGAATAAAAGGATAAAATTAGAGGTGTTAAGGTTGACAACAAAAAGGATGTTGTAAAAGTCAAAGAAGTTAAGAGTTATAAGGTTTGGGCTAAAAATAATGAAACCCCAAAGGCTCAAGAATATGCGAATTTGTCATTGGTGAAGACCAAGGTAATTTCAAAGGTAGCTGAACCTGTTGTAGAAGATAAGAAGCAAAAGAACCTAGGAGGAAGTAATCAACAAGAGAAAAAGGAAAATGATGAAGGTATGATGTCTAATTTGCCTAAATATACACCTGTAGATATGTTTCATGTGCTTTCTTAGGTTAAAGTAACTATACCTTTGCTAGAAATGATGAGAATAAATGAACACAAAGAAAAGATAATAGCCTTGATCACATATGTTGTTGGTAATAAGACTAAACAAGGAATTGGTAAAGAAGTGAAGGATAAAGAGAAATAAAAGGAAGTGGAGGGAATTGTGTCACAAATTTCTCTTGTATATTTAGGAAGTTCTATTAACATGTGCCTTGAAAACATAACCCATTTTTTCTTAAGTGTGGATATAAATGGGAAAACTTTAAGGAATTGTATGATAGATTTAGGGGCATCAAATAATGTTACGCTAGTCAAAATAATGGAGGCAATGGGCTTGACAGTAGATACTGCTCAAGGTAAAGGCTTTGTTATGGATTCAAGAGAAGTGCAGTTGTTGGAACTATCAGAGCATTACCTTATAAATTGACTCAGTACCCTAAAAAGGATTTAGTCATGATTGTATTGGTTGCAGATATCCCACCTCATTTTGGGATGCTTTTGTCAAGAAAATGGAGTGCATCAATGGGGTGTAACATACAATGTGATTTGTCATTTGCTACTTTCTCCATTGATGGTAAGGATGTCAAAACTGTAAGAGAATAAAAAGTACCTCATATGATTGAGCATGTCCTGATTGAAAATATGACATGTTTTATTAACAGTGGTATAGATGAGTTCAGGGTTGAGGAATTTTCTAGCAATTGTGATAAGCCTACTGCACTGATTGATACAAAAATAAAACAATTTTCAGAATTTGATGACTTTTGGACTATGTATTTTGATGGTGCAAGTTCAAAGGAAGGCTTTGGTGTAGGTTTTTTGTTATGATCACCAAGTGGAAAGACATTCAGGTTCTCTTTCACTCTGTTATTTGAATGCACAAATAATGTGGCAAAGTATGAAGCCTTGTTATTGGGGTTGAGATTGGCTGAAAAACATGGGATCAAGAAGCTCAAGGAAATTGGGGATTCTGAGCTTGTGGTCTCCCAAGTTAGATCCAAGTATGTATTAAAGAACAAGAGATTGAAAAAGTATAGGAATGTTGTTTGGGATGAATTGGAGAGCTTTGATGCATTTTCCATAGGATGGATGGAGAGAGGTCAAAATAAGGTGGCAAAGTTATTAGCCAACATTGCATTAAAACCAGATGATATGACTTATGTTGGAATTTCAAAGGTTGAGGTGCAAACTAGGCCATCTATTCCTGATAACATAAAAAATTGGAAAGTTTTTGATAATGATAATGATATATTAAGATTTTTGAATTGTGTGGGTGAATATGAAAATCAAGAAATTGACTTTGGAGATTTTGTTGAAAATGTTGATGGTAAGGATATTATATTTGGAAATGAGGTCATTCGGTTAAAGAAAAATAAAATTCCCAAGGGTCTAGTTGTACTAGAAAGAGTGTTTGATAATCAAGATAAGACAAAGGCTAATCATACTGCTTCCCATCCTGATGACTTGGAAGAGATAAATCTTGGAACAGAAGCATCCCCAAAGAAGGTGTATATTGGAAAGAAAATGTCACCAAAGGTGAGAAGGATGCTAATTGACTTTTTAAGGAAGTTTAGGCATGTGTTTGCATGGTCCTATGATGAACTTAAGGCATACATGGGGGATCTTTTCCAACATGAGATTCCTTTGTGTGATGATGCCAATCCATTCAGACAAAAGCAAAGGCCTATTAATCCCACTTTAGCCCCCAAAATGCAAGAAGAATTAATGAATCTAAGGGATGCAAGAATCATCAAGCCAATCAGACATTCATCCTAGGTATCAAACTTGGTACCAGTATGGAAGAAAAATGGAGACATCAGATTATGTGTAGATTTCAGAAATTTGAATGTGTCTTCATTAAAAGACAATTATCCATTACCAAATATGGAAGCCATGTTGCAAAGGGTGATAGGCCGTGAATTAATGTCTATGATGGATTATTTTTCTGGTTATAACCAACTTATGGTCAAAGAGTCTGAGTAGTTTAAGACAACTTTCACCACACCATGGGGAACATATGTTTATGTAAGAATGCCATTTGGTCTAACAAATGTAGGGGCTACTTTTCAGAGAGCCATGGATGTGGCATTCTCAGATTTCATTAATTTTTTTTTGTTGATTTACCAAGATGACTTGACAACATATTCTAAAAAGGAAGATGATCATTGTGAGCATTTGAAGAAGATATTCATTAAAGCTTTGGAGTATGGTATTTCTTTGAATCCAAAGAAATGTGTGTTTGGAGTACTAGAAGGAAAATTATTAGGACATATAGTTTCCAAGGATGGAGTAAAAATTGATCCAGAGAGGGTAATTGCAATTGATAAAGTTCCACAATGCCAAAATGTCAAAGGAATACAATCTTTCTTTAGACAAATAAACTTCTTAAGGAGGTTTGTGACAAATTTGGCTGAGATAGTTCACCCTATTTCTAAAATGCTCAAGAAAGGAGCCAAAGTTGAATGGAATAAGGAGTTTGTGTAGGCTTTCCAAGCCATTAAGTAAGCAATAAAGGAGGCTCATGTGTTAAGAATCCCTGATTTTTCCAAACCATTACAGATTTTTTCATTTGCTTCTTTCCACACGATTGCAATTGTGTTGTTACAAAAGAATGCAAAATGTTTTGAATAGCTTGTAGCCTTTCTCAGCAAATCTTTACAAGTTGCAGAACTTAAGTATGATATAAATGAAAAATAGGCATATGCACTAGTAAAAGCAGTAAAGGATTTTAGGCCTTATTTGATGGGAGCTATTGTAATTGCCTATGTTCCTAGTTTTTTTGTTAAGGACATCTTCACACAACAAGAAGTGTCAAGAAGAAGGTGTAGGTGGATAAATAGGATTCAAGAATTCAATATTGAGGTTCAGATTACTAAAGTGGTAAGAGGACAAGGATTGGCCAAGCTTATGGCCCAAAGTAATATGGAAGAAAATCAGATAAATTTGTTAGAAGAGGAGAATAGATCACACATATGTGATATGGAGCATTCTAAGTGGTATAGAGATGTGATATATTATTTGCAAAGAATGAAATGTCCTGAAAATTTAAGTGAAAATGAGAAAATAGTATTGAAGTTACATGCTATCAAATATTTTATCATAGATAGAAAGCTCCGGTGGAGAAATGGAGAAGGTGTCATACTGAAGTGTGTTGACCAAGATCAAGCAAAAGAACTTCTGAGTGAGATGCACATTGGAGTTTGTGGAGGAAATTATATGGCTAAAACAACCACACATAAGATAATGAGGGCTGGATTTTGGTGGCCTACAATTTTTAAGGATGCACACCAACTAGTGAAGACATGTGATGCTTGTCAATGTTTCTCTGGTAAGTTAAAGTTTTCTGGTAACTTGCCTCTAAAACCAGTTATAGTACAAGCTCTATTCCAGCAGTGGGGTATTGATTTTGTAGGAGAGATAGCATGTAAATATAGTGGAGGCCATTCATGGATATTGGTGGCTACTGATTATTTTACCAAGTGGGTGGAAGAAATTCCAACAAAGAAAGCCACTAGTAAAGTAGTAGTTGACTTCCTGATGAGCAACATATTGACTAGATTTGGGTGTCTAGAAAGGATTGTATCAGATAATGCAATGTGTTTTAAGTCTGAGGAATACATAGAATTATGTGAGAAGCATGGCATCCAAATTTCTTATTCATCACCATATCACCCACAGGGGAATGGACATGCATAATCAAGCAATAAAAGCTTGATGAAGATCATTAAAAGAATCCTAGATCAAAATAAAAAGGCTTAGGATTATAAACTGAGATTAGCAGTCTGGGAAGACAGGGTAACTATGAAGAAGGCAATAGGTTGTGCCCCATTTGACTTGGTTTATGGGATAAATGCCAGGTTGCCCCAAAATAACTTAATGGAAATGTATAAGTTTGTCCAGATATATGATAATGAAATTGATGATGAGATGCAATTGAGAGTGGAAGCTCTTATAGAATTAGATGAAACCAGGAGGGAAGATCAAAAAAGAAATGCAAAGTTGTAGTTGCAAGTAAAGAATTTGTAAGACAAAAGGGCAACTATGAGGATTTTCAAAGATGGAGATTTGGTTTTAATGTGGAATGCCAGACTGGAAGATAAAGGGAAACATGGGAAATTTGATACAATCTAGTTGGGTCCATTTCTGATTAACGATAAGTGGGGTGAAGATTCGTACTTCCTCCAAGATATGACAGGGGATATTCTTGAACTGCCAATTCATGGACAGTTCTTGAAGTTATACTTCACTTGAAGTATTCTTTTCCATGAACAGTAGTTTAGGTTTGTATATTTTGTATATATTTTGTACATAGTTTGGGTTGTTTTGTCCGAACAATCCCTTTTTGGTCATCTCTACATCTTGGTCTATTCTACCTGAGATTCTGAATTCTCGCTTCATTCCAGTGGAATGAACGTCCCCAATTGGAGCCACTGATGGAACTTCAAATTTTTGCTCCTTATGTTTCACTCAGGGCTTGCCTTATGTCACTGGTCTTTCATGGTGTTGGAAATTTCTAAGGGTGGGGGTTTTAGCTTTGCCTACATGTAAAACCCTTGTGTTTATTTTATGCCTTGGTCGGGATCTATTTCGTTGTTACTTTTTGAAGGGTTTTAAAACATCTTATGTCTTATCGTTCTGTTTAGGTTGGGTCCCTATGGTCTCAAATATTTTATTTCCTCCGCTAGGTTTTATTTTCCTAAGTATTGGTTGGCCCCAAGTTTCATCATTTACAAAACAACTTATGTCATTGTTTACCATCTTCCTAGTAATGCTCCCTTATCCTATTAGTAAATGTTTTGTTTTGCAGAAGGATGAATTTCACGTGACCATTGATCAACTGTCGTTTGATCTTAGTTGCTCCCCGCCATCCTGCAATGACCCCACCACACTGCTTTAATTGATCATGATATCATGGGCGGGCACCACGTACCCTTTCTGAGGGATCAAATTCATGCTACTATTGATCAATTGCCTCCAGATATCAACGGTTTCCCTCCATCATGTGATCGAGAATTGTAGGATCTTTATTGATCACGATATCACGAGCAGGCACCATGTGTCCTTTTTGGTGTGGCCAAAGGAGATAAGTTTGTGTGCCATCGATCAATTATTTTTAGATATCAACGGTCGCTCGCCATTGCGTGATCGAAAGTTAGAAGGTTTTTACTGATCACGATATCACGGGCGGGTGCCACGTGTTTCATCTAATGAAGTCGAAAGAATAAAGGAAATATTGTGGTAAATTAATCCGACCTTAATACATTAAAAGGTGGGTTACTAAAGTGCTCTTAGGGTGCATGTGTTTTAAATCAACAGATCTGTTATAATCTTGGTGGGAAAGTTGCTCGATGGATAATGATAAGGCTAGTGATTGTGTTGGACGAACAAGATCACTGATGCTCAAAATCTATGGCTGCCCACCATCACGTGATAATAAGTTACAGGATCTTTACTGATTGACATATCGTGCGTGACCGCCACATGGACTTCCTTGGTAGCGTATGGTATGATGGGCCCCTTATTTTCCATGTTGGTGATTGTGTCATCTTGTTTTGAATACGATCGTTCAATGATTTGATTCAACTGAAGGATCGACAGCTTGAATTTGAATTTGTATCAAACATGGTTGGAGTCGTTCGTGCAGCGCACGAGTGAGATTTAATGGTGGATGAGACACTTGCTGACATGATTTGATCGAAATAAAATCATCTCACTTACTTTATTTGTATAAAAAAGAATTCAAGTATTTTATGAAGCAGTCTCAGAGCTGAAGGCAAAATTGCGAGTCTCTGCAGCCAAAATTTGGGATTTCTGCAAACAAAGCCATGAGTTAATTTTTGTGCCTCATGGTCATTCTGCACTTAAATTTGGGAAAATATTTGCTGTGCTTGTCATTGAGCTTGTTGATAAATGTGTTAGGGATATAGTTTAATTATAGTTGTGAGAAATTGCAGTGTTTTGTTTAGTAATTTCCTATCTTTGGTTAGTCCAAGCTATTTGAAGTGTAACGTTGTAAAGAAGCCCTAGTTTGTCTGAGATGGCACCACCTAAGCAACATTCTAGCCAAGTTGACTATTTCAGAAGAAACCTATATGATGATTTCCTGGATCAATTTCCCTTGTCAACAAATGATAGAAAGATGGAATTGGTTCTGATTCGAAGGAAAATCCTAGGGGAAGGGTTAGTGTATAATTGCTCCAACATAGCCGATGCTAGGGTTCCCCTCACAGGCTTGGAAATGTTCAGATTGTGGTATGGACAAAGGAATTTTCCTCATCCCTTTTCAAATGGCTGGATGTATGCTATGGGGAAGCAAGTGGTACCAAATTGTTCCCTGATGTAGACCTGCTTAGGGCAGTGGCTACAAGATATGACCCTGTCACATGGGTAATTAGAGATAATGATGGAAGTGTTCTACTGAGTATTAATAGAGAAGAAGTCCAACAGATTTTTGACTTGAGTGAGCTGAGTGAAGACTTGGTTCCTATCTATCTTGAGGAAATGAAGTAGGAATATGAAAAGTTGAAGTCTCTTTTTAGAGCTAAGTTGTTTCCACCTCATCTGGCTAGGGCAGGGGGTTCAAGATTTCATATCAGCCCTAGTGACCAAGAACCTTTCAAATTAAACTGCTTTGCAAACCATTTATTGGCCACTTTCTATTCATTGTGTTGGATTTTGGGTTTCAGTCTTGGTGCGGTGATGCCCATTGCATACATGTTCATGGGGGTGCAAGTACAACACCCTAACTTCTCTGTGACCTATGACTTTTCCCCGTTCTTGTCTCAGAGGATACATGAAGGGATATGAATTTTGTAGAAAAATGATACCGACACTCAATTCTTTTGGTATTCTATGTTGAAGCATATGTTCTTGTTCAAAAATGCTGACTTCTTCTTTGAGAAGATGAAATTAAGGCAATCGGTTGATGGAGAAAGATTGCCAGTACAGATATGGGTTTCAGATTTATCTTGCAGTAAGGAAAGTACCAGTTATGTGTAATTTGATAATTGCTTTGCTTCTAGATTGAGGGATAGATTGATGGTGAATGTACCTAGGATCCCTGAGGAATTACATGATTTCCTCAGGCCAAAGGCAAGGAAGCTAGAATTAAAATTCTGCCATAACTGGGGTGACATTATCTCATACCCAGTCAACACTATTTTGAGGGTATATGGTTTTTAGGGAGCCCCTCATATACTGCCATATAATGTGCCACCAAGAGTGGGGTTTGTAGAAGTTATGTGGCAAATAGGTTGTATCCATGAGGACAACCTCACTGGGAGGGGTAAGGGAACATTTTCCCCAGATTATATAGTGGTGTCTGATTTTTCCTTTTCAAGGAGGTTGGGTGCATTTTGATAAATTATTTGATGATTACCATTTGAGGTGTGGTCCAAAGTGACAACATGATCTTGAGGGTTTCTTTACCCTTTTCAGACAAAGAATAAAAGTTGGCAAGTTTGTGCATGAATTCAACTTTCCTAAGGACCTAATTAGAAATGAGTTAAGGCCTAAATAAGGGAACGAACAAGGAGAAATTGATAGCTTATGATAAGCTATTAGATTTTTTGCACAAAATGGATCCCAAGTATGATCCATTGTTTGAGTTTAGTCCATACCATAAGAAAATTTATTTTTTGATGGAGAACTTCAAAGAGATTATGGGAACTTTGAGAACAAAAAAGGTAAATTAAGAATTGAGTCTGGGTGTACAAGAACAAGGTGCTAGAACAATTGAAACAAGTCCAACATACTAGCCTATAGAAAGGTAGCCTATTTACAGGAGGAAAAAGGATAGCAACAGTGATGAAGAAGTGGACAGAAAAGGAAAGCAAATAATGAAGGTACCTTCACAACCAGATCCAAAATTCAAAGTGCCTAGGGCAATCAAAATTATTGATTTAGAATCATCACCAGAAGATGATCCCTCATCACCACCATCTGAGCCAAGCCATAAAAGACAAAGGATTGATCAACCACAGGAGGATCTAATGGATGAAATTAATGTTACTGGTTAGGACATGCAAGTTGGTATGCCTTCCTGTCCTAGGCCAACTAAATTGGTTTTATCTGATTTAGATATGAAAGGAAAATGTGTACAAGATGCAAGAATGGAAGCATGTAAGGAGTTTCTAGATGAAAATACATTTGTAAAAACTCTTGTATTCTTACAATTGGTATGGAGGATGAAATTTGAAGAGTATCAAGATAAATGTAAGAAGAGAAGAGAACTAAGACCTGATAGGTGAGACCAAGAAAATGATGAGGAAGTAAAAGTTGAATTAATGGAAGAATTCAAGAACATCACTCCTGAAGAAGGAAGAAAACTAGTGAGTCAGGCTGGTGTACTGATTCTTCTTGAATGGGACATTTCAGATGTTGTAGCATTTAATGCTATTTGAAAGTCCAAGCATCCTTTGCAAGACTCTAAAGAGGAAGTCAAGGAAACATTGCAAGATTCTGGCTTCAGTGGGGAGTATGAAACCTTGGCAATTTGGGCATTGGCCCCACAAGGAAGAAAGCCAAATTTTATATATATTAATCTAAATTTCATGGGAGGATTAATAATAAAGAGAGCTTCAGAGACCTCAACCACTGAGGCCACTAATTTGATTGTGAATGTGTCCAAATTGGTCCAAAAGACTGCTAAAAGGGAGGAGGCTGAAAAGAAGAGCGTAATGGAGAAGTATAACCTTCTGATTGAGGAATACAACAAGATGCAACAGAAGAATGTTGAGTTGGAGACTGAGATGGAAAGGTTTAAATATAAACAGATTGGGGAGACATCAAGTTCTCTGGCGACCAGTATATTACCTTCCACAACAGGGTTAGTGCCTCCTACTTCTCCAATTGTTTCCACACCAAGGTCTCCCAGTCAGAATCCTTCCTTCACCCCTTCTCAAGAGGAAATTGATGAAGAAATAGAGTGCTTTTTGGATCCTACAAAGAAGCAACTCTTACAAAGAATTGATGAATTACAAACATCATTAAAGGTAAGTGAGGAGGGATCTCTTTGAAAGCAAAAGGAGATTGTTACTACTGTCTTGAGGAATTTAAATGAAAAGGTTTATAATAAATTACTATCTATACATTCTTTATATTCTTTGTTGTTAGATGTAATAAAGAATATTGATAGGGATCAGGAGGTAGTGATACCATTGATTGAAAATTGGATCCCTAGGGCTAGTGATTTGGATGTTATGTATAAGGCCTCAAGGTTTGACACAAATGATAGGCCCCAATCATTAAAGCCTACTCAAGTATTAGTTAAGTCATTGTAGGGTTTTCATACCCTACCAGATGATTTGAGTAGGAAGATTAGGGAATTGGTGAAGAATTTCAATGATTGGGGTAACACATTGTTACTTGATATAATTGATGAGCAGAGGAAAATCAGGTTACTCCAACAATGGCAGGATCAAGCAAGTAAAATCATCGATGATCAAATTAAATTAATTTGTGATGAATCAGATTATGATTTGTTGGTGAGTTGTATGGATAATATTATTAGTACCAACTTATTTTTTGAATATTTTGAAAGGGATGCAAATCAGGTAGCAGAAAAGTACACACCTTATAATGCTAAGCTAAATGAGGTAATTAAATTTGATTGGCCAACTAATGAAGAATACCAGAAATGGGTAACTAAATTTTTGACCAAGGAAGAATAAAAAAGTGGACTACTAACAGGTGGTAAATTAGATGTTGTGGTTACAACAGTTCCAATTTTGCATTGATGGCATTCTCAGCGTGGGTTTCTTGTGGTTTTACATTGTTATTGCATCAACTTTTCTCGGTGACATGATGAACAAGAATATTCTTGGGGGTGATGGCTGTTGTAACAAATTTTGGAATATCACCGGGTGTACCAATTGGTTTGGTGACATGTGTACTTTTATTTATTGCTTGTTTTGCTCCATTTTTCTATAAGATGGATTTCAAGGCTAGAAATACGAGTTAGCAAGTTAGATAATTTTTTGAAATTCCGAGTCTAGGTAGAGATTCTGAAGAATTATGAAGTCAGATGGTTTAGAAATGAAATTTGGTTTTGAGTCATTATATAATGGTTTTGAGTTCCATGGATTTAATGTTATAAAATTACTAGAATTTGGGGTTGAGAATGACCGAATTCAAGCTCATGTCTCCATTGTACATGCATACTCGAACTTTGAACTCGTATAACTAAGGGTTGTTTTGTCATCTCATTGTTGTAGAATTAATGTATGATTCTATTTAGCTTTAATTCGAAATTAATTAAAGTGAGATGGGATTGTAGGCGGATGTGTTGATATAAGGATTTGATAAGTAATGTTGGTTCATACATATTGAGATTACACAATGCAATGTCGTCCAAAGGATTTCATATGTTATGTGTTAAATCTGTCATATATCCTTAGATGCTTATGAATTTGAATCCTCCAATGGATAAATGACATTGATCTAAGTTGTAATTATCTGTATGATTCAGTATTTGTTTGTCTTTGCCTAGATCTTGCTACAAATTTAAAATCAATGACTATCTTATGTTGTGGATTATGCTGTAGTTATCTCATGCTCTAGATAATTGATATTATCGATGAATAGCCAATTCTATTCGATATTATCTTATCGTGTTGAGCTACTTAGTGAGATTATCTATTATTGTTAATTTTGTTTATGATAATGGTGTAGAGGTTGTAAACACATTAAGGGATTACCCTCTCGAGTCTTTCAGAGCCCGAAGTGTAGTAGGCTTTTTAAAATCCTCGTCAGTTGGTCCAGGTCCTTCGAGCTGCCCTTGATTGGAATTGGCAATTCCATAGGTAGATTAGAAGACCAACCTGGTTACATTGTAAAATAGAACCAACAACCAATAGGCTCGATATGACTCACCCCAATGCATATTGTCTTGCCGATAGGATATTTCTTTTGATCAGATTGTGAACTGTGTCTGCCCGATGTGTATTACCAAATGAAATTTGTCTCTCGCCAATATCAATCCTCAAATGAAAACTTATCGGTATGACATTCCTAATGTCTTGTTGATAGAGTGCAAAAAGACATGTTAGTATAAAATTATTTTTGGATCGGGGATACCTGCATCATGTTACACTAATATGGTTTACACATTCAAATGCTCAGGGCTAGGTGAATTCTATGGGACCAAATGATGAAAAAAACTAAAGCATGGGAAAACATGTTATGCAAAGTGGATTCTTATGCTTGTGATATGGGCATTTTTTGGGAACTAACGGGTATGTGCAGCCATGAAAATTTCAAAATTTTATAGTTCTAATAGTGGCTCCATCTAGGGATGAATGATTGTGAGCTCATTGCAAGGATCCAGATTTTTGGGTGAGCAGACCAAACTCAAGGTTATGGACTAGTGAGCAGGATGGAATGAATGGAAATGGAGATGAACATGACCCTATACTACTGTACATGGAAATATTTATTTTAAATGAAGGAATTTCAGGATTGTCCATGTACTGGAAATTCTTGTTCTTTTTATTTCCGAAACTACTATGCATGGAAAAGAAATTTTTGAGAGGAATGTCAAGAGTTGTCCATGCACTGGCAACCCTTAATCCTCTGTATTCCTTTGGCAACAAAATCAGACTTTATTTCAGTAAATGATGGCTCAAGGCCACCCAAAAGAAAGGCCCATACTTTCCTTTGTCATAAATTTTATTCTGATTTGAACTCAGTGAACTTCTCTTGAAAGTATTCTTGTCATCCTCCTTGTCACTATTATTGAAATTTTTTAGAGAATCATCATGCTCAGCTTGGCCCAAATTTCCTTCACCATTCTACAGTTCAAATTCTCCATCAGCATGGGACAAATCTCTATTATCTTCAACATACAAAGTACATGCATACTCAATGCAATATTTTTCATTATCTTGCTTACTGAACATATGTATTATAAAACAATCTCCCAGTTGTACTAAAAATTCACCATCAGAATGCTTGTCTTGAGAATCAAAAAATTATGTCATATTAAAACTATTTGGGACAAACAAATCTAAAACCTTTTGCACCTCTTCCATATCACCATTTGGAGACGACACTGCATTATGATTCATATCTTCAATATCATGCATTTATGAACCAATCAATGTTGGAATCCTATCATCCTTGGTATGCAAATAAATGTCTTCTCCACATGAGTTAGAAATTTTTAAATCACATACTTCTTCTTGAATGGATATATATTTTTGATCAACTTCAATGGTTTCTCCATCATTTCGAGAAATGCACTGGGAGTCATATGAGTTATTGCACAAAGAATTTTCACTGTCAAAACAAATGTAGGCTGGACACAAGACTTTGGAATCACCTTCATGTGCACATCTCTAGTATTCAAGAGTTAGCATATCTGAAATTTTCTCACTACTGAGTGAACATGTTTCTTCTTCCATATCTTCCACTATTTCTCCCTTTTCTTGATCCCCATAAGAGCTGAAAATATCTCCTTGTTGTAGATCATGATTCAAATAATTGTCCTCAAACTCTTCCTCATTGTGGCATGATAAATCCTCATCATGGAGTGGATTCGAAAAAGCAAAGAAATCATTCTCTTTATTATCAACTATGTCCCTATAGTTCTTAGCTACAACTGGAGGTGTTATTTGTTCACTGTCAAATGGAGCCGCATTTTCCATTGCTTCTTCTTCTTGATCACCACAAGAACTGCAAGAATCACCCCATTATAAGTCAAAATCCACAGGTTCATCTTCACAATCTAAATATTCATTGGATCCCTCATAACATGTACTGCTTTCACTGTCACAATCTATTATGCAAGAGATGTCTCTTGTATCTTCATCTTCATCATGCAGGCTATCATAATAATCATTCTGACTTGCACATGTCTCATCTTCTATTGGCCACATTGTCTGATCAATGTCTCCATCTTCACCAATGATGTCACCATTTTCTTCATCCCTTTTCTTATCTATGATATCAATCAACACATTCACTTGGTCAAAAGTGACTGGTTTTAATGACATAGTCCAATGAATTGAATTGGGCCAATATACTTTCATGAACTGCTCAATAAACATGGATTTTTTGAGCCTGTAATTCATAGGTATTTGCCTACAAATTTCTAGCATTCTGCAAAGCAAAGAATGCCTAGATTCTCCTCTATTTCTTGTTATGTCAAGAAGGGCCTCCAAAATATTTTTGAAACATTCATCATTTTTAGATTGTTGGTTCTGATACGTACCTTGCTGTAGATTCTGACTGATATTTCAAAGTGGACTAGAATTGTGTTGCACTTGATATTGATCACATTGACAATCTTGATAACTTACCAATCTTTATCTAGGAGGGACTGGATAAGGATTTACTTGCTTTGAGGGTTGTGGTGAATAAATATCTTGTTGTGATTAAAGTGTATTACCTTCATTGTGAAAATTCCCAATTGTATTATGAGGTGCTTGAGGGGTTCAATGCCTACCTGCATTTGTGTATTCATTCTTATTGTATAATTCTTTGATTGTAATAGTTGCTAGTTCAATTGTAGTGTTTATTTGTTCAATTTTAGTGTTTCTTTCTCCAATTGTAGCCGCTGCTTTTTCAATTCTTTAATTTGTCTTATCAACTATTGCCTTCTAAAATATTCTTTTGTTCCATACACAAATTGTCTATCCATTCTTCATCAAGTTTTTACTAGAGTCACCACCTACTTTTCCAAAATTAGGAAAATGATTCTTTTAAAATTATTTTTGATTTTCCCCAATGGAATGTCCTCACTCTAAATGCGAAATTTATATTGACTCTTTACATGGAAAGGTTGGAAATGAATTTTATGATTTATTCCCTAGCAGAGTCACCAATTTGTTAGTTGCATGACTCAGATGGGGAGTTGCAAACTACACAATTATGAATCTCTACTTGAAGACCTGATTTAAAAATTTGTATGACTCTATAAGGCAAGGTTTGTTGGAAATATATCCCTCAATCATCACAGGCTATAACCTCTACTGGAGAAAAGTCGGTATGACATCTATCATGTCTGGCTGACTAGAAGCTTTGATACATCATGTTTTGTACAGGTTGCTATGACCTAGCTTCTGTCTTGCCAAACGTTTTCACTGTGGAGTCTATCGCTATGACATAGAGAAGTCATTGGAACCTCTTGCCATCTGTGGATATCTTTGGCCGATAGGCCATTCTATCACATATCAGAATAACCTACAGTGGCCTGGTGGGAAGTCTTATCGAGATATTAAAGTCTCGCCGACAGTATGTTATGTATTGAAGTCTACGAGATAACTAAAGGGTTCTCGCTATGAAGTCCCAATGACATTGGTGAATCTCGCCGATGATGAGAGCTCTTCGGTGTAACATAAATGTGTTCGATAAGAACTCTCGGTGAAAGTGATATGTCTTGGTGACTGTTGATGACTTCAGGGTTGACATGTGTGATCTCAGAGAAACCTCTTGGCGATATTGATATGTCTTGCTATCTATTCTTTGGAGCTCGGTATAACATATGACTTTGGTATAACCTATGGTCACTCGGTATGATGTCTTGGTGAAAGCTGATTGTCTGGACGATGAGAACACTTAAGTCTATGTGACTTGCGAAGCTTCGGTATAATGTCTCACCAAAAGCGATGAGTCTAGGTGATAGCGATACATGTGGAGAATGTAGGTGTGAGGTCCTGGCGACATAAGGAAGTCTTAGCGATAGTCTTCTGAACTCGGTGTAACAAAAGAAGGCTTGTTGAGATGTCTTGGCAAGAGCGATAGTCTTGCCGAAAGGAAAACTGAAGCCGATACAAGTTGTAAGCTCTGTGAAACATCCTGGCAATAACGATAACTCTTGGTGACATTGATATGAAGCTTTTGGGCATCGGGGAGACATTGTTAGTGTCTCACCAAGATGCCAAAAAAGCTTGAATCTCTTTTGACCATTTGATTGTCCTATGTGGAGTCTTGTGGACCAATAGGAGAAGTTGAATCTGAATAGTTGGAAGATTGTTCGTTGTGACTATTTTGTGAGGAAGTTCGATGGACATGGAACAACATGGATATACTCGGTGATTGCAGATTGTGATCAATTGGTTGCATTGACTGATTGCTGGTTGGTTGTATGATTAGTAAACGTAATCTAATCTGTAATGATTGTAACTTGAATGTTCTTGTAAAATATTGTTCATGGTGAATGCTATTGTAAACAGACACCAGAAAGATAAGTCTGACATTTGTATGTAATATCCATTACTGTAATACAAAGTGATTTCTCTTGGTGTGGTGGGTTTTTCTCTCGTAAGAGTTTTCCCACGTATATCTGGTGTTCTTGTGTGATTCTCAAATACTCTATTTCTATTATCTACTTCATAGTGCATCTTAATTGAACTGTAATTAGAAAAATTAAAAACTATATTTGCATTTTTCTCTAAGGTATTGACGTTAGGAGAATTGTTTCCATATTTGATTTTCCTTACAAGTGGTATAAGAGCTTGGCCAGTTGTGTTATCCTTGTAGGTACGTTGGGTTTTTTGAGTCAATTCTGTTCAGTGGGAGTCTTGTAGAGTTTGTTATTTCTACTTACAGGTTGAGATGGCTAGCACGTCTGGAAATTTTGAAATAGAGAAGTTCAATGGCAGTAACTTTGAGTTGTGGAAACTCAAGATGGAGGATCTTCTAGTTGATCATGATCTGTGGCTTGCAGTGTCTGGAACTAAACCTACAGGCATGAAGCAAGAAGATTGGGACCTTGCAGATAGGAAGTCTAAGGGGCTGATAAGGCTCTATTTGGCAGACTCAATTCTTCTGAATGTGCATGAGGAGAAGATTGCATCTTCTTTGTGGAAGAGACTGGTGTCTATTTATCAGGGGAAGTCCTTGGTGAATAAACTGTTCCTGAGGAAGAAGTTGTATTCTTTGAGAATGCAGGAAGGAGGGTCTGGAGCTGATCATTTGAATGCATTTAATATGCTAATTGCTCAATTGACATCTGTTAGTGTAAAAATTGATGAAGAGGATTGTTGTATGCTATTATTGTGTTCTTCGCCAGACTCATGGGATCATCTAGTGATGGATATTGGGAGTACAACATCTAGTTTCAAGATGGAAGATGTTGTTGGTTATTTTCTATCAGAAGAGATGAGAAGGAAATATTTTGAGATGGCGAAAGAATCTCTTGTTGTCAGAGGAAGACCAAAAGAGAAAGGCAAGAAGAAGGACAAGAAATCAAAATCAAAATCAGAGGGGAGATCAAAGTCTCCTGGCAGGAAGTCCAAGGTGAAATGTTGGAACTATGGGCAACCTAGTCATGTCCGAAAGGATTGTAAAGAGGAGGAGAAGAAGAAGTATTCTTCTGACAATGATTCTTCTCATAGTGATGGTGATGCCTTCATTGCAGCCTTGGCTACTCAGGCATCAAATGATGTCTGGCTGATTGATTCTGGAGCATCTTTCCACATGACATCTCATAGAGAATGGTTCATGAAATATGAAGAATACAATGGTGGAAAGGTGTACTTGGCAAGTGATTCAACTTTAAAGATTTTTGGCCGTGGAAGAGTCAAAATTCAATTCCCGATGGCAGAGTGAAGGGAATCAATAATGTAATGCATATACCAGGTTTGGCTTGAAACTTACTTTTTGCAAGTATCCTGAATGATATTGGAGTAAAAGTCATGTTCTCTGGAAATGGCTGCAAGATGACTAGAGGTTCAATGGTGTTGGCTAGAGGTGCTCGAATTGGTACCCTATACAAGCTGGATGCATAGGCTGTTCAATGTAACAATGTCTCTAGAAAGTCATTGAAAGCTACTCATGGAGGTAAAGAGGGAAATATCCCTAATTATGTAAACTCTATGGAAGCAAAACTTCCTGCATAGAAGACTATGCTTTGGCATCATAGGTTGGGCCACATAGGAGAAAAAGGTTTAAAAACCTTGAAGAATAAAAACCTGGTTGAAGGGCTTGAAGATTGTAATATCGAATTTGAATTCTGTGAGCATTGTATATATGGAAAGCAACACCGTGTTTCTTTTTATTCTAGTCCTCATAAATCTTCTAGTTTGCTAGATTATATTCATTCAGATGTATTTGGTCCAGTAGATGTTCCTTGTTTGTCTAAATCAAGATACTATGTGTCGTTCATTGATGATTATTCAAGAACATTTGTTTATTTTTTGAAAAGTAAATTAGAAGTGTTTAGTCGATTTAAAGAATTTAAAAATCTTGTTGAAAATTAGACTGGTAAAAAAATAAAATGCTTAAGGACTGATAATGGTAGTGAATTCTGTTCTAATGAATTTGAAAGATATTGTAAAGACCATGGAAGTAAAAGACACAAGACTACACCTTATACTCCACAGCAGAATGGAGTTGTAGAAAGATTCAATAGGACTTTAATGGAGAGAGCATGAAGTATGCTCAGTAGTGTTGGCTTGGAGGAGAAATTCTGGGCTGAGGCTATATCTACTGCATGTTACCTAATAAATCATTCTCCAAATTTTTCTCTTGTTGAGAAAACACCTTTGGAAGCATGGTCTGGTAAGAATCCCTCTCTTAGACATGTTCGTGTTTTTGGCTGTGAGGCATATGCTCATGTGCCTGATGTGAAAAGATCTAAACTAGAGAGCAAGGCTGTCAAATGCATTTTTATTAGCTATAGTGCTATTATAAAAGGATACAAGCTTTGGAATTCTGATACAGAGAAGGTTGTATACAGCAGAAGTGTAATCTTTCATGAGCTGAAACCTTCCACTTTGGATCTACACTCAGAGACAAAGTCAGAAAATAATAAGGATGTAGCATTAATTCCTCCTACACTAGAGAAAGAGGAATTGAAAATTCAAAATGTACCTGAAACTAAGGAGAGCTCAAGTAGTTCTGAAAGTTTTGAAGAAGAAGAACCTCAGCCTTAGCAAGTGAGGAGGTCAACCCGTGAAAGAAAATAACTAGATAGGTATGGGTTCTCTTTGATTGATTCTACTTGTGCCTATACTTTAATTTCTAGCACTGATGAGCCTAGGACTGTGAGAGAGGAATTTAAAATGTCTAATTCAGACTCTTGGTTGGAAGCCATAAATGAAGAGATGGCATCATTAGATAAGAATGAAACCTGGAGTCTGGTGCCCTTGCCTAAAGGCAAAAAGGCTGTTGGCTACAAATGGGTATTTAAGAAGAAAATTGGTCTAGATGGCAGTGTAGAAAAGTACAAGGTGAGACTAGTTGCAAAGGGTTATTCCCAGGTAGAGGGAATCGATTATGGGGAAATATTTTCTCCTGTAGCAAAGCTAACATCTATCAGATTTCTTTTGTCACTTACAACAGCGCATGACTTAGAGGTCAAACAGATGGATGTGAAGAAAACATTTCTTCATGGTGATCTTGAAGAAGAAATTTATATGTCCCATCCTGAGAACTTTGTTGAGAAAGGTAAAGAAAAACTGGTATGCAAATTAAAGAAGTCTCTGTATGGGTTAAAGTAATCACCTAGAATGTGGTACCAGAAATTTGATACTTTTGTATTGTCTTTGGGATTTGTGAGATCAAAATCTAATCACTGCGTATATTATAAAGTTGAAAGTGATTGAGTACTTGTTATTTCTCTCTATGTTGATGATATGTTGTTTATAGGTAATAGTAAGCTAATGATTTCTGATCTTAAGTCTTAGTTGTTTGCTAAGTTTGAAATGAAAGATATTGGTGTAGCAAGGTATATTTTGGGGATGGAGATAACCAAGGAGAGGAAGAATAGAAAGCTTTGGCTTAGTCATAGTAAGTATATCAGGACTATTCTTAAGAGATTTTGTATGAATGATTGAAAACAGCTAGTGGTTCCAGTCTTGCAGGGAAAGAAGCTATTTGTTGAGGACTGTCCAAAATCTCCTATTGAGATGGACGACATGACTAGTGTACCCTATGCTAGTGCGGTTGGCAGTCTTATGTATACAATGGTTTGTACAAGGCCAAACATTTCCCAAGCAGTGGGAATTCTTATTTGATTTATGGAAAATCCTGGAAGGATACATTGGGATGCTGTGAAGAGAGTGTTTAGATATTTGAAGGGAACTTCAAATTTTTCTTTGTGTTAGCATGGGAACTTGGTTGAATCACAGAGGACTCTAAGCATTTGTGGATATGTAGATTCTGATTGGGTAGGGGACATTGACAGCAAGAGGTCCACCAGTGGATACATTTTCATGTTGAATGGTGGTGCAGTGAGTTGGATGAGTAAGCGGAAGGTTGTAGTCACTTTGTCCACTACGAAGGCTAAATACATGGCAGCTACTCATGCTTGTAAAGAAGCAGTTTGGTTGAAATGTTTGTGTTCTAACATTGGTTTTGATGTAGGGGAAATAACTATTTTTCATGACAGTCAGAGTGCAATTTGTCTGGCAAAGAATCCAACTTTCCATGCTAGGACAAAACATATTGATGTACAGTACCACTTTGTACGAGATATGGTCGAGGATGGAAATGTCAGTTTGGAAAAGGTTGATACTCTGGAGAATGTTGCAGATTCATTGACGAAGCTAGTGAGCACAGACAAGTTCAAGTGGTGTGCCAGTTTGATGGGCCTTAGTGCCCATGATTTTTAGTAAGTTATGTTGTGCTCTGGAGGTGCCGTGTGATATTCATCAAATGGGATATTGTTGGAAATATATGCCTCAATCATCACAGGTTGTAACCTCTATTGGAGCAAAGTCGGTATGACATCTATCATGTCTGGCCAACTAGCAGCTTTGATTCATCGTGTTTTGTATAGGTCGCTGTGACATAGCTTCTGTCTTGTTGAATTTTTTCACTGTGGAGTCTATCACTGTGACATAGAGCAGTCGTTGGAACCTTTTGCCATTTGTGGATATCTTTGGCTGATAGGCCATTCTATCACATATCAAAATAACCTACGGTGGCCCGATGGGAAGTCTTATCGAGATATTAAAGTCTCGCCGATAGTATGTTGTGTATTGAAGTCTTCGATATAACTAAAGGGTTCTCGCTATGAAGTCCCAACGACATTGGTGAGTCTCACCAATGATGAGAGCTCTTCAATGTAACATATATGTTTTTGATAAGAACTCTCAGTGAAGGTGATATGTCTTGGCGACTGTTGATGACTTTGGGGTTGACATGTGTGATCTCAGAGAAATCTCTTGGCGATATTGATATGTCTTGCTGACTATTCTTTGGAGCTCAATATAACATACGACTTCGGTATAACTCGTGGTGACTCGGTATGATGTCTCGGTGAAAGCTGATTGTCTGGCCGATGAGAACACTTAAGTCTATGTGACTTGCAGAGCTTCGGTATAATGTCTCACTGAAAGCGATGAGTCTGGGCGATAGCGATACATGTGGAGAATGTTGATGTGAGGTCCTGGCGACATAAGGAAGTCTTAGCGATAGTCTCCTGAACTCGGTGTAACAAAAGAAGGCTCATTGAGATGTTTTGGCAAGAGCGATAGTCTTGTCGAAAGGAAAATTGAAGCCAATACAAGTTGTAAGCTCTTTGAAACATCCTGGCGATAACGATAACTCTTGGTGACATTGATATGAAGCTTTTGGGCATCGGGGAGACACTGTTAGCATCTCACCGAGATGCCAACAAATCTTGAATCTCTTTTGACCATTTGACCATCCTATGTGGAGTCTCGTGGACCAATAGGAGAAGCCAATTCTGAACAATTGGAAGATTGTTCATTGTGATGGTTCTGTGAGGAAGCTCGACGGACATGGAACAACATGGATATACTCGGTGATTGCAGATTGTGATCGGTTGGTTGCATCACTGGATTACTGGGTGGTTGTATGATCAGTAAATGTAATCTAATTTGTAATGACTATAACTTGAAGGTTCCTGTACAAGATTGTTCATGGTGAATGCTACTATAAATAGACACTAGAAAGATAAGTCTGAAATTTGTATGTAATCTCCATTACTATAATACAAAGTAATTTCTCTTGGTGTGGTGGGTTTTTCTCCTGTAAGGGTTTTCCCACGTATATCTGGTGTTCTTGTGTGATTTTCAAATACTCTATTTCTGTTATCTACTTCATAGTGCATCTTAATTGAACTGTAATTGGAAAAATTAAAAAGTATATTTTCATTCTTCTCTAAGGTATTGACGTTAGGAGAATTGTTTCCGCATTTGATTTTCCTTACAAGGTTTCCTGCCACAGATTTTCTCAAGTTATTCCCTAGCGGAGTCACCAATTTGTTAGCTCTCAAAAATGTAGGTTTGAACCATGAGAGGTTGCCAAGCTCTCACAACATTTCAGGGTAACAGAAAAGGCCAAATGATTTGAACCTTCTTCTCTTTAGGTGCTGCTAGACCTAGGTGGGTATACCTATTTGAATAAAGCAGACTTGACCTCTGTTCATTTCCTAAAGCAATTTACCTACATTGGAAAATGGGAGTGGATAAATGAGTTTTATTTTGGTATAAATTGTATAAGAAATATCAAGGAAAAACTCTAATGTGTTCATATCTAAAAATGAATGAAATTAAATAATAAAATAGTAGAGACTAGTGCCTTATTGGGTGTATGGAGTCAAATGAAAATCTAAAATGAGTAACTTCTTTCTAGCAAAAACTCAAATTAATTTGCATATAGGTTTAAGTTTATAACCTGCATAAACATGCATGAATGTGATTACCAAGCTTTTCTTAATGATCCAAATGAGATTCCCTAATTACTATGATTGACTAAAAGGATTTAATCTCTACTTGAAAGAACCAATTAATCCAACCATACAGATACAACAAGTGTGCACTGATAAATTGAAAAATATCCTTGATATATCAATTTAAATAATTAGAAAAAATCAACCTTGGGGACAACTTCAGCAATACTTTCAATTAACACAACAAACAATTGATACCAGAAAAATGTCACCACATTAAATGAATTCAATTGAAATCTCCATTGTTTCAAACATGCATCATAGTCTCAAAATTGTAACATATTGTGATCTACTGTATTTTTTATTCGATCTCTTCCTCCCCTCTCTATTAGCTATCAAAAAATGAGTATTTATACATTAGTCATTTGAAAGGACGCACCCTTTCATATTCAAATCCTAGACGATCCATCTATTCAGGATTTTACTAATGTTTGCTAAACACTCGCTGAGACATCTTGCAGTCATACCGATGTTCAATGTCTCTCTGACTACCACAGATGACATATCACTTTGATGTCTTACAATCTGACCAAAATTTTGAGTCTTCCCAATAGTTATTCCTTTAGTCATGAGTGTATCTCTAAGACTCTCACTGATTAAAACTATCGCTGTGACTTAGGGAGTCGGCAAAACGTTCCACAACTTACTTTGTGTTTTGTTGAGACACCTCCTTCAGTCTATTTTCTTCATCAATTCTAATCGCCAAGACATAATGGTTTTCCTACCAATGGAAAAACACCCGGTGTGACCTTCCTAGCTCTCTCCGATGAAGCTTGTCTCACCGATGAATATTCCCTCTGAACATATTGCTAAGTCATTATGAATGTAATCTCGTCGATGTGACATAGGGGGTCGGCAAGACTCCCTGACTTCTTTCCAATGACAATGATGAAATCTACCATTGCTTTACCGGCAAGACCAAATGAATGCTCTGGGACATCACACCAATGACTTAAGTCTCGCCGATATGTCTCTATGTCTTCAATCCCTAAGACACCAATAGGCTCAATATGACTCACCCCGATGCATATTGTCTTATTGATAGGATCTTTCTTTCACTGAGACTGTGAACTGTGTTTGCTCGATGTGTATTACCAAATGAAATTTTATCAGTAAGACAATCCTTGTCTCTTGCCGATATCAATCCTCAGATGAAAACTTATCGGTATGAAATTCCTGATGTCTTGCTGATAGATTACAAAAAGACACATGTTAGTATAAAATGATTTTTGGATCGGGGAGACCTACATAATGTTACACCGATATGGTTTACACATTCAAATGCTCAGGATGAAGTGAATTCTATGGGACTAAATGATGAAAACAAACTAAAGCATGGGAAAACATGTTATGCAAAGTGGATTCTTATGCTTATGGTATGGGAATTTTTTTGGGAACTAACAAGTATGTGCAGCCATGAAATTTTGAAAATATTTTACAGTTCTAACAGAAGTGTCAAATGTTTTTAAGTCCTCATATCCCTAAGCAATTTTTGCAATGTCTTCCTTTAGCACCTTCAATATTTTGTCTCAGATGTCCCTCGAACAAGTCTTCCCTATGAGTATATTTTTTTCTAGGCCTGAATCTTCCAAGTTTTATGTTTCATACTTCCCCCCATTAGCATTCGTAGGCAGTTTCTCATGGGCCTGAGCATCAGAATCAAAGATCCTCTCTAGTACTACCATTCCCTTGGGGATGCTATTAGTTTTTAACTTGATTATTTCTTCTATATCAAAATCTTGTTGCTCTTAGTCTCCTTGATATCTGTCAAACTCATCAATGATTTGTCCTTCAAAGACATCCAAACTTGTGAAAAAGGAAAGGATATGCTGATCATCATCAAAAAATTGGAAGTTTTGAACATTATTAGGAATGGATGGAATTAATAATAAATCTATAGAAAAACTCTTTAGCTTGGAATCTTGCATAGGTTCCAGGGTACTAGTTGCTACAACTAGTGCATCTGCAATTTGATTATCTTCTTTGGGAATCAACCTAATGTCAAAATCATTAAAATCTCCACTCAAATTCTATACCCTATTTTTGTATGCAACCAACCTTTTTTTGTGGCATGTGTGTTGGCTATGATCACTTTAGAATCTCCCATCACTCTAAGAGCTATTACTTTCTTCTAATGTGCAAACATCAATCCCCTAGCCAGTCCCTCGTAATCTGCAACATTATTAGTACACCCAAACTATAACTTGTAGGAAGAAAAATATGTTTTCCCTTTTGGGTTGGTTAGTTCTACTCCAGATCCACTCCCTATTTTGGATTTAGAGCCATCAAATTTTAGGGTCCACAATTGATCTTGGGCTAGAGCTTCCTTCTTTAGGTTATTCCCAGGTGGTTTCTTAAGGGAAGTAGGTGGCAGATCTGAGTGATTTGGGATGCGAAGGTCAGGGGATTGTTGTATTAGATGACTATTAGGTACTTTATTCAGATTAAGCACATTTGTAAACATTGTTTTCAACAACTGTACATGGTCATCATTTTTGTAACTCCCCCTCCCTTTGAGAAATTCCTTCAGAATTGGAAAATTAGTAGGGGCAAGGGTAGCTAGCAATTTCTAGGGCTTTCTAATCTCAGTTTGTAAATCAAAAGATGGGGTCTGAGTTTGATTAGAAATTAATGAGGCTCCTTCTTGTGTGTTATTTTTTCTTGTCAAAATAGTCAGCATTAGTTTTAGATGGAAACTGACTTTGGGACGTTGTAAGATTGTTGTTGCAAGCATCTCCTAAATGAAAAATGTGATTTAAGATATGTAGATAGGGTGGGCATGTTAACTCAGAATGACTTTGATAGTGGACCCTACACTAATTTGGGAGTAACAAACTCCAGAAGTTTGCCTCCTCTCCCAAAACTAGTTTGTTTTGGTGCAGTTTCTAAATTAACACCACTTGATTAATGGTAGTTATTAGGTCAATGTTATCTAATGGTTTGGCTTGATTAGGATTACGCATCAAAAGGTCATGACCTCATCCCTCCTATAAACACCTATTTCAGTTTTGAAGTAAGCTACCTCATTTGGTTGGTCATACTCTATGACCATATGCTTTAGGCGAGGTTCACTTTCTATCTTGATTTGACTTGCCATTCCTTTCCATCACAGCCACATGTGAGAGAAGTCCAATGAAAGATACCCCCCAATGATCATCATTAAATCCCTACTTAACAACATGCCATAAATTTCAAGAATTTCAATGATTTGAATATCCATGTAACTTTGAATCCTTGGATCTTATCCAATCTATATGTGCATATTTTTCAGTTCCCCTACAACATTCAGTTCAGTTTTATCGAACTGTATAACCTTTTTATGAGTTTGAAATGGGGTCAAGACTAGTTTCTTACAGATGGAAAACAACATAACATTACCTAAGGCTCTATAATCTAACAGGATATTATGTAGGTTCTTCCTAAAGATCCTCAAACTTAACGGGAACAGTGGCATTCCTACCTTTCCCCTATATAAAGTTACATTCACTTCAACAACTAGAGTCATTTTTTCTTTTCCCTTCGATTGATCTTCCTTAGACAAAGTATTCAACATGAGGTCAAGTTTGGCAAGACACAACTTTAGAATTTCAAAGAATCACAAAGAGGTACTTTATTTCTGCATTTTTGAAATCAAATCATATTCCATGTTATTATTATATTGCTATTTAGAAAAGAAATCAAAAATACCTCTATTTGTAATGTCATGTATCCCTTTGGGTGGAGGTGGATTGTTATTCACCCTTGGGTTTGGGGGTACCATATTGTTGGGTGGAGCAGACATGGTAAAGGGTCCCTTGTTTTGATTTCTTAGAAAATGGCCACCTTTTGCCTGAAAAGCTTGTGCATCATATGTATCCATTTTTTACTCATTCTCATCTTGGAATGGGAACTGAAAGTTGTCATAGGTCTCAAAGGCCATGGCAGTGTCTATAGATTCAATGTTGTTTTTAGCGCTAGAGCCATTTTAACCATTTTTTCTACTTCTGTCCAGTCATCCTTAGAATGTACAATAGTATCATGCAATTTGCACTAGTTAGTCATGAAGTTTAAATCTGCAACATTTGTAGTATGTGTTTTGTCTTCATTGGCATAATAATTATGAGGAAATCCTCCATTGTTTGGTCTAGTGTCTCACTTTTTGTTGTTGGGTTTCTAGTTGTATCCTCTATTCTAATTCTGATAGTTTTGGTTTTGGAAGTTTTTCTGATTTTGGTTAGTATTTTGGCTGAAGTAATTATTTTCATTGGAATACCCTCCCTAATCTTGGTATTGGTTTTGGTTTTGGATTTGATGGGGGTTCAATTTGAACTGGGCCATCTCATTAGTCACTTGAGAAAAGGTTTTCTTCATAGTTTCCAACTCTATTGACAAATTAGTAGTCCACTCATTTTCTAAAGTTGTCAGAGTTGGGGAGTTCATTGTTATATTTGATCCTCCAACATGATTCTGAGAATTTTTTTGTTGTTGGGAGGAATCTAAGGTTCCATAGTTGACCATGGTAACTTAGGTGGAGGATGCATTTCAGCCAAGGGTCCATAGGCTGAATTATACATCCCTAGAACTATGTTGGATAGTGGGGTTCCATTGGTCAAAGCATTGTTAATTGCATTCATCTAATTGGGCATTCTAGGATACCCCAGGGTGGGCAGTATTCCTCTCATACCACCTGATTGGGAAATTATCTGTTGTTGTAGTTTTATGGCTATGTGGTATACTTTGGACAACAAATGTATTTCTACAGGAGTGTAAGTTCTATAGAGGAATAAACCTATCAATGGATCTATGGCCTTATTGTATGCTTGAATGGTGATATTATCAACTATTGTGTATGGTTCTTGTAGTCGCCTATACATTCTCTAAAACCATGTGTTGAATAGACGCAAGGGTTCATGTAGTTCCTTCCTAATCATGGAAAACCAATGATATAGGATGGTTGGGTCTATGTAGACCTAGAATTGATTGATGAAGGAATCCTCCAAATTGGTCCAACTGAGAATGGGTCCAATAGGTAGATTAAGGTACCAGTTGTAAGCCATATCTCCCAATGAGTAAGGAAACAGTCTACAAGCCACATCGTGATGTGCTTTCTGAGCCCAAGTGCATACATATTTAAATTCTTGAATGTGCTATTCTACACTTCGAGATTCCCATGGCCATACCTAGGACACAACTTATCTATATTTTTGGGCATCTCATGTATACCACCTGGAATGGTTCCCAGTGGCAAGGGATTATTTGTGAAGAACACCATTGGTGGTGGTGGGTTAGGAAGTATCGACTATGGTATCAATGGAAGTCTAGGTGGAGTGAATGCTGGTGTTAATGGTGGCAGGATTGGAGTCCTACACATTCTAGGTTGAGTAGGAGATCATAGCTCAACTAATGGCTTTGGATAGGGAGTAGATCTCATAAATCATTCAAACTTGTCTAGTGAAAATGACCCAATTTGCTCTAGTTTTTTCCTATGGTCCCTCCTTCTAGCTCCAGTTCTATTGATGGTCAAAATACCACAGTAATGTTTAAACAAAATATCACTATTTTTTTCTCCTAAAAAAGATAACTAATCTAAAATCACCTATCTTCCAAGGTCTCGATAGTTGGTTCTCAACTATGTTGTCATCATTCAGTGCTTCATGCAATTATAATATTCAAGGGGCCTTTGCTGGTAAAACTATACAAACTAGATATTACAAAGTAATCTAATTGGGGGTTTTCAAATAAAGAGAAAAAGATAGATAAAGGATTTAGAAGAATAAGATATGAACACACATTTCCTTAAATTCAGAAATGCAATTTCTATAACAAGCATTTCCTAATTAGCCAAGAATTGTAAAATGAAATAACACAAAAAGCTCATACAATTATATTCATTTAGAGTGAAAATTTAATGTACGTAACACCATTCATCATCACCTTTTTTTCTTAGAATTTATTTTCAAAAACACACATCACAAGCTCATCATAGAATTAACAGATCAATAAACAACAAGAAAACATAATCCATAGATAATACAATAGATAGTTTTGAATTCGGCCTCTTCTTATTGATTTTCACCAATTTAAGAAACATTTACACAAAACAAGATTCACTGGCATACATAAAACCATTGTCTATTGTTATCATCACTAAACTAATAAACTTTTGAAAATTAACTATTTGCATTCAAACTGTAGAAAATGTTTAACTTTTTCATAGAAGCTGTAAAAATAAAATGTCTAGTTTTAGGTAGCAAATCTGACTTTAATTTGTTGACCTTTACAATGAGAAGAATTTTATAACTTATAGAAAGAATTAAACACTAATTTCTCCTTTAAAAAAAAAATGATCCATCAATCGGAGTCTAGATCCACAATTATAGGGGGCTCTTCTAGTTGAGAAAGAGTCTTCATTTTGCTAAAACTGCTGAAACTAGTGAAGTACGCCTCATTCCTGCATAGTTAAAATTGATATGGAGTTGAATGTTGTTCATGTTGAAGAGATGTGTCTCCTTCCTTTCCTATCAAAAGTAATTTGGATTCAACTGCTTGTAAAAAAATTATTTGGAGTTACTGCTTCTTCTTAACCAGATTCTTTTTCAAAAATGGAATATTTTTTCTTTTACTTGGCAGCTTTAGTTGTTTTGGTTGCTTTGACTTGTTCGAAATACTCTTTAGTATTGTTGAAGATTTTTTGCAAGGTCTCCTCTTTAGGTCCATCTACCCATTCTACCTTGAACATCTCCCTTTCAAACTCCTTGGTAGTAGCAGTGTACATATCTTGCAGTCTACTAACCTCTTTAGTAGCATCCCATAAATTATATTTCATCTCCATTAATCTATCTAGTAGAGTCCCCTCATCATTATCCCCTTCTTTTATTAATCCTTCTAGGAAGGTATTCCATTGATCATTTATTTTTTTGTAGGGAAGTAAATCTAGACCCTAGTGTAGCTTCCTTATTAGTGACTTCAACAACAATCCCCTTAAGCACATCTACTTGATCTGATATATCTTGTTGAGCTTGAAGCAAGATCCTTCTATGTTCCTTTAGAACCTCTATTTTGAGGATTGATATGTTCATGCATTTATCAATATAGCTCAAATATTGAACCTCCAAAATACCATACTCAATTATATATGCCCTGAGTACCTTCAAAATCCTCAACTTTCACATATATTTTGCATCCTTATCTTCTTCTTTCCATAGTCTGTAAGCATATTCTTTCAAAGATTTTTCCATCTCACATACCTAAGTATAACACTTATGACACACACTAAACAAATCCTCCACCTTTGTATTAATAGTATCAACCCACTTGTCCATCATCTAAACTTTTCTTTTAATCTCACTCAACTCATTAACTTCTTTGTGAGTCATTAATATAGGAACTTTGGTTAATGTTGGCTAATCAAAAGTAGAAGTGGTGAGTTCCTTCATAAAACTTCTCATCTGTCCTACCTAAGCCTTAAGCTCATCCTTGGCCTGCTTGTCTTTAATCATTCTTGAATTTGTTGAGGTGGCTACAATGTCAATAAGATTCATTTGTTGATTCCTTGTTTACTTACCCATATTTATAGTACTAATTTGATAATCTAAAGCTTGCAACTCCCTATCATCTTTGTCATCCATTGGAGTTTCATTTTTTTCCACCAAGTCCCTGTCATTAGTGAGGCTTTTGGAATGGTTCAGGGCTTCTTCTTGGGCTTCACTTTATGAACCTCCTTCACCATATCATCCCAAGTCACTGGCTGGGCTTGAAATTGCTACCTCTTCTCTATGTTCAATTTTAACCATGTAAGAGTGGTAGGCTGAGATGTTACCTATTGGGTACATAGAGGTGTTGAAGAGGGAGGTGAAGGAGGAATTGTCTCTACCATTTTTTTGAAGGTGTCTTTTGCTGCTCACCTTTTATTTTCAACAATCTTTCTTGCTCTATCTTCTCATTTTGATCTTTTATTTCTTCTACCTTCTTCATCTCTAATTATTTTTGTACAACTTCTTCTTCATCCCTTTTTCTTTTCTATTCTAGTCCCATTGCATGAGCTTCCTTTTCTGTTGCTTTGTCCTGTTCAACTTTATTTAGTACTTTTGCAACCTCTTCTTCCTCACAAGCAATCTCCTTAGTGGCTTTCTTTTGAGTACTCTCTAGTATTTCTGTTTGTTCTTCCTTAGTTAAGATATAGCTCATTTCTACCTCATTCCAAAGGTCTCCCTCCTTGAAATCACCATCTCCTACCTTAGGCTCTTCCTCAAAATATTTTCCATCTTCTCCCTTTTTCTTAAGAAAGTCTTCCCGAAGGGGAGTCTCCTCTGAATTAGAGGGTATAGGAGATTTTGTTACATCAATCACTGGTGCAACTTTTGTAGTTGAAGATACAATGGGAGGGGTATCCTAAATTTGCATAAGAATAGTAGGACCTCCATGGGTAGTTCCCTCTCTAGGGTACACAATAGCTAGGGGTTTAACACCTAGGTTTGAAACAACCCTTGCAATAGAAGCTTGGTAAGTGACTTTATCCTGTTCCAAGGCTTCAACAACCTTCTTCATCATGATTTCTTTTGTTGCTCGGGTAGGTTATTCTATCTACCTAGTACCCTTCTTCAAATTTTTGTACTACATTGTTTCAATTGAAGAATTGGGCTCACTGCTAGAATCCTTCTTCTTCCTTGAGACCTTAACCCTTGGATATTTGAGACGAAGATTAATCCATTGTAGACTCCTCTCAATGAATACCTATGAAATTTTATTAATGTTTGTTTCTTCATTCTTGATCCAATTAATTGGATCCAAATCCTTTGTAGCTGCTTGATCCATTTCATATCAAGGATCAAGAATCATTCCATCATTCGAAGTCTCTTTTGGTATATCTTCTTTAATCCCAAAGAAACTCATCTATGGAATGGTCAATATTTCATATCCTCTTTTTTCTGACCTCAAATTGGTCTTGTAAATTGGCCCGAAAATCCTCAAGGTGGTCCTCATGATAAGGAAACACTAAAGCATATATCTCATTCATCTCCCCTTTAGGGTCATAGTTCTTCCTTTCTTCATAAAAATTTAAGTTGTAGGCCTAAAATTCTTCTATTGTAGCCTTAGCCCCTATTGTTGATTGGCAGGAATAATATCCTAACTCCATAGGAAAACAATGATAATCTGATTTGTGTTTTTCTAAGAACTTGGTATTTACCTCAGCTGCCTGCCTAGAGAATTCCATTAATATCATCTGATTATTACAACACCTTGGAAATTTGAAATGAGCCTTATCAAAACCAAATAGCCTAATATAATTACTTCTAGGGTACTAAATGAACCAACTTACCCATTCCTCAACAAAATCCTTGACTTCCTTAGATAGTCTAAAACCTACATCTCTAGTTGGCTGGTTGATCACAACATACAAGTAGGAATCATTTACTCTTTTGAAAATTCTTTCTACTTTCTTGAGTTTCAACTGATCATAGCATTTCTAGACCTTATTTTGTTCGTCTGCCTCTCCGAGCATGCCTACTAGAGTCAATCCTAGGAAATTCCCCATCCTAACAACATAATATATAACATAGGAGCTCATATAAAAGGTGTTGGTATCATTCACTTTAGTAATTTGATCATGAATTGCATTTAATACCATCTGTCCCTAGTACATGTATTGTATTCCATCAAGAATGATTTGAATGAATGGGAACATCCAATCCTCAAAAACATGTGAATCTCTCTTTCCAAATTCCTTGGATAATAATGTAATAATTTCACCTACCTCAACTAATAAATTAGACCTTTTAAGCTTTGTGGGAAGTTTCTTTACATAATTATTTTCATTTTTTAACCATCTCTTGTTGATATATGCCTTATTTCCCTCTACATCATTATGATATTGTGCTAGTGCTTAGGCCTCGGTTATGATTATGAGGTTAGGATAAGGAGGAAAATAAAAAATTAGTCTTATCATCCCTGGTGACATATCAATGATATCATTACCCCAAGAATCAATGCATTTTCTTTGAGTTGAATTATAGGAATTTGTAGTTGCTAATATAAACTCAAGGCACTATACAACAATAGGAAATGAAGCTATGTGTGCTAACCTTGAATTAGCAATTTTCTTTGCTCTTAGACTAGAATCCTTTGCAAAAGTGTCCATAACAAAATATTCCAGGTCAATATGACCAACCAATGCATTTGTTATCTCCATTACTTCTGATCCAAACTTGGAGGGGACTGTATTTTCTTAGTATTTGTACTTTATATTGTAGGAAAACTATTTTTGGTTTAAGCCTCTTAGTTCTTTATCCCCTTTTTCCTCCTTGCTCTTCTTGCACTTCTTGCACCTCTTGAGTGCCAATATCCTCTTGTGATGAAGACATTTAATTAAATCTACAAATAATGGCATTCATTAGGCAATAGGAGTAATAGATGAGGTTAGAAATCATATACATTTTATATTAAAATCCTATGATCTAAAAGAAGTCCTTTCCCAAATAACATGTCTATACTTTCAAAATTCAAGATCAGGATCGCTCCTGGAATGTGACCATTACTAACCCTTATTATAATACTCATCAGACATTGGGATTAGGTTTGGGTTAAGTATTTGAAGTCCACAAATAGGCCTGTCACAAATTAGGACCGAGTCATGTTTTGCATTAGAACCTTAAAATAAAATATATTGGAAGTCGAGATTGGATCAACATCCAACACTAGAATTTTGTAAATAAGAGTAATTTGAGTTTCACTCCATGTTCTGATCCTAACCAGAGGTTAGAAATCAGAGTCGAGATAATATAAGGTAATAGAACTTAGCATGGGGCCAGAGTTAAGTTCACTTCCGAAGTCTGATCTTGAAGAGTTATCATAAGTTAGACACAAGATTTAATTTGAAACTAGACCTTTTGAAATATGAGTAGGTATGACTCTACTCTGAGTTCCAATCTTGACACTCTATCAAATTCAAAATTGTGATGGAACCTATCATCAAAACTTAATACTACATCAAAGGTTTGGTTCCCTTCTAAAGTCTGATCTTAAAAATAATGTGGGGATCTGAATTAGAGCATGAGTTGGTACTTTGATAAAAAAACCCTGAACATAGTAAGGTCACAATCCGAACTTTGATTTTGATCAAAGATCGAAAATCAAAATTGAGAAATGGATAGGATTTGGACCCAGGAGGTGGTAACAGGCCAAGGTTTAGTTCTAAAATCAATTTTTAATAGGAATGTGTGAATCAAGATTGGGACAAAACCAAGCATGAAGGCAATCAAATGAACTTAACAATATTTTCAATCATACCTTTGGGATCAGGATCAAGAAAGTTTCAAAATTCTAGAAACCCTAATTAAAATCAATTACACCTAATCATATTTCATTTAATCTTGGAAATTAGATGTGGAAAAGCATAAGGTTTTGACTAGAATATTTTTCAATAGTTAAAAATTTAAAGTTAATCGAATTTTAAAACAAACTTGACCCAAGTGGTATGAAAACCCTAGCTAAACTAGGGGATGATGAGAATGAGAAACCCGCACAAGAAACAAAATGAAAAAATAAAAATAAAAAATGAAGGAAAACCTAAAATAAAAAGGGATGATGATGCAACAAAGGGTGCAAGAAAAAAGAAAAAAAAGAAAAACAAGAAACAAGAAAAAAATGTGAACTAGAAAAAGAAACAAATCGATGAAACAAACACATGCAAGCTAGAAACGAAAGAAAAGAAAACATTAAAGCACCTACCTAAATAAATGCAACAACAAATTTGGCATGGTGAGAAAACCGAAATTGACCTCAATCTCCAACCCTTCACTCTACTCTAGTTCGCTTCGTCAAAATACAAAAGCTATAATGAGTGAAATGCAAGGAGTGGTAGGAATATAAAATCATTTGTGTGTGCGAACAGGTGGCCATTAATGCATAGTAGTTCGAGCCTCAGGATCAAGGTGGAGATCATAAATGAACCATCATGAAAACTAGAGATAGTCGGGAGTCAGGATCAGGAAGGAATGTGGTATTGAAACCCTCAATGAGTGCTAAGTTCTAGGAAAGTTTCATAACACAAACCCAACAAGAAAAAAAACAAGAGGACATGGGAATCAGGATTGGGATGGAACAAAGAACAAGAACCTCAAAAAATTTCTTGGTTTTTGTTCTGGTTTGATATCTAATTCCGAAAAACACAAAGACACATAGAGTCAGAAATCAAGATTGAGATGAGAACTAGAACTAGAACCTACGAAGGCTCTTGGTTCTAGTTCCATTTTGAAACTTGACTCCAACCAAGATAAAAAAATCAAACCACGAGGAGTGGGATCAGAATAAAACCAACACTCGAACCTAGTGAAGGTACCAAGTGTCAGTTTTGATCTGATACCTGTGATGGAACCCCTAAAAATGCTTTGTGTTCCATCTCAAAATTCTACAAAATTTGGTTAATCCCATGTCTTTGGGCTAAGGGTTTTGTCTTTCATCATTCCTTAGGGTTTGTGTTCTTAAAAAACCCTTCTTAAAAATCCTTATGTCTGTCACCCTTTGTAATGTTATAATTTTTCATTGACCTTTTGTGCCCATTTTTGGTCATGTTAAAAGCAACCCGAGTCTTGAAAAGTCCATTAAATGATTGGATCCTTGTGCTAAGGATCTCCCGTTACCTACTTCCTGGTGTCTTCGTGTACCTAGGTCCTGGAGATTATTTTATTTTATAAGGCTGATATTTCAGCCTTGGTTGGCCTTTACATCCTTTGTTGAAAGGGTTATTAATCTATTGAGACCTTGTCATTTGTTATCCTAGGCCATCCCCTTTGTTAAAAATAACTTGGTGCACATGTTTTTCCTATCATATAAATCATCGCTCATCGCCGATGTCATTTTTATCACTCAATTTATTACTATGATGAACAATATGCTCTTGGGTCCCTTCCATATCAATTGTCACTAAAGAATTTTGGCTCCTCTGTTCTATTAGTGTGATGCGCAATGGACATTGTCTTTTCTTTGTGTCACAACATCATAGAAGTATTTCATGGCTTTTCTTAGTTTCTATGAGTGATGGGAATGGATTGAAGGGAGCAATGTGATCTTGCTATGAGTTTGAATTTGGTGTTGTTTTTGGGTTTTCCCATCGCTAAAAGCACTCTCAAGTCCAAGATGGTTACTGCGATGTGCAACGACCTATGGATATTTTATGGTGTTGAAAAATATTTTTTTCCAAAATACAAATGTTGCCTTGTCACCTTTCTATTAAAAATGATTAGGGATATACCAAGGAATATTCCCCTTAGTGGGGGGTTGTTGCTCATTATCAAAGTTTGGAGATGGCTTAAGGGCATTACTATGATGAACGATGGAGTTTAGAAGATATGGTGAATATGTGGATGATTACGTGGCAGCTTTCCAAGGTGTCATCTTTGTTTCCAAGTACGGATGAAAAGGCAAGTGGTGATACTTGAGGAGCATCATTGATTATGTTTTAAATAAAAAATGATCGATGACTTAGATTCAAATTTAAGTGGCCAGTTGTCAACTTGCTCACGTGAGCCTTCTTTGAACATTAATGGCTACATGCTTTAGTTACTATACTTAATGATGATTGTCAGTTGTTTACTTCACAATTTGTAACCATCGAGAGCTGAGCAACTAGTTTGGAGCCAAAGGAATAGTGTGTGGGTCTCAGGCAAGAAATTTCAAAAATATTGAGGTAGTTTTCTCAAGTAAGTGGGTGTTCATACTTGATCTATTTCAATTATTCATAAGTTAGCTTGTGAGCTCTAAATTTGTAGGGTGGTAAGGGTTTAATTTCCTACAATTTCTATTTGGGCTGGTAAGTGGTTTGAGAGTTTTATTCTGCAAATTCAATGTAACACCCCTCCATTTTGTGCTTTGTTAATCAGACAATGTTTTCTCTATGATGCCTTGTGTTTTGATTATGTTATTGATGTAAACTTCGTTAGTTAGTGATACTATATTGGTGAAGGGGACGGGATCACATCACTCGCATGTGAGCGACCTATGATTCCACGATTTCCTCTTCACAGTGTGTTTTATTATGTTATATGCATGTTCGACACTTGTGTTGTTTGCAGGATACAGGTACAGGACATCGACTCCACCTGGTTCCACAGGTCTGAGCATGTCCCTTGTTCAATAGAAATTGATTGGGAGATAGTAGCTAGGTTTCTTCTGTGTCAAGCCACTACCCTAGTCTCAGTGTGTTATCGGGTTGTAGTCGGGTTGGTTGTTATGTTGCCTTGTCTCCGTGTTCTTATTTAAATTCAAGTTAAATGGCTTATGTTGCTTAACTGCTGATTAAATGCTTTTGGTTGTAATGCTAGGAATATTAATTATTGTATTAATTAATTTAATTTAATTAATAAAATAATCTAATATTGGATTAGATTTATTTTATTGGTTAATTAAATCAATTGTGTGAATTAATTAAGTTATTCCTTGAATTAAAAGTGTTAAAAAGATTTAAATTAATTTGTGTGAAAAGAAGGTTTTAAAATATGTTGAATGCTATTTAGAAAATTGAAAATTGTTTAAGTTATTAAAAATTCCAAATATCTTCAATGCAATGACTTTGGGGTAGAAAAGATATTTTCTGAAATAGTTGACTATTTTGGGGAAAGATATTTGTGAAGAGTTGAACTTGAAATTGAATTTAGTTTGAATTTGAATTTAGTTTAAAATTGAATTTGAATTTAATTAGAATTTGAAATTTAAATTGGAAATTGAATTAGAATTGGATTTGAATTTGAATTTGCAATTTAATTTGTATTGAATTTTAATGTGAATTTGAAGTGGATATGAATTTGAATTAGGAAAATTTGGAAAAGAATATATTTTCATTTTAGGGTTTTCTTTCAAGTTGCTTATGGGAAAAGGGGTTGCAAAAAAAGAAAAGGGGGCTTTTGGATTTTTATTTTTGGGGATGGATTCTTGGTTTGATTTTGGTGGAGAGGCTTGGAGGAGGCTAAGATTGTGGAGTTGAAAGAGTGCTTGAAAATCTCCATTGTTGAAGCTTGCAAATTTTGGAGAAAACACAAGGTTCCATATTTTTCTCTTTCCATCTTCTTGCTCATTTTGAATGATTGAAAATATAGTTTTAGATTCAATGAAAATTCATGGAAAAGCTTTCAAATTTGCAAAATTGTAGATAGATTTGGAAATAGAAACCAAACAAGAAATTTACACCAAGAAATAGAAACAAAATCAAAGAAAACTCTATTTTAGAACTAGATTTTGAAAACCCATTTTGTTGTTTTTGAAAATAATTTATGTTCTTGAAATGGGTTTGGATTATTTTCACAATTTAAGTTTGAAATCAAAATCTGGGTATATATATTTGTG
>VDFB02000013.1:200397519-200465902 GCA_007258455.2 Sequoia sempervirens | reverse complement strand
ATAGGTGATGTGGACCAGTAGTAGATGAGGGGGATGAGCCAGAGGAGAGAGCAAAGGAGGTATGGTATAGGCCAACATATATTTTTATTGATGTGATTGATGAGGATTACCAGTCTAAGGCCAATCCTTATTATGAGGACTAGGATGGAGGAGAGGATGAGGAGGAGGATCCACCCCTAAGTGAGGGTGATGAGGTAGCTATTGAGGATCAGTATGAGCATGGAGAGTCCTCACATACTTAGAAGTCCAGATGATGGTTAGTAGCTACATCCGACATCAACACGTAGAGTCAGAGAGAGGCTAGCACATCCTCGATGCCCCTCAGAGAGGATAAGGTTGACATTCCTTAGCAAACTAGAGACATAGGTGATGATATTTTATTTTACGCATGTCCTACTTAGTGATTTAATATTTTTATTATATATATCATGATAATGTGTTACTGATTGGGTACATTGTCTATCTTGTAGGAGCAATGAGAGACTGGTGAGAGTTCTATCATCAAGCAGCCACAAAGATAGTGCCTACATCCATTCATGAGGAGGAGATGGATCTTGACTACGTGCCCCCACTGATTGTGGAGGAGGAGCCAGAGTCACTCAGACCATTCATGAGGTTATGAGTAGTGTACGAGGGTGTGAGGAGGTGACTCCATCAAGCTGAGAGTGCACTACAGTCAGCACAGACCTTAGTAGAGGTAGAGAGATTGCATGCAAAGCTAGCACAAACACAAGTGGATAGGGATCAAATGGCAGATGAGTGGCTTATTGTTGTTGGTTGAGTATAGGGTCTGGAGTATCCACTTAGACTTAGTAGTTCATGATCATGATCACACATGACTGTCTCACGATGACCAAGGACTGGATCCCAAGCACCACATCCCAAGGGGTCTAGCTCTCACAAACCACTATGACTTTGTATATGATATTGTGATGTATATAAAACTTTGATATATATATAGACATGCGCATTTGATGTTATGATGTTGTGTCTCTTTATGTGGATGTTTAAATGCTATGTGATTAATTAAATGACTTAAGGTAAAAGTATTTAATTAATGTTGACATGATTTAACAAGATTAATGTGATCTATTCTAAAACATATTTTAGTTTTAGTGTAGATACAACATTGATAGAAAGAATATGTTAAATTAAATACACTGATAAGGGTCTAACTTAACACAACAGGAATGTGAATAGTATGAAGCCTAAAGAAATTATAAAATTAACTTAAATAATTACCTTAGTGTTCAGGACAAACACAAAATTAGTTGTCAAGAACGAAGCAATGTGAAAGTTATTTAGAATAACATCAAATAACTTTAAACAACACTGTTGTATCAACTAGACTATTCAAAGGGGTTAGACATAATACTGACACAAATGTGTGGCATTAATGGGTTCCTTAAGGGGTGTTCCATCAAGCTACGTTAAAAAAAGGACTAGACCCATAATTGGTATCAACTATGTAAGGTCCCAACCAATTAGGGCTGAAGTTATCTTTATCTTCGTTATCAACACTAGCATTTCATTGATTTTCAATAAGAACAAAATCTACCTTACAAAACGAATGAGGGATGAAATGGATGTTGTGTTTGCATTGTAATTTTTTCATGTGAGCTTGGATATGTTCGAGAGTGTTAATGCGTTTTTCATCGAGCATCTTGAGTTGATGTAATCATTGATCTTTATAAGTGTCATCATCAATAAGATCTTGGAGAGCAACTCACAAAGTAGGAATTTCTAACTCCAAGGGAATAATTGCATCAGTGCCATAAACAAGGTTATAAGGGGTATTTCCTATGGATGATCGAACATTAGTTTCTATAAGCCCAAAGTGCATAAGATAGTTGCGTATGCCAGTCTTTATGATGCTTGGTGACAGTTTTCTTGAGGATTTGTTCGTGGAGCTTATTAGTATTTCCAGCTTGCCCATTGGATTGCGGATAATATGGTGTTGAAAAGCGATTTTGAATGTTGAATGTTTCAAGAAATTTTTGAACTTCATTATTCTTAAATGGAGTTCCATTGTCTAAAATGATTGTGGAAGGAAGCCAAAGTGAGAAATTATTTGTTCCAATATGAAATGGAAAATTGCTTCAACAGTTGTAGAATAGAGAGGGATAGCTTCCACCCATTTCATGAAATAATCTATAGCAGTTATGATAAACGTATGTCTAGCAGAAGAAGGTGGTGAAATTTTTCCAATAAGATCCAACCCCCATACTGAAAATGGCCAAATGGGAACATTTGTGACATCGTTTAACATAGGTGAAGCAATCCTTCTCCATATGTCTCCAATAATAACCCATATGAATAAGTTTTTACACTAACGAATGACCTCCACAGGCACCAGCATGGGCCTGTTTGAGTGCTAAAGGGATTTCAGAATCTTTAAGACATCGTAATAGGAGACCATTAAAATATCTTCTATACAATGCATTTGCAAGGATCACGTATTTAGCTGCAAGTTTACTTAAATGTTTTCGAGTATTCATTGTGGTAGGTTAGAGAATGGCATTGTCTTTCAAGTAGTTGTATATTGTATCATACCATTCACACGTGGCATCTTGAGTTATCATAAAAATGTCTTCTAATTGAGTATCGAGCAAAGGTTTCATGATGGGATGGATAACAAGGGTGAAGATTGTGGAAGGATTGTGTGGGGATATGAGAGAATCTGCACTCGCCATTGTATCCACATGCCGATTATCTTTGCATGGGATGTTTTTGATTATGGAACAAACAGGTTTTAAAGGGATCCCAAAACCCTTAATAGTCAGATAACAAATGATAGAACATTAATAGAGCATAAACAAAAAACAAAAAGCTACCCACTAAGAAGAAAATAGTAGAAACCAAGGTAGCACAACAAAAAACTGACAAAAAACCACAAAACAGGTAACCCCTAGGCTAGGTTCCTGAGGATCTCTGCCGCACTCTGCTCCAACCTGTTCATATTAAGTGCAGACTTCTTGATCTCTTGGATTTTCACTAAATCTTGGTTTTCCTTCCTTTTCAAATTTTCTTTGGTCCTGTTACTCAACCCCCCACTATTCGGCTGCCCTTCATCTTTTTCCAAATCAAGAAACATAGTGTTGGTGCCCTAGTTTTAACCTGATGGGAATTTTCCAGGTTCTCCACCATGGTATTCATGGTCTGTGCAGTGGATTTTAAAATCTTATGGCCCATAACCAACACTTTGTGGAGAGAGTTTTTGATGTTCCTCAACTACTCCATATCCACCAAAGATGTTATGAATGGTGAACGAGTCAAATTTTTCTAATAGGCTTATTATAAGATCCTTGTATTTTGATAATTTTTCATGTTAATTTTGATATGTACCATTGATTTTTTTAATGACCAATTGTGAATCACCAAAGATCTTGATATGTTTAGCATTTAGTGATAAAGTAGCTTACAAACCTATGATCAATGCCTCATACTCAATTGTATTATTTGTGCATAGGAAAGCTAATCAATAAGATAAGGGAATAGGTTTTCTATTGGGTGGAATTAGTACCACTCCAGCACTGGAACTTGTTCTACACTTAGATCCATTGAAAAATAACTCCCATGGTTTAATGTTAGTGGTTAAGACATGATCATCAGGAAAGGAATCATGAGTAGGTAAAGCAAAAGGAGAAGGAGTGTCAGCTAAGTGATCGGTTAAGGATTGGCCTTTGATTTCTTTTTGTGAAAAAAATTTAAGGTCAAACTCAGTTAACAACATCACCCACTTAGCTAAGCATCCAAAGAGATCTATTTTGTTGAAAAGATATTTAAGAGGATCAAATTTTGTGATGACTTGTATTTCAACATTTAGTAAATAATGTCGCAACTTACTAGTAGTGAATACAAGATCCAAATATTGTGTTTCATAATCAATTAAGGTTTGACTAATGTAATAAACATGGTGTTCTTTACCATGATCGTCATGTTGAGCCAACAATGTTGCAAGAGCATGGGCTGATGCAGTGATGTATAAGATGAACAGTCTATGTAGCACAACAGGTTGTAAAATAGGTGGAGTGGCTAGGTATTCCCTTAGACTCTCAAAATCCTATTTACAATCCTCATCCCAATCAAAAGGGATACCCTTTTTTAGGAGATGCGTGAAAGGTAATGTGCGATCAGCTAAAGATGCAATGAAATGATAGATAGCTTGAATTCAACCTTGTAATGTGCACAACTGAGAAATACTTCTAGGAGGTGGAAAGTTAATGATTGCATCAATTTTATGTGTCCACCTCAATGCCTCTATGAGATATGACAAACCCCAAAAGTTTGCCACTATCTATGCCAAAGACACACTTTTTTGGATTCAATCACATGTTGTATTTGCATATTCATTTGAATATTTTGTGAAGGACATTTACATTATCATGTCGTGTTAATGATTTAGCTAGGATATTGTCAACATAATCTTCCAAAATTTTGTGAATGTAATCATGAAATATTAATGTCATAGCACGTTGATAAGTTGTTACAATATTCTGTAGATCGAAGGGTATCACAACCCAAAAAAATGTTCCCCAAACAGTTGTAAAGGCAGTTTTGTATTGATCTTGAGGGTTAATAAGGATTTTATTATAAATAAAAAATCCATCCATGAATGACAAAAAATAATTTCCAGCAGTTGAATCCATGATCATGTCTATATTAGGAAGCGAGGCTTTATTCAAATCTCAAAAATCCGTACATATCCTAATATGATTATCGAGTTTTGCAACTGTGACAATGTTTGAGATCCAAGGAGAATAATTAATAGGTCTAATAAAGCCTGCATCAAGGAGTTTTTCAAGCTCCTCTTTAACATGCAAGGCTATGTTAGGATGCATTTTTCTAATCTTTTGATGAATGGGTTTTTCATTTTCAGCAAGGACAATGTTATGCATCACAATTTTTGGGTCAATTCCTGGCATATTAGTGTATTTCCAAGAATTTTTTTAGGAAAATCATGAAGTAAAGTGGTAGTGTCTTCTTGTTCTTCATCATCAAGGAACTTCCCAATATTAATAATTTTATCTTTATCATTAATGTCCATTGGCACATCAATTGTATCTCCTAAAGGGAGTGCATTGGATTTAGGACTTTCAAATTTAGAGAGCTCTTTAGTGATATCACTTGCTTCTTGCTCGGTAACGGTCACAACACGAGGAATGTTTCTCATGTAAGTAAGTGAGGATGTGTTATCATAAACACCTAACATTCATTCAAAGCCTTATTGCTATTGACATACTTGCATGAAGGTGGTAAGGTTATATCGAGCAAATTAGGATGTTTGATTATGAGTTTGTGTTGTGGTTGACATGTTATAACATTAATGTTCAAATATGGTCGTTGAGTAGCTTTGGTCATTTTAGAAAAAGAATATCCCAATCCGATTTTTGTTTCTTGTGTATTAGGTTCAATAGGGACACAGATACCTTGCTCATGTTTTCCACACCCTTTTCCAGTATAGCCTAATTATTTTACAAATTTATAGCCTTTTCAATAAAGTCTTTCCATTTCATGTGGAGTAGGTAGGGATTGATAATCTGTCTCATCAAAATTTGTGGTGCATGTTGCATTGTTATCCAAAGTATAGGAGATAGATGTTTGAGAAGATTGTTCAAAATTTAGAGTGGACATGATTGTTGGTTTTTCATGTTTCTCATCTTTCTTTTGTGTGAGTGTGTATTCACCCATAAACGAGGGTGTGAATTCTAAGGATCCCCAATCGTCGCCAAATAATTTAGAGACTGTTTCCTTATCGTTTTGTTTAATTTGAAGAGGGTCTATATTGGATGTTGGAATTAATGTTTTCAAAGGACTTGTAACCCCTTTTTCAAGGTGCAAGCAACTTTCACACTCAGGGTCAATTTCAACTTGATAGATATGATTGCTATGGACATATTTCATGATACGATGAAGGGTCAAAGGCACTGCATTCATCTCATGAATCCATGGTTAGCCTAAAAGAATACTATATGAAAGATCATAAGGAATGAAATGGATAGGAGTTTGTAAAGTGGCCACCCCAACTATAATAGGCAAAGTGATTATCCCAAGTAGTTTCTTTGTTGTATTGTCAAATCCTTGAATGGAGATGGAATTAGGTATTATTTGTGACCCGTCAACATCTAGTCAATCAAGGAGAGTTACACTACACACATTAAGGGTAGAACCATTATCTATGAGAGTGTGTTTGATACCTATGCGATTTAATTGAGCAATTATCATAAAGGCGTCATTTTGTTTACACAACTCCAAAGGAGGGAGCTCATGATGATGGAAAGTAATGTCAAGATTCAGTTTTTGGATGAGAGCTACCACATCATTTAGAGTGGTACTAGGAGGAACTGTGATTTTTTTTAAGGCTATTTGAAGAATGTTGTGATAATTTGGTGATTTTTGAAGCAAATCCCAAAGAGAAAGCTTGGTAGGAGTATTATTTAATTGTTCAACAAGATCATACTCCTTTGTATGTGGGCTATAGCGAGGATCACTAGGTGGATTAGGTAAGTGTAAAGAGGGTGGGGTTGGTTGTGGTGGTTGTGGGTTGTTGTAGGTGTTATATGTATGAGCAACAATATCGTTACTAGATTTCTATGATACATTGGTTTTAGGAGGGTAGATGGTGTACTGGGGTCGGTTAGAGGGGTGAAGTTTATGTGAAGGTGGGTAAAGAATAAGTTGAGGTTGGATTATGTTAACATCCTTAGTTTTAGATGTCTCACAACAAACCAAAGCGGATGATTTGGGTGAGATGAAGTCTTGAAGAGACTCATCTATCAAATGCAAATCATCACCACTAAAAGGTTTGAGGGATAAATTATCATCGATTGGTTTAAGGTGTTCAAGAGAAGAATTAACGGTGTTAATGTTCATTATCATAAGGTTGTAAAAAAAAACCTTAGTGGATGGCTTATGTGAGATGAAGTCTTGTAGGGCTTCATCTAACAAAACAAAGTCATCGTGCAAGAAAAAGGTTTGAGGGGAACTTTATCATTAAGGGGTTTAGGTTTCTCATTGCAAGCATTAGAGGATGAAGTGAGTGAGAGGAAGTCCTAAAGAACTTCATCTAACTTGTCAACATCATCACTACTAAGAGGCTTGGATGAGATGTTGTTTCTAATTTGAATCATGTGTTTGAAGGGATGGTTTAATGTTTCAGTTTTTGTATATTTATGTATCAATGAATTTGATCTAAAAGAACTAGGAATGAAAACAAAAAAGGAAATTTTCAAAGATCTAAAACTATCTATGAATTTAATGAAAAGAAGTGTAATTTATGCTAATGAAAACATAAAAAATTGAACTATAGCAGATATGTAATTACATAAGACAGAAAGATGCAATGCAGGAAACTGAAATCTCAATATGTTGATGCATAAACTTTAGTGGGACTGATTCGCCCTAGGTGGCAAATGAGTCCCAAGAGATGAATTTTTTAAGATTTTTCTAAATTTTTAATCTTTTTTGGAGATTTTCAAGTCTATACAATGCAAATACAAAATGCTAATGTAGAGTGTTGAAATGATTGAATGAAATACAATGTAATAATGAGATCTAAATAATGCTTTCATTAATGCAATGTTTAAGAAACCTTAAGATGAAAAATAATGGAAAATGATGAAGTAATTAATTCCTAAGATGCAAAGAGAAATGTAAATCATAATGATGTTAGGTTCAAAAGTCGGGTTCACCAAAATGAATCATAGATTTTTAGTTCCTAAGACTTCTCTAGCTCTTCTAGGGTTTTCACCTAAAAGGAGAGAGATAGGGCCAAAAATTCTAAGGGTTCATTCAAATTATGTAATATGTGATGTTATGTGAGCTAAATGAGATGTCCTAAATGCAATTAAGTGATTTGAATGATTGAATGTAGATGCAAAACTAAGATTTATGCTATGTTTTAAAACACAGTGTTGTTTGCAAAAAGCTTTAAAGAATGAACAAAAATGTAAATTAAACTAAACAGAAGGCTTTTTTTTAGAATGTGTACACCTGGGAAATTGGGGAAGACTGGAAAACAATCTAGAAGATTGATGAAATCTAAATTTGAGCTAACTGGGACTCATTCACCACCTTGGGCGAATTAGTCCCGAGTCAGGACTTTTCTATACAAAAGTTATTTTCTATCAATTAGGAGCCTAGATCTAAATCTAATTCAAATCTGCACCTCAGGAGGGACTCATTCACCATGCATGGTGAATTAGTCCACCATGGAATTTCTACAACTTCAAATTTATGTTCTACACTTTGACACCTGTACAACAATTTTTGATAGAAACCCGACTTGGGATCTCAGAAAATTCCTACAAAATAGCTTAAAATAGTTTTTCTAATGGGGGGTTTTCCTTGGTCAAACCCCTAGTTGGGTAATTAAACCTTGAATGGGGAAAAATCTGCGTAAACCCTAGCCTTAAATTTGTTAAAGACTAGGAAAAGCTGAAATATGACAAAGGTCCTATTCTATTGTTCTAGAATAAGCAATGCAAGGATGATTTATATGATGCAAGATATCAACTTTAGAAACCTTACAACACATGAAAAATAGGAATGAAATGGCATGCAAATGATAAACAAATAAAATGAAAACCTTAATCTAAAGATAGAGTGAAAATGGAAGATGGAATCAATATGAAACCAAGTCCTTAGGTGTGATTTGGTGGCAAGTTGCACCTCTTTACCCTAGATTTCTTCATGATTCACCATAGGAATCCATTGTCAACCCTTTGCAATGTTGGATCTTGACAGGAAGAGTGAGCTTCAAGACCTATAAAAACCCTAGTTTGCTGCCCTAAAACTTCAACTTTTGCTAATGAGACTTGTTGTGGAAGACTTGACTCTAGAAATTGCTCTTGAAAAATGACAAAAAAAAGTGTGAAATGACCTTAGATGAGTATTTATAGGAAAAAAAACCTTATTTTCCTGTTATTTAGACCTAAGAGGTCAACATTCATCAAAAAATCAAGTTAAATTAATCAAATTCCTACTCAAAATTGAATTTTCCCTCAAAGGGGACTCATTTGCCACCCTTGGCGAATGAGTCCCACCAGAGGGGACTCATTTTCCCAAGGTGGTGAATGGGTCCCACTACTGACTTTTGAAGGTGGGTTTTCAGGGTATGAGATAATTAAGTGTTGTTTGTCAGGTTTTATGTTATTTCTAAGGTAAAATGGGCCTCTAGATAAAAAATAATGGATCTAATGGGCCTAAAAATGTCATTTTGAAGGGACTTAAAAGTGGGTCCAATTATGCGTGAAATTGTCTCTTTTCTCAAGAGGGTCCAATTTTCTACAACACAACTCTTAGTTATTGGTTAGTCAAAACAATGATTGTATTGTGTTGGTAAAATTCTCTGAAAAAGGGAATAGATTTATATTCAACAATGTATCATTATAATCCAATGTGTACTCTACAAGTATATAATGGTTTGTTTATTTATTACATTCTAAATTTTTAATGTTGTTTTTTTACAACAATTTGACAAATAGAATTTATCAGTGAGAATACTAGATTTCTGATTTGATCTTATTCCCGTAACATCTAATGCAAGTATTCATTTTTCAATTTAATATTCTTGTTAATATGATTTTCTATGAGTAGGCATTACATTCATGGAAAACCAAATAAATAAAAAATAGATGAGATGTGTGATAAAGATAAAATCCATATGGAGGAGAACTCATAACACAAATAGATAGACAAGACAAGTATATTTGTAAATAGAAAAGATAAGACAATGCAAGAAGAGAGAATTAACAATTGTTCATTTCTCTCTCTTGTCTTGATAGATGTGATGTTGAATGCTTTCAAGAGAGCCTTAGCTATTGATGAGATGTGAATCTAGAAAAGCTTTGTTGCAGAGAAGAGATGTAGAAGAGAAGAGAGTGAGAGAGCCAGTTCGAGTGAGAGGAAGTGAGAATGAATTAGAATAGAAGTGAAAATGGAGTTTTGTGAAGTTGCATGAGTTGGAAGAGCTATTACACCCGTGATTCTACCATGATGACACATGTCACGGGGAAATCTTGCAAGATTCCCTCATTTAAACTAGGAAAGTATGAGGATGCTTGTGTGCTGCATGGATGTCTACACATCATGCAGGCGTCCAACTAAAAAAATTACAAGAAATAAGGTGGTAGACTGCTAACATTTTGTCATTGTCCCTTATGGAGTTGAAATTATAAAATTCTAACTCATAAGATTTTTGTCATAAATGTGGCTAGGCACCATAAAATGTGACGAGCCAAATGTGTAAGTGTGAAGTTTCCATGAGGTATAATTTTATGACACTACAGATATAACCCTATGAGGGATGAGGTGTCCATGACATTGAAAGTGATAAAGTTGATGCAAGCACCAAGATCAGCCAATGTGTTTTGGATCTCTAAAACCCAAATCATAATACTAATGATATGGCTTATTGGATCACTATATTTAGCTGAGATAGTTTTTCTTAGAAGATGACCAAATAGGTGACATTTTAAAATTGAATTGTATTATTTTTCTTTTTATTTCTACTTATATTTTTATCCTCTTTCTTCCTTTCCCTAGGATTTTTATATTCTTCAATCAAACTTGATTCAATAAAAATTCCTTTGTGGAGACTTGATTTTGTTTTTCTAAATACATAAATAATTCCTTTTATAGTCCTCTCTTCACTAGAGATATATTTGATTCTTCACCCTTCCTTCAATATTCTTATTATTACATTCAACATTAGATATTTTTTACATTTGGTACTATGCTTATACTTTCCATACTCTATTTGTCAAAGCATATAACATGGTCATATTAATTTCATTTATACTAACTATAATCGTATTTATATGTACACACTTTAATAATATTGAGTATAATTGATCCAAAAGATTAAACTAGGGTTTGACCACATTGCAAGCATCTATCTAGTCTTGACTATTTTTTCAACTCTTAGGATATACACTTTAATAAGAATCTCTACTCAAAAAACCTAGTGATCAACCACCTTTATCCTCTCTCCTTTACATTTTCTATTATTCATTTATGAAAGTATCAACTTCATTATTCCAATAATTATTATCCTATAATTTAGCATGTTTTTTGTACTATTATCTATACAATTTTTTTAATCTTTTTATGTGTAAGAGACAATTGATGCAGGAGCATCCTAGGTTGTGAGATCAATCTTGCATCAACTAAAATAATGCATTTTAATTTTTATATTTCAGAAGGTTTGGTGGGTGATTTATTTAATATGGTAATTTGAAAGGTTAGAATAAAATAAATATTAAATTATTACCCTTTTATTATTTTATTGCAAATTTTGGGAGTGGAGATAATTTAGGAGGGAACTTTGAGAAATTGTCTATTTTAAAAATTTGCAAAAATAGATTTGGGTGTGAGATTTGGAGGGAGTTATAAGTTTTATGATGCATTTATAAATTTAATTAATTCATTCATGAAAATGTGAGCACCGAAGGTGAGTTGGCAGGAGTTACATTGGAAACTGCCTATATTATGGAAAGTTTTTGGGATGGATTTTTGGAGGTTTTTTTTTTCCCAACTTGGTCGTGGCTTTTTCTAGAGAAGCTTTGGGAGCTTGTTTTTGAAGATTACATGCAACTTGGACTTGGTTTCGGTAGCCATTCTTGGCTAGATTGTGTAGGTTACTGTTGCAGGCATAAAATCTTCTTGGAAAGGATATTGGAAGCGTTTTATTGCAGGTTTGAAGGTGTTGTGACAAAAAAATGGATCATGGAATCCATTGTTAAATATTGATTCAATGGAAGGTTAGAGATTAGAAGCTACAGGTTGAAGATTGGAGGTTGTAGGTGCTAGAATTTGGTAAAAGAAGATAGATTGAAGGAGTCCACTTGTGTATTTGATGTTTTTTGTTTTGTATAAGACTTACATCAATTTTTAATATTTTTCATGAGCCCATATGGTTGCAAAACAATGTAATTTCAGAATTGTCTTGTTATTGAGTGATTTCAAGGAAGTTTGAATGAGAAATTGAAGACACTATTTGTAGATTTGTGTTATTTTAAATATTTTTTGAGTTGCATTGTATGTTTTTATGAGTTTGTGAATGAGGTTTGATCCTCTACATTAACATTAAAAAATATATTGACATCCCCATGGGTGTATGAGCATCCTCACCATAATATTCAACTATATTTCTTCAACAAGCCTCCATATTTTATTCGATTTATTTCCAAATATTTTAAAAAAACATGTATTGTCATTATTATATTTAATTACCAATAAATCTCGCTCAATAAATTCAAGTCAAGTTCCTATTTATGCTTTGATTTCCTAGTTTAATTTTATTTACATTAAGAATCTATTTTAATAAGGAATTATTAGTAGTCTAACTGAAACTATAAATAACTAAATTTTTAGTTGGTAATATAGTTGTTGCTTTTTTTTTTCTTGAGTGAACTCTTTCATGTTAGATTGATAGTTAAATTACATGGCTAGTTTAATAAGGTACTATTAATAATCTAGGATATTAATTAGTAACATAGTTATGTGTTTGGTTGAGTGAATTATTTCACATTATATTCTTGTAGAATTTTAGGGTAGAGTATTGATTTCTTTTACCACTCATTAATTTAATAAATCTATTTTATATCCATATTTTTGTTGAGCTTGATGTGAATTCCAACCTTTATTTTTCTTTCTCTCATCATCCTCACTAAAAGGAATCATCTTTTTACTAAAAAAAATTATAATCTATAATTCAGTTGTTGTTTAATCCTATTTTTATTTTTGAGATCTATCACTACTTATCAAATTTTATTTTTAGATAAAAATAGACATAGATATGGTATATATACCTCAAAATGCATAATATAGAGTCTTATTATGATTCCAATATATTTACCTCTATTTTATTATTATCTAAAATTAGTTTTATTTATTATTTTTAATTTAATTTTAGATAGTTTGTTAGATTTCCCATCCCTATTGTTATTTGTTAGAATCAATGAGCATTCATCCCTAAAGTATCTCTTCCTAATTTCATCATCCCTTATAAAATCCCTTTCTTGAACCTAACCATGTATTTTCTCATCTCCTCCTTTGACTCCTCTTTCTCCCTTCATCCCTTATCATCCAACCCATAAGATATTCCACCTTACATGCACCCTAATGATAATTAATTTTATTATAGAGTTGCATTAGTTGAGGTTGGTTTTCCATCCATGAGAATGCTGAACATCACTTGTTTCTCCTCTAAAAAACCCTAATTGATGATGTTTCTTATTACTCAAACTATTCTCTCATAGAATCCTTAAGAAACCTACTTGTTTCCCATCTAAAGGGGATATAAATATTATAAGGTTTAAGATACATTATCCATTTGATTCCCCTATGTGGTATAGCTCTCCTAATTTTAGGAGTAGATAGTGAAATCCAATAATCCAATATCACCTACAAAACAAAAATAACCTTCCACAAGTGATTATGGCAAGATAATAGCTTTCTTGATTATGGATGTGAATTGTAAAAAACCCTATGATATTTAAAGTGTACAAGAGGAATTTATTATATAGGAAAGGTTACAAATAGGATAAGATAAGATAATGACAAGTGTCATAATCCTATGACATGAAATAGAAAATATTAAATGACCTAGAACAAAAGATGTAAATAAAAAAATAGATCTCATGAAAACTAAAACTTCTAGAAATACTCCTAGGAACTAAGTAAATTTAACATGTGAATAAGACCTATTAGGTGAACTGGTTGGGTAAAACAAATTATTCACACCAATTCCCCCTTAATTTCTACTTAGGGAGGAACAAACCAATAAAAAGATGTAAAATATATGTCCCATGAATGTACAGAAAATATTTCACAAATGGAGAAAATGAGAAAATTTGAAAAACCTAATGAGAGAAAGATCCTCTCTCAAATGAAAATAAAGAAAAAAAATTTGATGGTTGAAGATACAAATGACGTATGAATTTGCATAAGTAGCCCCATCATTACTACTCAACCAATGCAAGAGTAAACTACTAGTAAAAAATACAAGTGTCAATATTATGAAGAACATTGATCAATTGAGAATGGAAGGACACCTCCATAAAATAGGAATACAAGAGTGTCTATATGGTAAGTGCTTCATCTCATAAAAATGCATGGGTAACTAGTTTCTACATTATCCTAGTACATAGGAATAAATACTAGATACATAGCTCACTATAGAGAGAAACTATGGAAACATTAGAAAAAATAATATGATACCCCCCATAATACTAACAAAAAAGAGGCATGATAGGTTAAATATAATTACGTGACCATGCAGTGCATGAAGGAAAAAACATCTAAAAGTGTACAAGAGAGTAAGTGCAACTAAAAAGGGTGTGCAAAACAAGGCACGCATACATGAGGAAAAAATAGTTAGGATTTTTTGTTGTCATGGAGGGACACTCACTTGAAAAAAGTGTGATGGAAAAATAAGGAACTACACAACCCCAAATGAAACTTTATGATATAGCGTGAATACAAAATATGACATAAGACGATGTGAAAAATCCCCATAAGCATGTATAAGAGTGAAACTCTATCTTAGTGCATCTACAAATAAGAAAGTTCTTTTAAAAGATTCTCAAAATGACCAAAAAGGACCAAACTTTAGAAATACATAAAGAAAAACCCAAATAAATCCATCCCATGTAAAATATGGTCTTCAAGTTCTAAAATTTCGAAGTAATGAACTAGAGTGTAAAAACCAAAACTGTGAATAAAATCTATTTGGGAAAAATATGGAAAAATTGCATAGATATGAGGATCTCTAAAATACATTTCCAATACCCCAACAATCACAAAAAATATAAAATTTGGCCATAAGTTACAAGATTGAGGCTAAAAATCACATATGAATTTAACAGGCTTTAAAATGCATCAACAAAAAAATTTAGCAAAAGGACTTGCACCAATACAAAGTTCATGGAACCAATTTTTTGATGATATGTCAATTTTGAATAAAAGATATCATGGCACAAAGCTATACCATTTTGAAAAAAATGCTCAATTATGGCATTAAGGGAGAAATATTGCCCCCCTAAGGGTTGACCATGGATCAAACCATATGACTATCACCTACTAAACTAGGCATTGGGGGTTATAAAAATCATGTTATTGGTGAAGTGACAAACAAGTGGTGGTGGCACTACTTGAGGTAGCAATGGTTGTGTTTCATAGGGCATAAGCCCTTGTGAGCTAGGAAGAACCATCTACTATACTAACCTACAATCAAACACTTTGAACTTGTGTCAAGTTATCCTTTTAATATTTTTAATAATAAAAAATAATTTTGTACAAATAACACCTATTGTGCACATAAAAATGCACATGGATTACACTAGCAAGGAATATGCTTAGTACATGAGACTTGTAAATGACGTAAGATAAGATAAGATCTAATGAAATATAAAACTTCTAGAAATATTCCTAGGACCTATGCAAACTTAATATATGAATAGGACCTAGACTAGGTGAACTAGATAGGTAGACCACCTTATTCACACTAATATCCCCTTAAGTGCAATTTAGGGATAAGTAGACAAATGTAAATTATGCAAGAATGCAAGGATGGGTCTCAACTATGAGACCATGTTAGGTACCATTTAAAAATAATATCTCACAAATAGAGTAAAGGAGGAAAACCACATGGTAAAAAACCCCTCTTAAAAAAAGAGAATGCAAAAAACAATCATGTATAAATGATGGAATAAGTGATAAATGGAGGACTCAATGTGACACCCTGAGTGCTAAATCCATCACAAGTATAAAATCAATAGGTCCCCATAAGAGGGAATGAGTGAGACTATAAATTACCCATAATGAAGTATCTCCTATGCCAATGATGAGTTCTTGAAGACTAAAGAGTATCTAATGCTTGAAAACAACATGCCTCCCCTATTAAGAAACAAGTCCAATGGTAAATGTATAAGAAACTCCAATTCCAAGAAGGGAGATGAAGGTAGAAGCATGATGATGTGTTTCTTTGAAAACTGATCAAGTGTGTCCATGCAAGAATATGTCATAACCAAATTAGGTATGTTCCCAATCAAAGATGATGACAAAGCAAGATTATGTGAAAACTTAGGAACAATCTCCAAAGAAAATTATGGGTTGACTATAATTGTTATGTAAATTTCATCAAAGAGGAGTGATAAACCCTCAAATGTATCCTCGAAACTTGTAATATAAGAATCACAAATTAAATTTGATATGCTTGTCAAATACTGATCCCACAAAGATAAGTCTTAAAGACAATGACCATCTTGCTTAACTAAAGTATTGGAATCCATGAAAAATATAAAATTTGAAGAGGTGGGAGGTGAAGGAGATGAAATATCTTCACAAGTCTTAAGAACCCCAAGGTTCAAGTAACCTCAAGCTAATATATTTATGAACTATCCACACTTGATGCAAGAGTGTCAACCTTAGAGAAGTCATAATTGTGAGAAAAATGTGAAAAATTATAAATATTAGAATAATGATTAGCCTTACCAATTGCAACAACCTATCTATTCTACAAATCTTGAATAAACACTAAATCTAGAGTGAACTCAATTATCTTCCTTGTACCACTATGTTTTTTTTATAAGGAAAAACAGGTTTTGAAGGGACCTTGAAACCCTTTACAATGACAAAAACCTACAAGAAATACTAAACCAATAAAGCCTGCAACCCAAAGAAACCAAAATGCTTACAACATAAATTAACCATGAGACCTATCAACAACCCTAAAGCAAAACATCAACAACGAGGCTGATCAAGTAAAAGAAACAACAAAGCTACAACATTTTTTCCAGAACATTAACCAAGGCCAAATTTTCCTCAATGACCCCCTTGTGCATCTCCATAACATTCTTGAGCTCCTCAAACTAAATAGCAGCCCGCTTCTTGGTCTTGCTCCTCATTCTCAAACACAGACCAACATCCACATCCTTTTCCATAGTTGGAACAATATCCTCATTCTTCTCCACCAGATTTGAGCGATTCACATCCTCCATGGACTTCTCAATATCACCCAGCTCTAGGGATTTACCAGTCCATTTCAAGGCTTTCTCATTTAAAATAGAGAGTCCATTAGTAGTCAATTTTAGAGAATTATTGCTAATGTTAACTACAGTTTTCAAATCATCAGACAAAATACTAATTCTATCCTCAATGTTAAAAAATATCTCCTCAAAAGTCTTATGGACCACCAATTCCAGGGAATTAATCCTCTCCTCATGAGTATTACCAAGACGGTTAGCATCCACAACAAGTTTATCAAGCATAACTTTCATGGTTTTGACCTTACCTTTAATTGCCCATTCCTTTTGGTTGCTATGTACCAGCGGCACACAAACATCTTTCCAATTCTTCAACTGGACATTAAGCTCCTTAACTTCCAAGAAAATCCATTCAACTAGTGAAATCAAGTTGTGAGTTCCATACTTAACCATCCTACAAAACATGCCCATGTTAACCTCATCCCAATTAATAGGAGGCACAACTTGAGAATCAATATTTTGAATGCTTCCTCTTGAGCCTCCTCTTTATCCTCCATTTCTTCCTCAATAGGAGAATCCTCCACTTCAATCACCTCAAATTTAACCTGATGCTTATCTAGCATATTCTCTAAGTCCACTAGGATTTCTAGCCACTCCACCTTCAGCACTCCCTTTAACCTACTCAATGCCAATATGAGAATCTAGAGTAACCTGGTTAGGGTCAACCCCCTTTGAACACTCCAAATGCTCAATCCCCTGAACATTAACCTCAATAGGTTGCACGGACCTTGGGAGGCCTTTACCAACACTATGACTATCCTCCACAATACGGGAGCTCTCCAAAACACCCACTTTATGAGGGCTTGGGGAATGTTTATCAACAGAAATAGGGGACTCCACAACTTTAGACACCTCCACCTTTTGCTTGACAAAAGTCTTATCTTTCCTAGGGCACTTTTTCTTCCCCTTCATACTCTTCTTATTAGAAAAAACCATAGCTTCCTTCAAATCATTATCCATTTCATATCCCTTGGACCAGGATTTAAAAGCTTCATAACCCTCCTCAGACTCACTATCCTCCTCTGACATCTCCTCAAAATCAAAATCCTCATCCTCAGAATTCCCTTCCCATTCTGTTGTTGAATCACCAGTCTCATATCCATAATTTTTTGCACCCTTTTTAAGGGTTAGAGTCTTAGGAGAAACAGGGACCAACTTCATCTTTATCTTTTCAAACATGAGATTCATAAGGCCTTCATGGAGAATAGCCTCCTTGGGGTTCTTCTGATGATCCTCAATACTATTCTCCATCAACAACAAAAGATAAAAAGGAAACATAACCAAAGCATTGTGGTGGAAATGATTTAGAAGCATGAAATGGTAACTATAAATTATAGAAAACCTACCCTCCGAGGTGAAGTAATGCATAATGACTAGAGCTATATCCCTCCAAAGCGGCTTGAGAGATTTGTGGGCATACCCACACTACCAATGGACCTAAGCTTCTTCTCATCAAATTTAAAGAAATTTTCAAGGGATTTCTTAGTTGCATCTCTATCTCTGTAGAAATTCCTTCTAGTAGAAAGAAGACCAATCACCTCAGCTACGAAATCCTCATTAATATTAAACTCCACACCTTTGTATTATAGAATCCTACTGCTCCACCCTTTAGCAAAAAAATTTGTTGCTTCAAGGTTTGGACCTTGGAGCTTTAGAAAATATGGGCTTACCCCACCATTTTCCAGTTGCTCCCACATAATTTCATTACTCCAAAACTCCTCATAAGAGCTTGGCTCCACTCTATAATGAGCTCCTCCCATGGAAACATGTAGTGAACAAGACACCACAAACACCTTAATTTTTTGCAAAGACAAGATTAGGCAAACTAACTAAAAAAAAATGCAAATAAGACCCACAAAGTGTATGATCCTACCATTCCAAGTACTACCTAAGCTATGCAACCAAACCATAATATCACGAAAATATAAAAGGAAATTATGAGAAGAGCAGGTCCAAGACTCTACATGCAAAAACTAACTCAGAACCAGAAAAAAGAGCCTTTCCCCTAGCTTTAACACCTTAATAACATGACAACTGGTCATTATTGGAAATGATCTTAAGGTTAAGTGCCAAGGATTCAAAATCATCCCAATTATTTTGAGCTACCACTTCCAAATTAGCTAACCCATAAGCCAACAAGTTAGCTTCGTTAAACACATGCGAAATTCTAATATCATCAAAAGAATTGATGATGGAAAGTGAATCATTAATAAGATGGGAAATCGACCAAGATGGTAGGCTATTCAACATAAAACAATAATATTAAGAGAATCCCCTTCAATCCAAAGTTTGGAGACCTTGAAAATTTTCACCAAAAAGAGGCCATGATAGGCTGTTGCTACCTTTGCAAAGTGGTTTGTCTGGGTTCCCAAAGGGAGTTCCACCACAAAGAAAAACCTACCATTCTCATCACGTAACACTCCCCCACAACCAGCAGGTCCCAAATTCCCCTTAGAAGCCCTATCAAAGTTGACTTTAAACCAACCACAAGAGGGAGCCTTCCACTGAACCCCCTCCCTAGAAGCTTTTATCTTCTTCATTAGATTAAAGAGGTCACAAGAGATATTATGTATTTTTCCCACTAAATTTTTTTAAGGAGAATCAACCACCTTGAGATTAAAAGAGGGGATCATTGAGAATTTAGAAAGGAAATTTTCCTTAATAACTTCACAAATTTTAAGGGCTGGCCTAGAAGGAAACAATTATAGCTAACGAAAAACATGATTGTTATGTTCCTTCCAAACTCCCCATGTCAAATGCTGCAAGACAAGAGACCACAACATCAAGAGAATTGAATTAAGAGTAGGAGCGACCCACTAAGACCAAAATTTAGAGAAAGAAGCAAGAAAAATCCAAGATAAATACCACAATTGAAAAATATGATCCCACACATTCCAAGTATAACTATAGCCAACCACTAGATGATAACAATCCTCAACAACTTCTTTACATAAGAAACATGTGTTCTGCAGAGACATTCCCATTTTCACAAGATTATTGAGAGTTAAGATTTTATCTTGACATAGAAGCCAAAAGAAAATATTAATCTTAGGTAGAAGCTTCACATTCCACAAATGACCCCAGAAAGGAGGGGGACCAACTAGTAGAGTCTGAAAAGAGAAGGACGAAGAAATAGAAAACTTGCCATTGGGGGTCAACCTCCATAGCACAAAATCATTAGGAGAATCAACAGGGATATGAATCAAAGAGAGAAAGAAAAAGAGGGGCTCCAGATCCCTATTAACTAAATCAAGTTTGATCCAACTACCATGAAGGATATAATCAGCCACAAAAACACCCCATTCCTTGAGAAAAAAATATTTGAAAGGGGCTGCCCAAGGTTCATCCTTCAAGGGACTGTGACCAATCCACCAATTATCCTAGAACAAGATCCTCCTACCATTTCCAAAGACCCACTATAGGCCAACAACCATAGTTGAATGAGCATGAAGCATAAAGTTCTAGAGGATAGATCCCTGAGGAGGAATCAAATTCTACCTAAAAAAATCTCTAAATTTATCCACCCCTCTCAAATATTTCGAAGAGTAAATCAAAATCTATTCTTTTTCACTCACAAGAAAGTTCCACAAATGTTTCACCATAAGGGATGAATTAAAATATTTCATCTTACACAGGCCTAAGCCATCTTGGAATTTCGACCTGCAAACCTCCTCCTAGGACAAGTGTAATATTTTCTTCTCCTCCACCCCATACCACATGAATATTTTTTGAATTCCCTCAATATTTTCCCAAAACCTTCTGGGAATTTGGAACAAAGTTAAGGTGCAAACCAAAAAATTATGTAAATTCAACATTATTAACTAAATTTTACCTGCTCTTCTAAGCAAGGAACCCTTCCAACCAACAAGCTTCGAATGAAACTCATCAATGATACCATTCCAAAAAGAATCAGGGACACCATTAGAATAAAGAGGAAGCCCTAAATAGGTTGAGGGGAGCTCCCCAATACCATAATCCAAAATACTAGCGATCTTCAATTGATGATGTTCCAGAGTATTAAGAATAAAAGAAATGCTCTTAGGAAAACTCACCTTTTGATCTGAAGCTACCTCATATTGCTAAAGAATACAACAAATATATTTATTCGTAGAAATAGAATCCTCCACAATAATAATAGTATGATTAAATTTTTTTTGATGAGAGCAAAAAAGTTGGTGCAAGGATGGATAAAGGCCTTTGAAGGCCCCATTAGACATTGCCTAAAGAAGAAACCTACCCAAAGTCTCCACCATAATGATAAAAAGAAAGGGAGAAATAGGATCCCCTTGCTGTAGACCATGAGAACTTCTGAAAAAGGTAGAGGGCGAACCATTGATAAGTACCACAAAAGAAGGGGAGGAGATTAATTGCCACATCAATTGTAGAACCAGTTTCAAAAAACCAGATGCCTTGAGAATGTCGCTGAGGAAACGCTAGTTCACCCAATCATAAGCTTTTACTAAATCTGGCTTCAAAATGAGCCTAGTCTTCTAGTTAACTTTAGGAGAATTAATTTTTTCATGCACCGTGAGAATAGAATCCAAGATCTTCCTTCCCAACACAAAACCATTATGCTAAGGTGAGATAATCTTAGAAAGCACCCTTTGTAGCCTTCAAGTAAGCACCTTTGAGAAAATCTTATAAATCGAATTACAAAGACTGATAGGCCTAAAATCACCAAAGAGCTTAGCCCCAGGCTTCTTAGGAATTAACACTATAAATGTGGAATTCAATTCCTTAAGAAGCTTCCTACTCCCAAAGAATTCTTTAGTGGCATTCATAACATCCTTCGAAATTATATCCCAATAAGACTAAAAGAATAACATTGGGAACCCATTAGGTCCTGAAGATTTATTTCCTTCAAAAAAGAACACGACATTTCTAATCTCCTCATCTAATGGAATTCTAGTCAAGACCCTATTTTCCTCCTCTAACACCAAGTTAGGAATAGTGTTAAGGAAACCCTATTGGTAGAAAGGATCCAGAGGAAGATCCTCTGAGAGAAGGTCCTCAAAGGAAGACCAAGCCGTGGATTTCATTTCATCATCCTCTTCAAGAGAAAAATTATTCACAACAATTTTAGATATCCTATTAGAGGATCTATGCTTCAAAGTAGTAATATCAAAAAACTGGGTATTTTTATCTCCACTTTGAAGCCAAATAGCTATATACCTTTGCTTCCAGAACTCCTCCCTAGCCATAATATTATGCAAACTAGCTAAAAGGACACTTTCCTCATGAAGAAGCGAGGAATCAGACCCACAAGCTTGCATTCTTTGCTACACAATATCCAGTTTATCCTTAAGCTCTGATTTCTCCTCAAAAATGTTTCCAAAAGAAGCCTTATTTCACTGAATTAGGTTTTTCTTAACAGAAGCAAGATTCTTATCAACTTTATACATGGCTGACCCATCAACATTAATATTCCACCACTCAACAATTTTTGAACACAAGTCCAGGTGGCTAGTCCACATTTTTTCAAATCTAAACAAAAAATCCCTTTTTCAACCAAAAATCTCAATATTCAAGGATATAGGAAAATGATCCAATCTAAGCCTAGTAAGAGCAGAAAGAGAAAAAGCATAAAAAATGCAACCAATCAAGAGAAATAAGAGCTCTATCCAACTCGATTTGAATAAGAGCACCCCCAACATGCCTATTGGACCAAGTATAAGATGCCCCTCCCAAATCCAAATCCAACAAAAGATTATCATTAATGAAATTCATGAGATCAATTCAACTGTCATTTGCCACCTGAGACCCCCCAAACTTATCAAAATCATTTAGCAGGGTGTTAAAATCCCCAATCACCAACCAATTTTGAAAAGAGAATTGAGCCTTAAAGGTATTCAAACTCACCCAAAAAACACTTACGAGATCTTTTCGCATTTGGAGCATAGATATTCTACAAAACCCAAGAGAACATATCCCTAAAGAAAAAAATGAAGTAGCAACATCATTCTCAAAACAAAAAAAGTTAGAGCCAACAACCATTTTAGGATTCCAAAACATTGCCACCCCACCAAAAGCACCATTAGAATCAAAATATTGACAACCATAGTCCTTAAAAAACCTGTTCTTAATTCTTTCAACCTTCTCTGCACTCATCTTAGTCTCTTGAATCAAAATGATATCAGGATGATGATCTCTCACAATGTTTGCAAGAAGATCCTATTTATGAGGATTATTTAATCCTCTTATATTCCAAGAGAGGATTTTCATAAAATATTCTACAAGAGACCATTCAGGCCCATCTCAAGTAGAGTAACCTGCGAACCATCAACAATATCACATTTGCTTTCCCTGTCCTAAAATTTTTACAAAGAAGGCCTTCCTCTACCCCTTGGCTTCCAACCACAATCCAACTTAAGACAATTCCTTGCAACCATCCCCACCACAAAGGGGTTTGGTTTCTTCTTATAATGAGACTTGGAAGTAGAGAGAACAGGGAACCAGTCCTCCTCTTCCTGAGGAGCACATGAAGAACAATCATTGACATAAGAGATGAGCACCAACTTCTCTAAAACTGATTCCACCAACAACTCAATAGAAGGAAAATCCTCTTTGACCACAACTGATTCCACCATTAGGGGACCTAATAACTCCTCCTTGGAATTTAAAAACAAATCCTCAGAGACCATCTTTAGAGGGGTCACCTTCTTAGGCTCCTCCTCAGAAGGAACTTCCTCAATAGGGTAGGGATGAATTGGAGAAACAACAGGATCCTTCATAATTGAGTCACCAAGAGGCGAACACTCACACACCACCTCCTCCAAAGGTTCAACAGAGTTTGTCTCAACCCTAGAAATAGGATGTTTCCCAACCTCCTTCCAAACTTTTGTCTCCTTTTGAGAGGGGAAAGGCCTTTTGAGGAGGGACCATTGGCTTCAAAGGAAACTTCTTCACCCAATGACCCACCTTCTTGTAGTGGAAATAGGAAAAAGGGATAGACTCAAACTCAACCACCTGCTCCCACACTCCCAACTTAGAGTTTATCTTTATTATCGATGGAAGATCTATAGCCTGGTCTAGAATCACACAAAACCGAGCATAAAAAATCATATTCCTTGAAGCAATAAGATTATCAATATAAAGCAAGAATCCAAAGGTAGATGCAATTCCTTTAAATAATTTCTCATCCTATCATTCAAGAGGAAGCTCGAGCAAGAAAACCCACACTAGAGCCAAGTCAAAAGAATAGGAACTTGGGGAGAAACTTGCCTCCCATTTCTTTAGCACCAAAGTAGATTTCCCAATAAGCCAAGGCCCCCCCACTAAAACCTTCAACAAATATTCATCACAAGAGAAAGAAAACAAGAAGAATCCCTTCGTAAGGGCCGCTACCTCAACCTAGCCTTTTAGATGCTACCGATTCCTAGCCAGGTTATGAACCATATCAATATTAGGATGAGGTCCCAAAAACTTACCAACCAATGATTTCTCCATGGAAAGAATACCCTTATCAATAATACAATTTGGCACAGAGACAAAATAATCACTAGCTGATGGGTCAAAAAAGAAGTCCACTAGAGGAAAGGATCTTTTCTCCTTAAGATTTACACCAAACAAATTTGACCAAGAATTACCATCCACCGAGGCAACAACATGTTGAGTAGCTTCAGGGATGAAAAATGCCTTGGGAGCCACAAAATAGACCCCACCTTGTCCAAGGAAGTACCATCCGGACCTAGACTATCAAAGGGAGGAAGGAAATTTGAGAAACCCAATGGAAAGGACCCATAAGATGTCCCATCTGAAAGACAACTGTCAGCCAACCTCCCAACATCAGCTTGACCTCGGCCATTAACACCAAATCTTGGAGCAGGGTTTCCCACCTTACCAAAATTTGAAAAATCCTTACCACCATCCGAAATTGCTGCTACAGCTCCACCCGATGACACACCCATATTTTTTATTATTTACCACTATGTGTTATTTGATATATATAAATAATATTGATGGAAAGTTCAAGAATAAAAAGGAAATCATTAAAAAATCTAGTACCCATGTGAACATCTCATTTTGCACAAAAACCATATAAGTATTATTTTCTATCAAGATTTTAAATGTAGCTAAAGGTTCAAATATCAATACTATGATGAACAAGCCATGTGGTGGGAAGATCTAAAGTAAGGAATCTATCCTACACACATATGGAATACAAACACAAAAAGTTCTCTTCTTTTCATCTTATCAACTCCATATGAGCTCTACTTGGATGTTGTTTCTTATTTCTCAAAATATTCCCTCATAGGCTCCTTAAGAAACCTACTTTTTTCCCATCCAAAGGGGATGTAAGTACTACAAGATAAGAGATGCATTATCCATGATAATTCATTTTTTGGTATAACTCTCCCACTTTTATTCATCCTTCCCAACCTATCTCTTCCCTTTTTATTTATACCCAACTTTCGTTTATCCAAAATTTCATGATTATTCCTTGTCATCCTACCCATGTTCCTATAGTTTATTTATCTCTCTATACAATCCTTCCTTTAATATCCTAACCTTCACCATTGACCCTATCCTTATCTAGCTAGTATAAGATATGTGAATGATAAAATGACAAATATCTTCCTATTGTCTTCCACCTTTGGATATAAAACCATAATCTCCATACTTATGTTTATTTATGCATAATAAATCATTAACTTATATCACAACTCATTATTCCAACTTTAAAGTTTACAGTAGGACACATGTAACACTCCTACCTTCATGATAATATTTAATTACATGTTACTTCATGCCTATCTATTGACATAACTTACATTTCCAATTATTAGATGACTTTTTACAAGTAATTAAGGGTTATTTTATTTAATTAATAAATGCTAAAAATTATCTTAGATTGATACATATTTTGAGTTGTATTAGGGGCATCATATACCCCACTTTATATTTGAGCCGTCATTTCCATATTTGTACATGTATGTTGTATCATGACTTACCATTATATACTATAATTTCATGAACATATTGAGCTTACCATTGCTATAGCTTAATATTTTTCCCCATTGTTCTATCTTCATGCCATTAGCTAAATTTTCATCACCACTAGGGACTTGCATTATTTTAAAATCATTACTATACATGATTAAATTCTTTCATGATTAGCTTAAATTTAATTCACATAAATTTCCCCTCTTAAATAATTCATTTCATCATATGGTTACAACCAATTATAAGCATCATATGATTTTAATAATTTATGATAACACCTTGTAGGTTCCATTACTTTACATGAATTATGTTTTGTATCTTTTGATGTTTAAAAATTTAATTTAAATGCATATTTGTGAGTACTAAATAACTTTAGATACATACTAGTTCTAGGTTTCACACACACCTTAATGTGGGAGTAAAAATATAATGATTATTTTTTCATATCCATACTATTTCCCATTTAGTTTTGGGAACATTTTGAGGATGGTTCCTTGATACATAGATATATTTACAAATGACATAGTTTTATGAAATTTAAGTCCCTTTACCTATTGCACCTACTTGTAAGATTTTTTGATTAACCCCATAGGGGTCAAGGATCACCTAAAATAAAAAATAGCTTTCACATAATAGAGAAGCAATGAAAATACCATGAAGCTCAAATGTCCTAAGTAATATTAAGTTTGTAAGTGTGAATATGACCTAATATGAAATTAGTTAGGTAATATACTATGTTCACACTAACACCCCCCTCAAGTGCAACTTAGGGAGTATGAAAAATTATGCAAAAATGCAAGAATGGGTCTTGATTACAAGGCTATGTTAGATACCCATGCAAAAATAAATATCTCACAAGTAGATTGAAAGAAAAATGACCATAGAAAAGAAAAATCTCCCCAAAAGAGAAAAGATGCAAACAAATATGTTTAAGTGAAATAAGTAGGACTTAATGTGACCCCCCAAGGACTAATTCTATCACCAAGATAAAATTAATACTCCCCCACCACAAGAGAGAACGAGAGAGATTATATAGCTCCACTATAATGTATAATATCTTTTAGTTATGGTAGATGAAGATACATGAATCTTGAACAACATTCCACCCTATGAAGAAACAAAACCAAGTAGAGATACAAGATATCTTCCTATGATGGAAGAAATATCATGATGTATGGGGTGAGTGTAGGATCATCATGGGCCAAAAAATGACAATTGGAAGTAAAATGTGTCTTTACTTATCCAAAATTGTCAAATGGATATTTCAATTTTTGTACGAGTCAAATAAATAATTAAATTTGGCTTGGTAATACAGAAAAAAATGGATATCCGTTAGTAATGGATATCCATTACTTATAATTTTTTTGTCAAATATATTCTTTTTAAAATGGATACCCGTTATTCAAAAAAAATATTTGTTATTTCAAAATGGATATTGTTGATGGTCAAAATAACACAACATTGAAACAGAATATCACAATTTTGTTTCTCCTGAAAAAGATAACTAATCTAAAATCACCTATCTTCCAAGGTCTCAGTAGTTGGTTCTCAAATGTGCTATCATCATTCAGTGATTCATGCAACTGTAATATTCAAGGGACTTGTGTTGGTAAAATAGTACAAACTAGATATTACAAAGTAATCTAACTAGGGATTTTCAAAAAAGAAAAGAAAAGATAGATTACTTTTGAATTAATTTTCAACAACACACATCACAAGCTCATCAGATAATTCATAGATCAATAAACAAGAAAATATCATCCACAAATAATACAATAGATATTTTTGAATTTGACCTCTTATTGATTTTCACCAATTTAATAAATATTTACACACAACAAGATTCACTAGCATACAAAAACTATTGTCTATTGTTATCATCACTAAACTAATAAACTTTTGAAATTTAACTATTTGCATTCAAACTATAGAAAATGTTTAACTGTTTGCATAAAAGTTGTAAAAATAAAATTTATAGTTTTAGGAAGCAAATTTAACTTCAATTTTTTGACCTTTGCAATGAGGAGAATTTTCTAACTTATAGAAAGAATTAAACACTGATTTCTCCTTTCAAAAAATCACGATCCATCAATTGGGGCCCAAATCCTCAATTATAGGGGGTTCTTCCAATTGAGCAAGAGTCTTCATTTTGCTGAAATTGTTAAAACCAAGAAAGTATCCCTCATTCCTACATAGTCAAAATTGATCTAGAGTTGACTATTATTCATGTTGAAGAGATGCGTCTCCTTCCTTGCCTGTCAAAAGTAACCTAGAGTAAACTTCCTATAAAAAACTGATCTAGAGTTACTGCTTCTTCTTGACCAGATTCTTTTTGAAAAACAAAATATTATTTCTCTTACTTGGTGGATTTAACTGTTTTGGTTGCTTTGACTTGTTTGAAATACTCTTGAGTATTGTTGAAGATTTATTGCAAGGTCTCCTCTTTAGGTCCATCTACCCATTCCACCTTGAACATCTCCCTTTCAAACTCCTTGGTGGTGGCAATGTACATATCTTGCAACCTACTAATCTCTTTAGTAGCATCCCGTAAATTATATTTTATCTCCATTAATCTATCTAGCAGAGTACCCTCATCATTATCCCCTTATTTTATTAATCCCTCCAAGCGGGTATTCCATTGATCTTTTTCTTGTATGGAAGTAAATTTAGAACCTATGGTAGCCTACTTATTAGTGACTTCAACAACAATCCCCTTAAGCACATCTACTTGATCTGATATATCTTGTTGATCTTGAAGCAAGTTCCTTTTATGTTCCATCAAAACATCTATTTTGAAGATTGATATGTTCATGTATTTATCAATATAGCTCAAATCTTGATCCTCCAAACTAGCATACTCAATTATATCTACCCTTGGTACCTTCTTCAAAATCCTCAAGTTTCGAATATACTCCACATACTTATCTTCTTCTTTCCATAACCTATGAGCATATTCTTTCAAATATTTTTCTAGCTCACGTACCTAAGTATAACACTTGTGACCCATAATGAACATATCCTCCACCTTTGTATTAAGAGTATCAATCCACTTATCCATCATCTAAGCTTTTCTTTTCATCTCACTCAGCTCATCAACTTCTTTGCGACTCATCAATACAAGAACTTCGATTGATGTTGGTTGTTTGGAAGTAGAAGTGGTGAGTTCCTTCAAAACTTTCTCATCTTCCCTACCTGAGCCTTAACCTCATCCTTGTCCTACTTGTCTTTAATCATTCTCAACTTTATTGAGATGGCTACAATGACAATAATATCCATTTTTTGATTCCTTGTTTGCTTACCCATATTAACAATACTAATTTGATAATCTAAAGCTTGCAACTTCATATTATCTTTATCAACCACTGGAGTTGCAATTTCTACCACCAAGTCCCTATCATCAATGAGCCTTATGGAATGAATGTCTCTAGGCTTCTTCTTTGGCTTCACGTTATCAACCTCCTTTACCATATCATCCCAAGTCACTAGCTAGGCTTGAACTTTTTGCCTCTTGTCTAGGTTCAATTTTAATCATGTAGGAGTAGTAGATAGAGGTGTTGAAGAGGGAGGTGTAGGAGGAATTGTCTCTACCATTTTTTCTAAAGAAGTCTTTTCCTTCTCATCTTTCTCTTTCAAAAATCTCTCTTGCTCTATCTTCTCATTTTGAGCTTTTATTTCTTCTACCTTTTTCATCTCTAATTATTTCTATGTAGCTTCTTCTTCATCCCTTTTTCTTTGTTGTTCTAGTCTCATTGCACAAGATTTCTCTTCTTCTACTTTGTCCTATTCAAATTTATTTTGTGCTTTTGTAGCCTCCTCTTCCTCACAAGCAAGCTCCTTAGTGGCTTGCTTTTGAGCACTCTTTGGAGAATTTCTTTATGTTCTTCCTCAGTTAATACATGGATCATTTATGCCTCATTACAAAGGCTTCCCTCCTCAAAATCAGCATCTCCTGCCTTAGGCTCTTCCTCAAAACCTTCTTCATCTTCTCCCTTTTTCTAAGGGAAGTCTTCTCGAAGGGGAGTCTCCTTAGAATATGAGGGTATAGGTGATTCTGTTACATTACTCACTGGTCCAACTTCTTTATTTGAAGGTACAATGGGAGGGGTATCCTCAGTTTGCATAGGAATAGTAGAAGGAACTCCATAGGTATTTCCCTCTCTAGGGTACAAAGTAGCTAGGGGTTTAACACCTAGACTTGAAACAACCCTTGCAACAAAAACTTGGTAAGTGAATTTATCCTGTTCCAAGGCTTCAACAACCTTCTTCATCATGATTTATTTTGTTTTCCTAGTATCCTTCTTCAACCTTTTGTATTGCCTTGTTTCAATTGAAGAAGTGGGATCACTACTAGAATCCTTCTTCTTCCTTGAGACCTTAACCCTTGGTTGTTTGAGACAAATATTAATCCATTTTAGAATCCTCTCAACAACTACTTGTGAGATTTTATTAGTTCTTGTTTCTTCCTTCTCCATCCAATTAATTAGATCTAAATATTTTGTAGCCACTTGATCCATTCTGTATCAAGGATCAAGAATAATTCCATCATATGAAATCCCTTCTATCTTTAATCCCAAATTACCTCATCTATGGAATGGTTAATCTTTGATATCCTCTTTTTCTGACCTCAAATTGGTCTTGCAAATTGGCCCAAAAAATCCTCAAGGTGGTCCTCACAATAAGGAAATATTGAAGCATGTATCTCATTCATCTTCCCTTCAGGCTCATAGTTCTCCCTTTCTTCATAAAACTTTAAGTTGTAGGCATATAACTCTTCTCTTACAGCCTTAGCCACTACTGTTAATTGTTAGGAATAAAATCCTAACTCCATAGGGAAAGAATGGCAGCCTACTTTATGTTTTTTCTGAGAACTTGGTATTTACCTCAACTACCTTCTTGGAGAATTCCTTTAATATCATCTTACCATTACAACACCTTGGTAATTTAAAAGGAGCCTTATCAAACCTGGGAAATTCTCCATCCTAGTAGCACAATATATAACATAGGAGCTCATATAAAAGGTGTTGGTATCCTCCACTTTAGTAATTTGATACCATCTATCCCTAGTCCAAGTACTTTTTTCCATCAAGAATGATCTGAATGAATGGGAACATCCAATATGCAAAAACATGTGAATCTCTCTTTCCAAATTCCCTATACAATAATGTAATAATTTCACCTTCTTTAGCTAAGAAATTAGAACTTTTAAGCTTTGTGGGAAGTTTTTTTACAAACTTCTTTTTAGTTTTTAACCATCTCTTGTTGATATATTCCTTGTTTCCCTCTACATCTTTCTGATATTGTGCCAGTGCTTGGGCCTCAGTTATGATTCTGAGGTTAGGATAAGGAGGAAAATCAAATAGTAGTCTCATCATCCCTGGTGACAAATCAATGATATAATTTCCCCAAAAAATAATCTATTTTATTTGAGTTGAATTATAGGCATTTACAACTGCTAATATGAACTCAGGGCACTGTACAACAATATTTATTGAACCTATGTGTGCTAACCCTGAATTAGCAATTTTATTTTCTCTTGGATTAGCATCCTCTACAAAAGTGTCCTTAACAAACTGTTCTAGGTCAATATGACCAACCAATGTGTCTGTTATCTCCATTACTTTTGACTTGAACTTGGAGGGGAATAGATTTCCTTAGTATTTGTACTTCATAGTGTAAGGAAATTGTTCTAGTTTAAACCTCTTAGGTCTCTGTCCCCTTTTTCCTCCTTGCTCTTCTTGCACTTCCTACACTTCTTGCACCTCTTGAGTGCCAATATCCTCTTCTAATGAATAAATTTAATTAAAAATACAAATAATGACATTCATTAGACAATAGGAGCAATTGAAAAGGCTATAAATCATATATATTTTATATTAAAATTCTATGATTTGAAAGAAGTGCTTTCCCAGGTAACATGTCTATACTTTCGAAAGTCAAGATCTAGATTGCACCTAGAATGTGACCATTACTAACTCATCTTATAATACTCATAACACATCAAGATTAGGTTTCAGTTAAGTATTTGAAGTCCAAAAATAGGCCTATTGAGAATTGGGATCTGGTCCTGTTCTACATCAGAACCTTGAAAGAAAACATGTTGGAAGTTAGGATCGGGTCAACACCCAATACCAACATTTTGTAAAATGAAGTAATTCAAGTTTTACTCTGGATTTCAATCCTGACCAGAGGTCAAAAATTAGAGTCAGGATAGTATAAGGTACTAGAACTTGGAATGGGGTTGGGATTCAGGTTCACTTTCAAAGTATAATCTTGAAAAGTTATCGAAAGTTAGAATAAAGATGTAATTTGAAACTGGACCTTTTGAAACATGAGTGGGCATGAGTATGCTATGAGTTATGATCCTGAAATTCTATCAAAATTTGAAATCAAGATGGCACCTAGCATCAAAACTTAATACTATGTCAAAGGTTTGGTTCCCTTTTGAAGTCTGATCTCAAAAATCATGTGGGGATCAATATTGGAGCATGAGTTGGTACTTTGACAAAAAAACCCTAAACATAGTAAGGTCATGATCCAAACTTTGATTCCAATCAAAGATTGGAAATTAAAATTGGGACATGGATAGTATCTGGACTTAGGAAATGGTAACACAATGACATTTAGTTTCAAAATCTGATTTTGAAAGGAATTGAGTGTTGGAAAAATAAGGACACAACTGAGAGGGGGGGTGAATCAGTTGTGACAAAAACTTCAAATTTTCTAACTTATCTTGACTTTAATCTCAAATGTGATGAATAAGAAAATAACCACAAGTAATTAACACATTAGTGAGACAAATAACACCAATATTTTTTTTACGTGGAAACCCTGTTAGGGGAAAAACCACAGTGGATGTTAGTCCACAAGATTATACTCTGTTAAAAGTATAAAGAGAAATAATAAGGGGAATGCACATGCATTTAGGCACACTGCCTAGAGCTCATTGCTCAAATACAAAAGAGGACTCACTTTCCAACAATACAGAAATATGGATTAGATCCATAGAGTATGAGTTGAAAGAATAGCTTCTATTCAAGCCTGATTATAGTTCCAATTAAGCTCAGAAAATCTTCTTCACACTTTCCTCAAACTTCTTCACTCTCTGCTCTGCAATCGAATGATAGAGACACTATTCAAACATTTACACTTTCTCTAGCATACATTCACACTTATTCACACACTAAATTTTCTCAACCAATTGCTCTTATATATCTACTTCATGGGATTTCATCACATCTTAGTCGACTAGAGAAATAAAACATATTTTCAATGTCGGCCCAAATTGACAAATAAATTTCCAATTGAAAACCACCAAGGTCAGCCACAACATAGTGGAGATCCAAATTAATATCTCCAACAAAAAATACTTTAATTAATTTCACCACAAAGATCCACAACATGCTATCACCAACATTTCAGCTAAGAACATGAAAAACTAAACATGCGTAGGAAAATATCTTCAACCACAAGCTCTCCGAGTAATGTGGATGTACAAAAAAGATAGAGAATGATCTAGAGACATCGAAGAACACCAAGAAAAAATAGAGAAGAATCCACAACTTAGATTACCAGAATCACACAATCTTCATTCAGGAATACTGACAAAGACCACAGAAACACTGTCAGACTACAACACACTCAAAAATTCATGCAGACCTCTGAAACTTCCGGTAGATGATCTAGAAACATTCAACAATAAAGCCTTTAATCCACATTATCTAATATTCCATGTACAAAACAAAGCACCTTCATGACCTACACAACTCCAGTGGGAACCTAGAACACTTCCTTTTACAATTTTCTCAATATCCTTGACATATACAGCCTCTAATACACCAAATGATAATAGTGTTGACATCAATGAAAACCACATATCAACAAACATATCCACAATATCCAACATTGAGAATTGGGATTAGGACAAAACTAAACATGAAGAAAATTAAATGAAGTTTACAATATTTTCAAGCATACCTTCAGGATCAGGATCAGGAAAGTTTCAAAACTCTAAAACCCCTAATCAAAATTGATTACACCTAATCATATTTCCATTAATCATAGAAATTAGACGTGGATAGGCATAGGTTTTTGGCCAAAAGATTTGCAATGGTTGAAAATTTAAAGTTTATTTAATTTTAAAATAGACTCAACCCAAGTGGTATGAAAACCCTAGCTAAACTAGGGCATGATAGGAACAAGAAACCTACACAAGAAACATAATGCAAACAAAAAAATGAAAATGAAGGAAAACCCAAAAGAAAAAGGGATGATAATGCATGAGAGGATGCAAGGAAAATGAAAAATAAGAAACAAGAAAAAAAAGAAACACGAACCAGAAAAAGAAACAAGTTGACAAAACAAACACATGCAAACCAAAAATGAAAGGAAAGAAAATGAGAAAGCATATACCTCAAGAAACCTAACAAAAAATGGGACAACATGGTGAGAAAACCAAACTCGACCTTAATCTCCAACCCTTTGCTTCGCTCTGGTTCGCTGTGTTGAAATACATAAGCTATAATGAGCAAAAACCAAGGAGCAGTAGGAATATAAACTCATTCATGCATACAAATAGGTGGTCATTAATGCACAATAGTTCAGGCCTCAGGATCAGGGTAAAGATCATAAATGAACCATCATGAAAACCAAAGACAGGCAGGAGTCAGGATAAAAAATGAATGTGGCACCAAAACCTTGAATGAATGAAAAGTTTTGGGAAAGTTTTGAAACCTAAACTCGACAAGAAAAAAAGAAAGAGGATGTGGGAATCAAGACCATGATCTGATTCCAAAACACACAAAGACACACAAAGTCATAAATTGGGATCGGGATGAGAATTGGGACTAGAATCTGTGAAGGTTGTTGGTTCTGATTCCATTATGGAACCCAAATCCAACCAAGATAAATAATGAAACAAAGCACAAGGAGTGGGATCATATTGAAATTAAAACTTGAACCTAGTGAAGGTGCCAAGTGTTAGTTTCGGTCTGATATGCAAACTCGATAGAACAAAAACAAAATCAAGGAAAAATGCAGAGATTGAAATCAGGGTGAAAAATGGAACTTACACTTTCAAAGGTGTCAAGTGTTAGTGACAAATTGAAACTCGATTTTGACAGAACAAGGAAAACAAAGACTTGGGAGAAAAAGAAAACTCCTAAGGCCTAAACAAGAACACCAAAGAAAAAAAAAAACATAAAGGGGATCCACTTCAACAAAAAAGAAATAGGGTGGTTATGTAGGGCATAATAATTGGCAACTCGACTAAGAAAATGGTTTACCCATTTTTAAGATACTAAAGAATTTAGTCACCCAAAACCTCTGGTTTATGAATACATTAACTTGAGCATGATCAACTACAAAAAACAAGGTTGAGTTGAAATCTCAAATCATGAATCAATATAGCAACTTTGAATCTTAGTGTGTGCATTGGTGGTACATCCTTTCCTTAAAGAATTCAACTATCCTTGACACAACTGTATTTGGATTCAAGCTACGTGAGGTAGGTCTCTTTATCCATCATACAATGATATCCTGGGCTTTGCTCCACTACTAGCTAGACATCTATAGCCCAGATGAAGATACCTCTAGTTCTCTCAAAGCATTGCTCTACTTCCAGCTAAGCGTCCATAGCCCCAGTAGAGATACTTGAATCGCCCTTATAATATTGAGTTTACTTTCAATTTTTTTTCTTTGCTCCTTTTCTTTTCTTTTCTTTTCTTTTCTTTTCATTTTCTTTGCTTGAAGCAGTTATTTTCTTATCTTTTTCCTCAATACTGAAATGTAGTAATCTAAAAATTGGGTTGAGAACTACAATGGACCTCATGATAGCATTGGGACTCATTTTTCACCTGAATCAAGAATACAATCATCCTAATACAACTAGGCCTTCAAGGAAATAAATGATTATATCTAATATGTGATAGATTCAGTCATGACTTATAAGATCACTTAGAATATACCTGTTTGTTCTAACCTTTCAAATTTTCATTAAGATGGAAATACAACATAAGTTTTGAAATGAAAAAAAATGATAGATATACCTAAAAATATCTAAACAATTTCTCCACCATAGTATCCTTAGTATGCCCTAAACAAATACCCATTGTTCAAGAATGATGAAAATGAAAGTCCCCAAACAAACACACAAACACTACAAATAAAGGAAAATAAAGGAAAATAAAAAAATAAAAAACAAGAAAACAACCAAACTACATATATACAACAGAAAAACGATTATGCCATCATGGGATGAAGTAATGCTTGAGAAACTATCCATTGACTGGAAATGGAATAAGTTCTCCTATTAAGGTGCTAAGTCAAAAAGCATTCTCACCAAGGATCTCAATGATTTGGTATGGTCCTAACCAAAGTCTATCAAACTTTTGGTGATCACCCTTCCTCTCTCCGGACTTATCCCATAGTAGGAAAATGTCTAATACCCTAAAGACCTTGATTTTGGCTCTCTTTTCAAACCAGTGTTTGACTACAACTTGATGTTTGGAAAACTACAGCAATGAAGTGATTGAGAAAATTAATTAATCTAACCTCAATCCTATCGTCATTGGAATAGAAATATTGCATAAACTGTAAGAATGGTATTTTCAAATTGATAAGAAAGACTGGGTCTTGGCCATAAACTAATTTAAATGGATAGTTTCCTAGGGAAGCTTTAATTCTAGTCCTATCTTCCCATAATGCAAACTTTAGTTGTGTGTGCCAGTCCCTAGGATTACTTTCTAACAACCTTTTGATTACTTCCAATAAATTCTTATTGGTAGACTCAACTACCCCATTTCCCTATGGATAATAGTTGGATGAGTATTTCAAAACAATCTTATATTCAAATTCCCATTGAATAAATTGCACAAAAGAAAAGGTTGGGCCACTATCACATACCAAAGAAAATGGTACCCTAAACCTAGTAATGAGATGTTCATTGATGAATATGATAACCACATTGATGGTGGAGTTCTTGTAAGGTTGAGCCTCGGTCCATCATGTGCAATAATCCATTGAAGTCAAGAGAAACTCATGATGTACAAAATAATTTGGATTAATTACCCCAACAAAATCCAATGCCCATTGGGAAAATAATCTTACCTCATATACATGTTGCAAGGGAATCACTGGGATGTGCTCTCTGGATGCTGATGTTTGACATGTATGACATGTCCTAACATGTTTATGAGCATCACAAAACACATGAGTCCAATAGTACCCTAACCTTAAGATCTAATGTGCCATTGCATTAGCTGAACCGTGCCTAGTACGACGTCTACCATGAAATTCAATAATGGTTTGCTTCACTTGATGCTAGTCCAAACAATGCAAATAGACACCTTCGAAGTTATTTCGGTACAAGGCTCCTCCTTTAATCATATAGTAAGAAATTTTCAGTCTTAGTGCTCTCCTCTATGTTGCATTCATCCCATCAAGAAACTTGTTATTGAGTAACAAAAATATCAGACTAGCATACCACAAATCTCTTGTGAATGACTACACCATAGACTGCTGACAGGTGATTTTGGAGTCAATGTCAGCCATTGCTTTGGACAAGCCCTATCCTTGGACCAACTTCATAGGGTGAATTTTGAGTTTGAACTATTGTTGAATCATCATCCATTTCCCCTTTGCTCTCCTAGCTTACTTTTCATAAGAAGGGACTTCACGGCTAGGTTGGGAATGATGGTGGTGATCTGGCTACGTAGGATGTAATGGCATAATTTTTTAATAGCTCTTACCAATGCAATGGCCTACTTATCCAATGGTTGATATCTAATCTCAACATTTTTGAATGGGGAACTCATGAAGGATTTGGCCGTTTTCTCCCTTTTCCTTTCCACTATGTCAAAATAGCGGCACATGCATGGTTAGATACAAAAGAATAAATATAGAAATATTGTAAATAATCAGGGTTGGTTAATATAGGTGCTTCTAAGATGGACTATTTGATTTGTGAAAAGGTAATCTTGGTCTCATTACTCCATTCAATCTTCATGTCTTTCTTCATCATCTCATTGAGGGGTTTGACAATTTATGTGAACCATGTTATGAACTTCCTCATGAAGTTTATCTTTCTGAAGAAAGATCTCATCTCTTTCTTTTTGCCTGGCATAGGCAGTTTCAAGATAGATTCCACTGTATCAGGGTTAATTGAAATACCTCTTTCCAAAATTATATGGACCAGTAGTTTTCCCTCTGAGACCCAAAATACACATTTCTTTAGATTCAGGGAGACACCATACTTTATACACTTTTCCAGAAATTTTGATAAATTAGCAGCATGGTCCTCCTTGTTCTTAGAAGGGATAGTCCGATCATCCATGTAAATGATGATACATTTTCCTACCAGATCCTTAAGAGCCACATCCATCATGTGTTGAAAGGTGGCTCCAACGTTCATAAGACCAAATGGTATCCTTTGGTAGGAAAATTTTCCCCACTTGGTCGTGAAAGTGGTCTTAATTCTATCCTCGTAATTGACCAACACTTGGTTATATCTAGAATAACCATCTAAAAATGACATCATATGTGAGCCATTAACTATTTGTAGCACTTCATGGAGGGAATGAAGTGAGTAATTATCCTTCTTTGAAGCTTTGTTCAGGCTTTTGAAATTGACGCATAGTTTGATTTCTCTATTCTTTTTGTGTATAGGCACCAGATTTGTAACCCAAGTTGAATGTCTTATAGGAAAAATGATTTTGGCTGACAAATTTTTTTTCACCTCTTTAAGGATTAGTGGTTCAATCAAGAAATTAACTGGGCATTGCTTCTAATGGAATAAGTTTTCTTGAGTCTTTAGAGGAATAGTATGAGTTATTATAGAAGTTGTTAGCTCTCAAAAACATAGGTTTGAACCACAAGAGGTTGCCAAGCTCTCACAACATTTTAGGGTAATAGACAAGGACAAATGATTTGAACCTTCTTCTCTTTAGGTGCTGCTAGACCTAGGTGGCTATACCTATTTGAATAAAGCAGACTTGACCTCTGTTCATTTTCTAAAGCAATTTACCCACACTAGAAAATGGGAGTGGATAAATGAGTTTTATTTTGGTATAAATTGTATAAGCAATATCAAGGAAAAAATATAATGTGTTCATATGTAAAAATTAATGAAATTAAACAATGAATTGTAGAGACTAGTGCCTTATTGGGTGTACAGAGTCAAATGAAAATCTAAAATGAGTAACTTCTTTCTGGCAGAAACTCAAATTGTTTGGCATATAGGTTTAAGTTTATAACTTGTATAAACATGCAGGAATGTGATTACCAAGATCTTCTTAATGATCTAAATGAGATTCCCTAATTACTATGATTGACTAAAAGGATTTAATCTCTCCTTGAAAGAACCAATTAATCCAACCATACAGATACAAGTGTGCACTGATAAACTAAAAAATATTCTTGCTATATCAGTTTAAATAATTAGAAAACATCAACCTTGGAGAAAACTTCAGCAATACTTTCAACTAACACAAAAAACAATTAATACCAGAAAAATGTCACCACATCAAATGAATTCAATCGAAATCTCCATTGTTTCAAACATGCATCATAGTCTCAGAAATGTAGCATATTGTGATCTACTGTATTTTTAATTCAATCTCTACCCCCCCTCTCTATCTGTTGTCAAAAAATAAGTATTTATACATCAGTCATTTGAAAGGACACATCCTTTCGTATTCAAATCCTAGGTGATCCATCTATTCAGGCTTTTACTAATGTTTGCAAAACACCCACTGAGACGTCCTACAGTCATACCGATGTTCAATGTCTCTCTGACTACCATAGATCACATATCGCTTTGATGTCCTATAGTCCCACCGACACTTCCAGTCTTCCCGACAGTTATTCCTTCAGTCATGAGTGTATCACTCAGACTCTCGCTGATGAAAACTATCACCGTGACTTAGGGAGTCAGAAAAATACTCCACAACTTACTTTGTGTTTTGCCGAGACATCTCCTTCGGTTTGTTTTCTTTATGAAATCTGATCACCAAGACATAATGGTTTTCCTGCCAATGGAAAAACACCCGGTGTGACCTTCCTAGCTCTCTCCGACAAAGCCAGTCTAACCAATGAATATTCCCTCTGAACATATTGCTAAGTCATTACCAATGTAATCTTGTCGATGTGACATAGGGGGTTGGAAAGACTCCCTAAATTCATCCTGATGACAATGACAAAATCTACCATTACTTTATCGGTGAGACCAAATGAATGCTCTGGGACATCACATCGATGGTTTAAGTCTCACCGATATGTCTCTATGTCTTCAATTGGTAAGACACCAAATATGGAACTTCAAATTTTTGCTCCTTATGTTTCACTCATGCCTTGCCTTATGTCAGTGGTCTTTCATGGTGTTGGAAATTCCTGAGGGTGGGGGTTTTACCTTTTCCTACATGTAAAACCCTTGTGTTTATTTTATGCCTTGGTCGGGATCTATTTCATTGTTACTTTTTGAAGGGTTTTAAAGCATCTTATGTCTTATTGTTCCATCTAGGCTGGGTCCCTTTGGTCTCAAATATTTTATTTCCTCCACTGGGTTTTATTTTCCTAAGTCTTGGTTGGCCTCGGGTTTCATCGTTTAAAAAACAACTTATGTCATTGTTTACCATCTGCCTAGTAATTCCCCCTTGTCCTATTAATAAATGTTTTGTTTTGTAGAAGGATGAAATTCGCACGACCGTTGATCAACTGTCATTTGATCTTAGCCACTCCTCGCCATCCCGTGATGACCCCGCCACACTACTTTGGTTGATCACAATATTGCGGGTGGGCACCACGTGCCCTTTCTGAGGGATCAAATTTGTGCTACCATTGATCAATTGCTTCCAGATATCAATGGTTTCCTGCCATCGCGTGATTGGGAATTGTAGGATCTTTATTGATCATGATATCACGAGTGAGCGCTACATGTCCTTTTTGGCATTGCCGAAGGAGATAAGTTTGTGTGCCATTGAACAATTATTGTCAGATATCAACGATTGCCTAGCATCGCGTGATCAAAATTTACAAGGTTTTTACTTATTGCGATATCACAAGCGGGCACCACGTGTCTCATCTAATGAAGCCGAAGGAATAAAATAAATATTATGGTAAATTAATTCAGCCTTAATACATTAAAAGTCGGGTTACTAAAGTGATTTTAGGGTGCACGTGTTTTAAATCGACGAATCTATTATAATCTTGGTGGGAAAGCTACTCGATAGATAATGCTAAGGTTGGCGAATGTGTTGGACGAACAAGATCACTGATGCTCAAGATCTACAGTTTCCCGTCATCGCGTTATCCAAAGTTGCAGGATCTTTACTGATTATGATATTGTGGGTGACTGCCATGTGGACTTCCTTGGCAGTGTATGGTATGGTGGGCCCCTTATTTGCCATGTTGGTGATTGTCTCAGCTTGTTTTGAAGATGTCTATTCGATGATTTGATTCAACTGAAGGATTGACGACTCAAATTTGAATCTGCATCAAATATGGTTGGAGCCATTCGTGCAGCACATGAGTGAGCTTTAATGGTAGATGAGACACTTTCTACCATGATTTGATCAAAATAAAATCAATTCTCCTAGTTTATTTGTATCACAAAGCATTCAAGTATTTTGTGAAGAAGTCTCAGAGCCGAAGGCAAAATTACGAGTCTCTGCAGCCAGAATTGGGATTTCTGGAAACAAATCTGTGAGTTAATTTTTGTGCCTCTCAATCATTTTGCACTTAAATTTGGGAAAAGATTTTTTGCGCTTGTCATTGAGCTTGTTGATAAACATGTTAGGGCTATAGTTTAATTATAGTTGTGAGAAATTGTAGTGTTTTGTTTTGTAATTTCCTATCTCTTGTTAGACCTAGCTATTTGAAGTGTAACGTTGTAAAGAGGCCCTAGTTTGTCTGAGATGGCACCACCCAAGCAACATTCTAGCCAAGTTGACTATTTGAGAAGAAACCTGTATGATGATTTCCTAGATCAATTGCCCTTTTAAAAAAATGATAGAAAGAAGGGATTGGTTCTGATGTGAGGGAAAATCCAAGGGGAAGGGTTAGTGTATAATTGATCCAACATAGCCGATGCTAGGGTTCCCCTCGTAGGCTTGGAAATGTTCATATTGTGGTATGGACAGAGGAATTTTCCTCATCCCTTTTCAAACAGCTAGATGTATGATATGGGGAAGCTGGTGGTACCAAATGTGTTCCCTAATGTAGACCTGCTTAGGGCAGTGGCTGCAAGATATGACCCTGTCAAACGGGTAAGCAGAGATAATGATGGAGGTGTTCTGCTAAGTGTTAATAGAGAAGAAGTCCAACAGATTTTTAACTTGAGTGAACCGAGTGAATACTTGGTTCCTATCAATCTTGAGGAAATGAAGTAGGAATAAGCAAAGTTGAAGTCTCTTTTTAGAGCTAAGTTGCTTCCACCTCATCTGGCTAGGGCAAGGGGTTCAAGATTTCATATTAGCCCTAGTGACCAAGAACCTTTCAGATTAAACTATTTTGCAAACCATTTCTTGGCCACTTTCTATTCATTGTGTCAGATTTTGGGTTTCAGTCCTGGTGCGATGATGCCCATGGGGGTGCAAATACAACACCCTAACTTCTCTGTGACCTATGACTTTTCCTCGTTCTTGGCTTAGAGGATACATGAAGGGCTATGAAAGTTGCAGAAAAATGATACTGGAACTCAATTATTTTGGTATTCTATGTTGATGCATATGTTCGTGTTCAAGAATGCTGACTTATTCTCTAAGAAGATGAAATTAAGGCAATCAATTGATGGAGAAAGATTGCCAGTACAGATATGGGCTGCAAATTTATCTTGCAATAAGGAAAGTACCAGTTATGTGCAATTTGATAATTGCTTTGCTTCTAGATTGAGGGATAGATTGATGGTGAATGTACCTAGGATCCTTGAGGAATTACATGATTTCCTCAGGCCAAAGGGGAGGAAGCCAAAATTAAAATGCTACCATAACTGGGGTGACATTATCCCATACCCAATCAACACTGTTTTGAGGGTATATGGTTTTTAGGGAGCCCCTCATATACTGCCATAGTTATGCAGCAAATAGGTTGTATCCATGAGGACAACCTCACTCATGTTGGAAATATATGCCTCAATCTCACAGGCTAAAACCTCTAAGAGAGGCAAGTCAGTATAACATGCTTTGGGTCTGGCCGACTAGTAGCTTTGGATCTTGTGGTTTGAACAGGTCGCCGAGACAATGCTTAAGTCATGCCAAAGGAGCTTATCGCTGTGACTTGTGACTATTGTTGTAACCCTATGCCAAGTGGAGATCTCTAGCTAACAGGCCATTCATATCATATATCGGGGAGATCCTTGGCTGAAAGGCTTACTTCGGTGTGAAGTCTCAGTGATAGCTAATGTCTCACCGACAACATTTTCTGTTGAAGCCTTCAGGGAGTGTCTTGGGTGTTCGGTAAGAAGTCTTACCAATAGGAATGTCTCACCAATAGCATTTTCTTGGTGTCTTCGAGGTAACATGGAGGTTTAACTATGAACTCCGAGTGACAGTTGGTTTGTCTCACCGATAGTATATACTTGGAGTAACATGCGATGGCTCGGTAAGAAGTCTTACTGATGTGTGATGTCTTGTCGAATGGTTTTGTATTGAAGTCATTAGGATAACAAAAGGGGTCTTGATGTGAAGTCTCAGTGATGAACGATAGTCTTGCCAACTATTGAACACTTTGGATACTTAGTGAACATTGGTGTGATGTCTTGGTGAAAGACGATTGTCTTGCCGATGTGAACACTCATATCTATGTGACTTATGGAGCTTCGGTATGACGTCTCACTGATAGCAATGAGTCTTGGTGATAGCGATACATGTGAAGAACTTCAATATGAGGTCTTAGTGACACGAGGAATTCTTAGCGATAGTTTTCTGGACTCAGTATGACATCTTTCCGATAGGTGAACTCTTGGCGATATCGAATGTTAAGCTGTGTGGCATCGGGGAGACGATTAGTGTCTCACCGACATGCCAACACAGATTGAATCCTTTTGACCGAGTGAAGACTATCCTATGTGGCTTGTTGTCAACCAATCAGAGAAGCCGAATGGGAACCATCGGAAGACAGTTCATTGTGGCAGTTCTGAGAGGAAGCTCGACAGACATGAGCGACATGAATATAGTCTAGAGTAGCAGATGATGTCTGGTTCGATGGATCGACGAATTTTTGTGTGATTGTATGATCAGTGGATGAATTCTATTATGTGGAGACTGTAACATGAATGTTTTGTAACAAGGTTGTTCATGGTGAATGTTGCTGTAAACTGACATCAGAAAGATAAGTTAGATCTCTATATGTAATCTTTATTACTGTAATACAAAGTGACTTCTCTTGGTGTGGTGGGTTTTTGTCCCTTAAGGGTTTTCCCACGTACATCTGGTGTTCATATGTGTTTGTCAAATACTTTATTTTTATTATCTCTTTCATGTGCATCTTAATTGGACTATAATTGTAAAATTTAAAAGGTATCTTTGCATTCTTCCCTGAGTTTTTGATGTTAGGAGAGTTGCTTCCGTATCTAGCTTTCCTTACAAGTGGTATTAGAGCCTGGCCATTTGTGTTATCCTTGTGGGTATGTTGGGTTTTTTGTGTCAATTTCTGTTCAGTGGGAGTCTTGTAGAAGTTTTTCAAGTTCTAATTATAGATTGAGATGGCAAGCATGTCAGGAAAGATTGAAATAGAGAAGTTCAATGGCAGCAATTTTGAGTTGTGAAACTTAAGATGGAAGATCTATTGGTTGATTGTGATCTTTGGATTGCTGTCTGGAGTGAAGCCTACAGGCATGAAGCAAGAATATTGGGACCTTGCAGATAGAAATTCTAAGGGGCTGATAAGGCTCTATTTGGCAGACTTCATTCTTCTCAATGTGCATGAAGAGAAGACTGCATCTTCCTTGTGGAAGAGACTGGCATCTATTTATCATGGGAAGTCTTTGGTGAATAAACGGTTCCTGAGAGAATGCATGAAGGAGGTTCTGTAGCTGATCATTTGAATGCATTCAACATGTTGATTGCACAGTTAACATCTGTTGGTGTGAAGATTGATGAAGAGGATCGATGTATGCTGATATTGTGTTCTTTTCCAGATTCATGGGATCACCTTGTGATGGCTATTGGGAGTACAACATCCAGTTTCAAGATGGAAGATGTTGTTGCTTCTTTGTTATTAGAAGAAATGAGAAGGAAATCTTCTGAGATGGTAAAGGAGGCTCTTGCTGTTAGAGGAATGTCAAAAGAGAAAGGAAAGAAGAAGGACAAGAAAACTAAATCAAAATCAGAGGGGAGATCAAAGTCTCCTGGCAAGAAGTCTAAGGTGAAGTGTTGGAACTGTGGGAAACTTGGTCATGTCCGAAAGGATTGTAAAGAGGAGAAGAAGAAGAAGAAGAAGAAGAAGTATTCTTCCAACAATGATTCTTCTTATAGTGATGCAGATGCCTTCATTGTAGCCTTGGCTATACAGGCATTAAATGATGTCTGGCTAATTGATTCTGGAGCATCTTTGCACATGAAATCTCATAGAGACTAGTTTATGAAGTATGAAGAATACGATGGTGGAAAGGTGTACTTGGAAAGTGATTCAACTTTGGAAATTGTTGGCCATGGAAGAGTCAGAATCCAATTCCCTGATGTCAGAGTGAAGAGAATCAATAATGTAATGCATATACCAGGTCTGACTCGAAACTTACTTTTTGTTAGTAGGCTAAATGATATTGGAGTGCAAGTCACATTCTCTTGAAATGGCTGCAAGATGACTGGAGGCTCAATGGTGCTAGCAAGGGGTGCTCGTATTGGTACCTTGTATAAGCTAGATGCACATGTTGTTCAATGTAACAATGTCTTTGTAAAGTCACAAAAAGCTACTCATGGAGGAAAAGAGGGAAATGTTCCTAATTGTGTAAACTCTATGGAAGTTAAACTTTCAACAGAAAATACTATGCTCTAGCATCATAGGCTAGACCACATTGGAGAGAAAGGTTTAAAAACCTTGAAGAACAAAAACCTAGTTGAGGGGCTTGAAGATTGTAACCTTGAATTTGAATTCTATGAACATTGTATATATGGAAAACAACACCATGTTTCATTTTATTCAAGTCCTCATAAATCTTCTGGTTTGCTAGATTATATTCATTCTGATGTATTTGGTCCATTGAATGTTCCTTCTTTGTCTAAGTCAAGGTACTATGTATCATTCATTGATGATTATTCGAGAAGAAAATTTGTTTATTTGTGAACAGTAAATTAGAAGTGTTCAGTCGATTTAAGGAATTTAAGAACCTTGTAGAAAATCAAACTAGAAGAAAAATTAAATGCTTAAGGACTGATAATGGTGGTGAATTTTGTTCTAATGATTTCGAGAGGTATTGTAAAGACCATGGGATTAAAAGACATAATACTACACCTTATACTCCATAGAAAAAAGGAGTTTCAGAAAGGTTCAATAGGATAGTGATGGAGAGAGAACGAAGTATACTGAGTAGTGCTAGCTTGGAGGAGAAGTTCTGGGCTGAGGTTGTTGCTACTGCATGTTACTTGATTAATCGTTCTCCAAATTCTGCTTTTGTTGAGAAAAAACCTTTGGAAGCATGGTCTGGTAAGAAGAGCTCTCCGAGAGATATTTGTGTTTTTGGCTGTGAGGCATATGCATATGTTCCATATGAGAAAAGTTCTAAGTTGAAGAAAAAGGCTGTCAAATGTATCTTTATTGGCTATAGTGCTGGCATAAAATGATACAAGCTTTGGAACCCTAATATGGAGAAGGTTGTATATAGTAGAAGTGGAATCTTTCATGAGCTAAAGCCTTCTACCTTGGATCTGTAGTTAGAGACAAAGTCAGAAAACAATAAGGATGTAGTTGAAATTCCTCCTACACCAGATAAAGAGGAATTGAAAATTCAAAATGTACCTAAAACTAAGGACAGCTTAAGTAGTTCTGAAAGTTTTGAAGAAGAAGAACCTCAGCCTCAACAAGTGAGGAGGTCAACTCATGAAAGAAAGCAACCGGATAGGCATGGGTTCTCTTTGATAGATTCTACTTGTGCCTATGCTTTAATTTCTAGCACTGATGAGCCTAGGATTGTGAAAGAGGCATTTAGAATGTCTAATTCAGACTCTTGGTTGGAAGCCATGAATGAAGAAATGGCATCATTAGAAAATAATGATACCTGGAGTTTGGTGCCATTGCCTAAAGGCATAAAAGTTGTGGGCTGCAAATGGGTATTTAAAAAGAAGATTGGTCTGGATGGTAGTGTGGAAAAATATAAGGCGAGGTTAGTTGCGAAGGGTTATTCCCAGGTAGACGAAATTGATTATGGGGATATTTTTTCTCCTGTAGCTAAGCTAACGTCTATCAGATTTCTTTTGTCACTTGCAATAACGTATGACTTAGAGGTCGAATAGATGGATGTGAAGACAACATTTCTTCATGGTGATCTTGAAGAAGAGATTTATATGTCCCAGCCTGAGCACTTTGTGGAGAAACGTAAAGAGAAACTGGTTTGCAAATTTAAGAAGTCTTTGTATGGGTTAAAGTAGTCACCTAGAATGTGGTACCAAAAATTTGATAATTTTGTATTGTCTTTAGGATTTGTAAGATCAAAATCTGATCATTGTGTCTATTACAAAGCTGAAAGTGATCAAGTTCTTATTATTGCTCTCTATTTTGATGATATGTTGTTCATAGGAAATAGTAAGTTGATGATTTCTGATCTTAAGTATCAGTTGTTTGCTAAGTTCGAAATGAAAGATCTTGGTGCAGCAAGGTATATTCTATGGATGGAGATAACCAGGGATAGGAATAGTAGAAAAATTTGGCTCAATCAGAGCAAGTATATCAAGACTTTTCTAGAGAGATTTTGCATGAATTATTGCAAGCAGCTAGTTGTTCCAGTCTTGCAGGGAATGAAGCTATCTATTGAAGACTGTCCAAAATCTCCTTCTGAGATGGAGGACATGACTAGTGTACCCTATGCTAGTGCGGTTGGTAGTCTTATGTATGCAATGGTCTGTACAAGGACAGACATTGCCCAAGCAGTGGGAGTTCTAGTCGGTTTATGGCTAATCATGGAAGGACACATTGGGATGTTGTAAAGAGAGTTTTCAGATATTTGAAGGGCACTTCAGAGTTTGCTTTGTGTTACCATGGGAACTTGGTTGAATCACATAGGACTCTCAGTATTCGACGCTATGTGGATTCTGATTGGGAGGGGACATTGACAGCAGGAGGTCCACCTGTGGATATACTTTCATGTTGAATGGTGGTGCAGTGAGTTGGATGAGTAAGCGGCAGGCTGTAGTCACTTTGTCCACTATAGACACTGAATACATGGAAGCTACACATGCTTGTAATGAAGCAGTTTGGTTAAAAAGTTTGTTTTCTAACATTGGTTTTGATGCAGGGAAAATAACTATTTTGTGATGGTCAGGTGTAATTTTTCTGCAAAGAATCCTACTTTCCATGCCGGACGAAACATATTGATGTATAGTACCACTTTGTATGAGATATGGTGGAGGATGGAAAGGTCAGTTTGGAAAAGTTGATACTCTGGAGAATGTTGCAGATGCATTGACGAAGCCAGTGAGCATAGAGAAGTTCAGGTGGTGTGTCAATTCAATGGGCCTTAGTACCCATGATTTTTAGTAGTTATGTTGTGCTCTGGAGGTACCTGTGTGATCTTCGTCAAGTGGGAGATTGTTGGAAATATATGCCTCAATCTCACAGGCTGAAACCTCTAAGAGAGGCAAGTTGGTATGACATGCTTTGGGTTTGGCCGACTAGCAGCTTTGGATCTTGTGGTTTGAAGACAATGTTTAAGTCATGCTGAAGGAGCTTATTGCTGTGACTTGTGACTGTCATTGTAACCCTATGCCGAGTGGAGATCTCTGGCCAACAAGCCATTCATATCGTATATCGGGGAAACCCTTGGCCGAAAGGCTTACTTTGGTGTGAAGTCCTAGCGATAGCTAATGTCTCATCGACAACGTTTTCTGTTGAAGCCTTCGGGGAGTGTCTTGGGTGTTTGGTAAGAAGTCTTACCAATAGGAATGTCTCACCGATAGCATTTTCTTGGTGTCTTTGGGGTAACATGGAGGTTTCGCTATGAACTCCTGGTGACAGTTGGTTTGTCTCATCGACAGTATATACTCAGAGTAACATGCGATGGCTCAGTAAGAAGTCTTACTGATGTGTGATGTCTTGCCGAATGGTTTTGCATTGAAGTCATCGGGATAACGAAAGGGGTCTAGATGTGAAGTCTCAACGACGAACGATAGTCTTACGAACTATTGAACACTTTGGATACTTAGTGAAAATCGGTATGATGTCTTGGTGAAAGACGATTATCTTGCCGATGTGAACAATCATGTCTATGTGACTTATGGAGCTTTGGTATGACGTCTCACCGATAGCAATGAGTCTTGGCGATAGTGATACATGTGAAGAACTTTAGTATGAGGTCTGAGCGACATGAGGAAGTCTTAGTGATAGTCTTCTGAACTTGATATGACATCTTGCCGATAGGTGAACTCTTGGTGATATCGAATGTTGAGTTGTGTGGCATCAGGGAGACACAGTTAGTGTCTCACCAACATGCCAACATAGATTGAAGCCTTTTGACTGAGTGAAGACTATCCTATGTGGCTTGTTGTTGACCAATCAAAGAATCTAAATGGGAACCATTGGAAGAAAATTCGTTGCGGTAGTTCTGAGAGGAAGCTCGACAAATAGGAACGACATGAATATAGTCTGGAGTAGCAAATGATGTCTCATTCGATGGATCGATGAATTGTTGTGTGATTGTATGATCAGTGGATGAATTCTATTCTGTGAAGACTATAATGTGAATGTTTATAACAAGGTTGTTCATGGTGAATGCTGCTATAAACTAACATCAAAAAGATAAGTAAGATCTCTGTATGTAATCTTTATTACTGTAATACAAAGTGACTTCTCTTGGTGTGGTGGGTTTTTCTCCCGCAAGGGTTTTCCCACATATATCTGGTGTTCATATGTGTTTGTCAAATACTCTGTTTCTGTTATCTCTTTCATGTGCATCTTAATTGGATTGTAATTGTAAAATTTGAAAGGTATCTTTGCATTCTTCCCTGAGTTTTTGATGTTAGGAGAGTTGCTTCCGCATCTAGCTTTCCTTACAACATAGAGGGGTAAGGGAACATTTTTCCCAGATTATATAGTGGTGTCTAATTTTTCCTTTTCAAAAGGAGGTTGGGTGTATTTTGATAAATTCTTTGATGATTACCATTTGAGATGTGGTCCAAAGCGATAGCATGATCCTAAGGGTTTCTTTGCTCTTTTCAGACAAATAATAAACGATGGCAAGTTTGTGCATGAGTTCAACTTCCCTGAGAACTTGACTAGAAATGGGTTCGACCTAAATAAGCAGGAGTTGAACAAGGAGAAATGGATAGATTATGATAAGCTATTAGATGTTGTGCACAAAATGGATCCCAAGTATGATCCATTGTTGGAGTTTAGTCCATACCATAAGAAAACTGATTTTCTAATGGAGAATTTCAAAGAGATTATGGGCACTTTGAGAACAAAAAAGGTAAGTTTAGAATTGAGTCTGGGTGTACAGGAACAAGGTGCTAGACCAATTGAAATAAGGCCAGCATACCAGCCTACAGAAAGGTGGCCTATTTACAAGAGGAATAAGGATAGCAACAATGATGAAGAAGAAGTGGACAGAAAAGGAAATAAAATAATGAAGATTCCTTCAAAACCAGGTCCAAAATTCAAAGTGCCTAGGGGAATCAAAATTATTGATTTAGAATCATCACCAAAATATAGTCCCTCATCACCACCATCCGAGCCAAGCCCTAAAAGACAAAGGATTGATGAACCATAGGAGGATTTGATGGATGAAATTATTGTTACTGATCGGGACATGCAAGTTGGTATGCCTCCCCCTCCTAGGCCAGCTGAATTGGTTTTATCTGATTTAGATATGAAAGGAAAAAGTGTACAAGATGCAAGAATGGAAGCATGTAAGGATTTTCTAGATGATAATACATTTGTAAAAACTCCTGTATTCTTGCAATTGGTATGGAGGATGAAATTTATAGAGTATCAAGATAAATGTAAGAAGAGAAGAGAACTAAGACCTGGCAGGTCAGTCCAGGAGAATGATGAGGAAGTAAAAGTTGAATTACAAGAAGAATTCAAGAACATCACTCCTGAAGAAGGAAGAAAACTAGTGAGTCAGGATGGTGTACTGATTCTTCCTAAATGGGATATTGTAGATGGTATAGCATTTAATGCTATTTTAAAGTCCAAGCATCATTTGCAAGACTCTGAAGAGGAAGTCAAGGCAGCATTGCAAGATTCTTCCTTTAGTGAGGAATATGAAACCTTAGAAATTTGGGCACTGGCCCCACAAGGAAGAAAGCCAAATGTTACAGATATTAATCCAAATTTTATGGGAGGATTAATAATAAAGAGAGCTTCAGAGACCTCAACCACTGAGGCCACTAATTTGACGGTGAATGTGGCCAAATTGGCCCAAAAGACTACTGAAAGGGAGGAGGTTGAAAAGAAGAGCCTAATGGAGAAGTATAACCTTCTGATTGAGGAATACAATAAGATGCAACAAAAGAATGTTGAGTTGTAAACTGAGGTGGAAAGGTTTAAATATAAACAGATTGGGGAGACATCAAGTGCTCCGGGGACCAGTACATTAAATTACACAACAGGGTTAGTGCCTCTTGCTTCTCCAATTGTTTCCACACCAAGGTCTCCCAGTCAGAATCCTTCCTTTACCACTTCTCAAGATGAAATTGATGAAGAAACAAAGTGCTTTGTGGATCCTACAAAGAAGAAAATCTTACAAAGAATTGATTAATTACATACATCATTAAAGGTAAGTGAGGAGGGATCTCTTTCAAAGCAAAAGGAGATTGTTACTACTGTCTTGAGGCATTTAAATGAAAAGGTTGATAATAAATTGCTATCTATACATTCTTTATATTCTTTATAGCTACTTAGTGGGATTATCTGTTATTGTTAATGTTGTTTATGATAATGGTGTAGAGGTTGTAAACACATTAAGGGATTACCCTCCCAGGTCTTGCAGAGCCCAAAGTGTAGGAGGCTTTTTAAAGTTCTCGTCATTTGGTCTAGGTCCTTCGAGCTGCCCTTGATTGGAATTGGCAATTCCATAGGTAGATTAGAAGACCAACCTGGTTACATTGTAAAACGTAACAAAAAAAATGGTGACTCTGTTGGGGATGAACTTGAGAAAATTCTTATAGAAGATCATTTTTCCTTAAAAGAGTCATTAAAGTTTCATGTCAATCTATAACTAGAGACTCATAGTTGAGTATTTGCACTCCCCATCTGAGTCACAAACCAACAAAATGGTGACTCTTCTGGGGAGCTAATTTTAATATTTCTTGTCAGTGTGTCGGTTGTCCATTTTGCATAGAGTTTTCATAGTGTTTATGTGATTTGAAGGTTGAGCCTATAATTTTGTGTTAGGTTTGTCCACTTTTTGTATTTTCATAAGCGTTAAGAGTTATGTTGTCCACTTATGTTGCTAGGTTGTGTTGTCAGTACGAGGTTCCAAAGGTTTTTATATTCTACCACGTGTCTTTAGGTATTTGGTATTCCCAAGAAAATTGGGTGGCGACTCTGAAGTCTTTGTACCAGTGTGCATTTTATTGTGAAAGGTTTATTATAAGTGGAAAGAACTTTTGGACAAGTATGAAAAAATGAAGAACACTAGGTCATTCATGAAGAATCATCCAGAATAGAAATTGGAAGGTGAACTTCCCAAAATGAAGAAGAAGGACTAGATAAAGAAAAGACCAGAATCTAGTAATGTTGCTCCCGTGTCATAGGACTCTATACACCAAGGTACAAGTAAGATTTTACACCTTATCCCTGAGAATCTTGAAGAGGTGTAGAAATTCAGATTTAGACAGTTGTGGATTTTTTGATTCATTATTTAATACACTGGTTCAAGAAGATGTGACATGCCAGAATAAAGGGCTTGTTAGTGTCAAATATGCTGAAAAGAGAAGAGGCATGAGTAGAAGTCAAAGCCATCACAAAGAATGCACCAGTGATGTGCCTCCTCCTCCTACTGAAAATGATGTAAAGCCTTTATTATTTGAACATGTAATGGAAGGGGTCAATTTAATAGATCTAGATGATACATCAAGTTCTGATGTGACTTTTCCTAACCCTGATGATGTTTTTGGAGACATTAATTCCTTGAAACATGAAATCCAAGAGCAAGCCGAGCTTAGGAGGAAAAGAGAAAAAGAAAGAGAAGTAGATTTGAGGAATGTTTTGATTGAAAGGGATAGGTTGATGAGACAGTTGGCAACAATGAAGCTCCTAAACCAAGACAAACCTAAACCAAGTGTTGAGGGTCCAGTTGTACAGAAGATTGCTAATAAGGAAGCAAAACCTATGTCTAAAGAAAACCCAGTAGGCCACATAGATGTCCAACACAAACCTACTGACCCAAAACCCTCAAATCATGTTAAGTCTCAACCGAGTAATACAACCCTTAAGCATGTATTGGATAAGGGAAAGCAAAAGGTTTAGGGGATTAAAATAAATTAGAAAGTGACTCCCCATTCCACTCAACAAGATCTCCAGCCACATGTGTCATTTCAAATAGAATCTTCCTTAGAAAAGGCTAAGAAGGAGAGTGAGGCTCTAGCAAAAGATTTGGAAAGAACAAAGATTGAGGCTGCAAATGCAAAAATGAAGAGGAAAATAAGTTTCCTAAATATGTCAAACATGGATGAGGCTACACAAGCTGCAACCTCATCAAGTCACCAAGATGTTTTAAAGGATGGTCCTAAAACTAATCCAGACCCCACCATAAATAATTCTAGCCTGAAGACTCATGCAAATAGGTCTATAAATCCAAATCAGAATGGTTATAGAGTATAATATTTAGGGTCTGATGTTGATCCTCAGAGGAATGAAGGATTATTTAAACGACAACCTATATAGTTGGAAAGATATAGGCCATTGTTCTTTGATGGTATTCCTAGTTATCCAAATTCCATCCCTGCTGACTTGAGAGAAAAGATGAATAAGTTTTATGGAAATAATGTTGTAACAACAGAGGAACACTTGAAAGCTTTTATGGATATGCTAAATGATTATGAGGTAGAACATGAAGATTTTGTAATGAAATTATTTGTACAATCTCTAGTAGAAGATGCGAGGGATTGGTATAGAGGTCTGCCTAATGCTAGTATTAGTTCATGGGATGAGTTTGAAAAGTGTTTCAAGGAGAAGTATGGTGATAAAACTAATGCTAGTTTTATGTTAAATGAATTTAATAACATCAAGAAGTCATTGAATGAGCCTATGATAGAGTTTAATTTAAGATTTCAAAAATCAATTTATAAATTGTTTTAGGTTTTGAGGCTTGATGAAAATGTTTGTTTAACTACATATTTCAATGCTTTTGATGCTAAAATGGCATATCTCCTCAGAGATAAGGACCCTCGGACTATGAGGGATGCATTTAGTGTGGCTATAAATATTGAGAGTAATAGAAGAGCTTCTGGGAAGTATGGTAGGAGAGAAGAACCTACAATTTTAAAAAATACTAAGAATAAGACTGAGAAGATTCTGGTTGCAACGCCTAAGGATGATGAAAAGTGGGAAAAGGTTTACAATACTTTGAAAGAAATAAAGAAAATTGTTGCTAAGAGAAGGTTATAGGAAATGAAAGGAAACCTTATAATAAAAATGATAGGCCACTCAGATTGCAAAATTAACCTTATAATACAAATTGGAAAGATGGAAAACCAATCTTGCCTAGCTAGAAGCCTAAAAATGATCAGCATACACCAGACCCCTTGCAAAAATATTCAGTGTATCTAGTAGCGGATAGACCATGGTGTGAAGTGTGTGAACATCCACATGATCAAAATTATTGTGGTTTTGCTCAGTTTCTTGTTGCTGAGGAAGGGGAAGAGGATGTTCATGATAAAACATCAGAATATGAGTAGGATGATGTAGATATTTGTATGGCTAGATCATACATGGATGCGGCAAAATGTTCTTCTGATGATGAAATATAGGAAGTTGATGTGGATAATCAAAGGCAGAGAATTCAGATGTATCATCAACAGATCTTTTCTGATGAGGAAGGTGATTTTGATCATAATGCTTGCAATATGGAACAGGTTGAAGATTCAGTGTCCTTAAGGAGACCGTCAAAAGAAGAGATTACAAGATTGACTAAAGAAATGGCTGCTCAAATGAGAAGTTCACTTCAATTGAGAAATAGAACTATGGGTGGTGAACATGGTAAACTTGCTGGCCCATTTATTAAAGAATAAAAGGATAAAATTAGAGGTGTTAAGGTTGACAACAAAAAGGATGTTGTAAAAGTCAAAGAAGTTAAGAGTTATAAGGTTTGGGCTAAAAATAATGAAACCCCAAAGGCTCAAGAATATGCGAATTTGTCATTGGTGAAGACCAAGGTAATTTCAAAGGTAGCTGAACCTGTTGTAGAAGATAAGAAGCAAAAGAACCTAGGAGGAAGTAATCAACAAGAGAAAAAGGAAAATGATGAAGGTATGATGTCTAATTTGCCTAAATATACACCTGTAGATATGTTTCATGTGCTTTCTTAGGTTAAAGTAACTATACCTTTGCTAGAAATGATGAGAATAAATGAACACAAAGAAAAGATAATAGCCTTGATCACATATGTTGTTGGTAATAAGACTAAACAAGGAATTGGTAAAGAAGTGAAGGATAAAGAGAAATAAAAGGAAGTGGAGGGAATTGTGTCACAAATTTCTCTTGTATATTTAGGAAGTTCTATTAACATGTGCCTTGAAAACATAACCCATTTTTTCTTAAGTGTGGATATAAATGGGAAAACTTTAAGGAATTGTATGATAGATTTAGGGGCATCAAATAATGTTACGCTAGTCAAAATAATGGAGGCAATGGGCTTGACAGTAGATACTGCTCAAGGTAAAGGCTTTGTTATGGATTCAAGAGAAGTGCAGTTGTTGGAACTATCAGAGCATTACCTTATAAATTGACTCAGTACCCTAAAAAGGATTTAGTCATGATTGTATTGGTTGCAGATATCCCACCTCATTTTGGGATGCTTTTGTCAAGAAAATGGAGTGCATCAATGGGGTGTAACATACAATGTGATTTGTCATTTGCTACTTTCTCCATTGATGGTAAGGATGTCAAAACTGTAAGAGAATAAAAAGTACCTCATATGATTGAGCATGTCCTGATTGAAAATATGACATGTTTTATTAACAGTGGTATAGATGAGTTCAGGGTTGAGGAATTTTCTAGCAATTGTGATAAGCCTACTGCACTGATTGATACAAAAATAAAACAATTTTCAGAATTTGATGACTTTTGGACTATGTATTTTGATGGTGCAAGTTCAAAGGAAGGCTTTGGTGTAGGTTTTTTGTTATGATCACCAAGTGGAAAGACATTCAGGTTCTCTTTCACTCTGTTATTTGAATGCACAAATAATGTGGCAAAGTATGAAGCCTTGTTATTGGGGTTGAGATTGGCTGAAAAACATGGGATCAAGAAGCTCAAGGAAATTGGGGATTCTGAGCTTGTGGTCTCCCAAGTTAGATCCAAGTATGTATTAAAGAACAAGAGATTGAAAAAGTATAGGAATGTTGTTTGGGATGAATTGGAGAGCTTTGATGCATTTTCCATAGGATGGATGGAGAGAGGTCAAAATAAGGTGGCAAAGTTATTAGCCAACATTGCATTAAAACCAGATGATATGACTTATGTTGGAATTTCAAAGGTTGAGGTGCAAACTAGGCCATCTATTCCTGATAACATAAAAAATTGGAAAGTTTTTGATAATGATAATGATATATTAAGATTTTTGAATTGTGTGGGTGAATATGAAAATCAAGAAATTGACTTTGGAGATTTTGTTGAAAATGTTGATGGTAAGGATATTATATTTGGAAATGAGGTCATTCGGTTAAAGAAAAATAAAATTCCCAAGGGTCTAGTTGTACTAGAAAGAGTGTTTGATAATCAAGATAAGACAAAGGCTAATCATACTGCTTCCCATCCTGATGACTTGGAAGAGATAAATCTTGGAACAGAAGCATCCCCAAAGAAGGTGTATATTGGAAAGAAAATGTCACCAAAGGTGAGAAGGATGCTAATTGACTTTTTAAGGAAGTTTAGGCATGTGTTTGCATGGTCCTATGATGAACTTAAGGCATACATGGGGGATCTTTTCCAACATGAGATTCCTTTGTGTGATGATGCCAATCCATTCAGACAAAAGCAAAGGCCTATTAATCCCACTTTAGCCCCCAAAATGCAAGAAGAATTAATGAATCTAAGGGATGCAAGAATCATCAAGCCAATCAGACATTCATCCTAGGTATCAAACTTGGTACCAGTATGGAAGAAAAATGGAGACATCAGATTATGTGTAGATTTCAGAAATTTGAATGTGTCTTCATTAAAAGACAATTATCCATTACCAAATATGGAAGCCATGTTGCAAAGGGTGATAGGCCGTGAATTAATGTCTATGATGGATTATTTTTTGGTTATAACCAACTTATGGTCAAAGAGTTTGAGTAGTTTAAGACAACTTTCACCACACCATGGGGAACATATGTTTATGTAAGAATGCCATTTGGTCTAACAAATGTAGGGGCTACTTTTCAGAGAGCCATGGATGTGGCATTCTCAGATTTCATTAATTTTTTTTTGTTGATTTACCAAGATGACTTGACAACATATTCTAAAAAGGAAGATGATCATTGTGAGCATTTGAAGAAGATATTCATTAAAGCTTTGGAGTATGGTATTTCTTTGAATCCAAAGAAATGTGTGTTTGGAGTACTAGAAGGAAAATTATTAGGACATATAGTTTCCAAGGATGGAGTAAAAATTGATCCAGAGAGGGTAATTGCAATTGATAAAGTTCCACAATGCCAAAATGTCAAAGGAATACAATCTTTCTTTAGACAAATAAACTTCTTAAGGAGGTTTGTGACAAATTTGGCTGAGATAGTTCACCCTATTTCTAAAATGCTCAAGAAAGGAGCCAAAGTTGAATGGAATAAGGAGTTTGTGTAGGCTTTCCAAGCCATTAAGTAAGCAATAAAGGAGGCTCATGTGTTAAGAATCCCTGATTTTTCCAAACCATTACAGATTTTTTCATTTGCTTCTTTCCACACGATTGCAATTGTGTTGTTACAAAAGAATGCAAAATGTTTTGAATAGCTTGTAGCCTTTCTCAGCAAATCTTTACAAGTTGCAGAACTTAAGTATGATATAAATGAAAAATAGGCATATGCACTAGTAAAAGCAGTAAAGGATTTTAGGCCTTATTTGATGGGAGCTATTGTAATTGCCTATGTTCCTAGTTTTTTTGTTAAGGACATCTTCACACAACAAGAAGTGTCAAGAAGAAGGTGTAGGTGGATAAATAGGATTCAAGAATTCAATATTGAGGTTCAGATTACTAAAGTGGTAAGAGGACAAGGATTGGCCAAGCTTATGGCCCAAAGTAATATGGAAGAAAATCAGATAAATTTGTTAGAAGAGGAGAATAGATCACACATATGTGATATGGAGCATTCTAAGTGGTATAGAGATGTGATATATTATTTGCAAAGAATGAAATGTCCTGAAAATTTAAGTGAAAATGAGAAAATAGTATTGAAGTTACATGCTATCAAATATTTTATCATAGATAGAAAGCTCCGGTGGAGAAATGGAGAAGGTGTCATACTGAAGTGTGTTGACCAAGATCAAGCAAAAGAACTTCTGAGTGAGATGCACATTGGAGTTTGTGGAGGAAATTATATGGCTAAAACAACCACACATAAGATAATGAGGGCTGGATTTTGGTGGCCTACAATTTTTAAGGATGCACACCAACTAGTGAAGACATGTGATGCTTGTCAATGTTTCTCTGGTAAGTTAAAGTTTTCTGGTAACTTGCCTCTAAAACCAGTTATAGTACAAGCTCTATTCCAGCAGTGGGGTATTGATTTTGTAGGAGAGATAGCATGTAAATATAGTGGAGGCCATTCATGGATATTGGTGGCTACTGATTATTTTACCAAGTGGGTGGAAGAAATTCCAACAAAGAAAGCCACTAGTAAAGTAGTAGTTGACTTCCTGATGAGCAACATATTGACTAGATTTGGGTGTCTAGAAAGGATTGTATCAGATAATGCAATGTGTTTTAAGTCTGAGGAATACATAGAATTATGTGAGAAGCATGGCATCCAAATTTCTTATTCATCACCATATCACCCACAGGGGAATGGACATGCATAATCAAGCAATAAAAGCTTGATGAAGATCATTAAAAGAATCCTAGATCAAAATAAAAAGGCTTAGGATTATAAACTGAGATTAGCAGTCTGGGAAGACAGGGTAACTATGAAGAAGGCAATAGGTTGTGCCCCATTTGACTTGGTTTATGGGATAAATGCCAGGTTGCCCCAAAATAACTTAATGGAAATGTATAAGTTTGTCCAGATATATGATAATGAAATTGATGATGAGATGCAATTGAGAGTGGAAGCTCTTATAGAATTAGATGAAACCAGGAGGGAAGATCAAAAAAGAAATGCAAAGTTGTAGTTGCAAGTAAAGAATTTGTAAGACAAAAGGGCAACTATGAGGATTTTCAAAGATGGAGATTTGGTTTTAATGTGGAATGCCAGACTGGAAGATAAAGGGAAACATGGGAAATTTGATACAATCTAGTTGGGTCCATTTCTGATTAACGATAAGTGGGGTGAAGATTCGTACTTCCTCCAAGATATGACAGGGGATATTCTTGAACTGCCAATTCATGGACAGTTCTTGAAGTTATACTTCACTTGAAGTATTCTTTTCCATGAACAGTAGTTTAGGTTTGTATATTTTGTATATATTTTGTACATAGTTTGGGTTGTTTTGTCCGAACAATCCCTTTTTGGTCATCTCTACATCTTGGTCTATTCTACCTGAGATTCTGAATTCTCGCTTCATTCCAGTGGAATGAACGTCCCCAATTGGAGCCACTGATGGAACTTCAAATTTTTGCTCCTTATGTTTCACTCAGGGCTTGCCTTATGTCACTGGTCTTTCATGGTGTTGGAAATTTCTAAGGGTGGGGGTTTTAGCTTTGCCTACATGTAAAACCCTTGTGTTTATTTTATGCCTTGGTCGGGATCTATTTCGTTGTTACTTTTTGAAGGGTTTTAAAACATCTTATGTCTTATCGTTCTGTTTAGGTTGGGTCCCTATGGTCTCAAATATTTTATTTCCTCCGCTAGGTTTTATTTTCCTAAGTATTGGTTGGCCCCAAGTTTCATCATTTACAAAACAACTTATGTCATTGTTTACCATCTTCCTAGTAATGCTCCCTTATCCTATTAGTAAATGTTTTGTTTTGCAGAAGGATGAATTTCACGTGACCATTGATCAACTGTCGTTTGATCTTAGTTGCTCCCCGCCATCCTGCAATGACCCCACCACACTGCTTTAATTGATCATGATATCATGGGCGGGCACCACGTACCCTTTCTGAGGGATCAAATTCATGCTACTATTGATCAATTGCCTCCAGATATCAACGGTTTCCCTCCATCATGTGATCGAGAATTGTAGGATCTTTATTGATCACGATATCACGAGCAGGCACCATGTGTCCTTTTTGGTGTGGCCAAAGGAGATAAGTTTGTGTGCCATCGATCAATTATTTTTAGATATCAACGGTCGCTCGCCATTGCGTGATCGAAAGTTAGAAGGTTTTTACTGATCACGATATCACGGGCGGGTGCCACGTGTTTCATCTAATGAAGTCGAAAGAATAAAGGAAATATTGTGGTAAATTAATCCGACCTTAATACATTAAAAGGTGGGTTACTAAAGTGCTCTTAGGGTGCATGTGTTTTAAATCAACAGATCTGTTATAATCTTGGTGGGAAAGTTGCTCGATGGATAATGATAAGGCTAGTGATTGTGTTGGACGAACAAGATCACTGATGCTCAAAATCTATGGCTGCCCACCATCACGTGATAATAAGTTACAGGATCTTTACTGATTGACATATCGTGCGTGACCGCCACATGGACTTCCTTGGTAGCGTATGGTATGATGGGCCCCTTATTTTCCATGTTGGTGATTGTGTCATCTTGTTTTGAATACGATCGTTCAATGATTTGATTCAACTGAAGGATCGACAGCTTGAATTTGAATTTGTATCAAACATGGTTGGAGTCGTTCGTGCAGCGCACGAGTGAGATTTAATGGTGGATGAGACACTTGCTGACATGATTTGATCGAAATAAAATCATCTCACTTACTTTATTTGTATAAAAAAGAATTCAAGTATTTTATGAAGCAGTCTCAGAGCTGAAGGCAAAATTGCGAGTCTCTGCAGCCAAAATTTGGGATTTCTGCAAACAAAGCCATGAGTTAATTTTTGTGCCTCATGGTCATTCTGCACTTAAATTTGGGAAAATATTTGCTGTGCTTGTCATTGAGCTTGTTGATAAATGTGTTAGGGATATAGTTTAATTATAGTTGTGAGAAATTGCAGTGTTTTGTTTAGTAATTTCCTATCTTTGGTTAGTCCAAGCTATTTGAAGTGTAACGTTGTAAAGAAGCCCTAGTTTGTCTGAGATGGCACCACCTAAGCAACATTCTAGCCAAGTTGACTATTTCAGAAGAAACCTATATGATGATTTCCTGGATCAATTTCCCTTGTCAACAAATGATAGAAAGATGGAATTGGTTCTGATTCGAAGGAAAATCCTAGGGGAAGGGTTAGTGTATAATTGCTCCAACATAGCCGATGCTAGGGTTCCCCTCACAGGCTTGGAAATGTTCAGATTGTGGTATGGACAAAGGAATTTTCCTCATCCCTTTTCAAATGGCTGGATGTATGCTATGGGGAAGCAAGTGGTACCAAATTGTTCCCTGATGTAGACCTGCTTAGGGCAGTGGCTACAAGATATGACCCTGTCACATGGGTAATTAGAGATAATGATGGAAGTGTTCTACTGAGTATTAATAGAGAAGAAGTCCAACAGATTTTTGACTTGAGTGAGCTGAGTGAAGACTTGGTTCCTATCTATCTTGAGGAAATGAAGTAGGAATATGAAAAGTTGAAGTCTCTTTTTAGAGCTTAGTTGTTTCCACCTCATCTAGCTAGGGCAGGGGGTTCAAGATTTCATATCAGCCCTAGTGACCAAGAACCTTTCAAATTAAACTGCTTTGCAAACCATTTCTTGGCCACTTTCTATTCATTGTGTCAGATTTTGGGTTTCAGTCTTGGTGCGGTGATGCCCATTGCATACATGTTCATGGGGGTGCAAATACAACACCCTAACTTCTCTGTGACCTATGACTTTGCCCCTTTCTTGGCTAGAGGATACATGAAGGGATTGTCAAAGCTGTAGAAAAATGATACCGACACTCAATTCTTTTGGTATTCTATGTTGATGCATATGTTCTTGTTCAAAAATGCTGACTTCTTCTTTGAGAAGATGAAATTAAGGCAATCGGTTGATGGAGAAAGATTGCCAGTATAGATATGGGTTTCAATTTATCTTGTAGTAAGGAAAGTACCAGTTATGTGTAATTTGATAATTGCTTTGCTTCTAGATTGAGGGATAGATTGATGGTGAATGTACCTAGGATCCCTAAGGAATTACATGATTTCCTCAGGCCAAAGGCAAGGAAGCTAGAATTAAAATTCTGCCATAACTGGGGTGACATTATCTCATACCCAGTCAACACTATTTTGAGGGTATATGGTTTTTAGGGAGCCCCTCATATACTACCATACAATGTGCCACCAAGAGTGGGGTTTGTAGAAGTTATGTGGCAAATAGGTTGTATCCATGAGGACAACCTCATTGGGAGCAGTAAGGGAGCATTTTCCCCAGATTATACAATGGTGTCTGATTTTTCCTTTTCAAAAGGAGGTTGGGTGCATTTTGAGAAATTCTTTGATGATTACCATTTGAGATGTGGTCCAAAGTGACAACATGATCCTGAGGGTTTCTTTTATCTTTTCAGACAAGGAGTAAAAAGCTGGCAAGTTTGTGCATGAGTTCAACTTCCCTAAGGACCTAATTAGAAATGAGTTCGACCTAAATAAGGAGTTGAACAAGGAGAAATTGATAGCTTATGATAAGCTATTAGATTTTTTGCACAAAATGGATCCCAAGTATGATCCATTGTTTGAGTTTAGTCCATACCATAAGAAAATTTATTTTTTGATGGAGAACTTCAAAGAGATTATGGGAACTTTGAGAACAAAAAAGGTAAATTAAGAATTGAGTCTGGGTGTACAAGAACAAGGTGCTAGAACAATTGAAACAAGTCCAACATACTAGCCTATAGAAAGGTAGCCTATTTACAGGAGGAAAAAGGATAGCAACAGTGATGAAGAAGTGGACAGAAAAGGAAAGCAAATAATGAAGGTACCTTCACAACCAGATCCAAAATTCAAAGTGCCTAGGGCAATCAAAATTATTGATTTAGAATCATCACCAGAAGATGATCCCTCATCACCACCATCTGAGCCAAGCCATAAAAGACAAAGGATTGATCAACCACAGGAGGATCTAATGGATGAAATTAATGTTACTGGTTAGGACATGCAAGTTGGTATGCCTTCCTGTCCTAGGCCAACTAAATTGGTTTTATCTGATTTAGATATGAAAGGAAAATGTGTACAAGATGCAAGAATGGAAGCATGTAAGGAGTTTCTAGATGAAAATACATTTGTAAAAACTCTTGTATTCTTACAATTGGTATGGAGGATGAAATTTGAAGAGTATCAAGATAAATGTAAGAAGAGAAGAGAACTAAGACCTGATAGGTGAGACCAAGAAAATGATGAGGAAGTAAAAGTTGAATTAATGGAAGAATTCAAGAACATCACTCCTGAAGAAGGAAGAAAACTAGTGAGTCAGGCTGGTGTACTGATTCTTCTTGAATGGGACATTTCAGATGTTGTAGCATTTAATGCTATTTGAAAGTCCAAGCATCCTTTGCAAGACTCTAAAGAGGAAGTCAAGGAAACATTGCAAGATTCTGGCTTCAGTGGGGAGTATGAAACCTTGGCAATTTGGGCATTGGCCCCACAAGGAAGAAAGCCAAATTTTATATATATTAATCTAAATTTCATGGGAGGATTAATAATAAAGAGAGCTTCAGAGACCTCAACCACTGAGGCCACTAATTTGATTGTGAATGTGTCCAAATTGGTCCAAAAGACTGCTAAAAGGGAGGAGGCTGAAAAGAAGAGCGTAATGGAGAAGTATAACCTTCTGATTGAGGAATACAACAAGATGCAACAGAAGAATGTTGAGTTGGAGACTGAGATGGAAAGGTTTAAATATAAACAGATTGGGGAGACATCAAGTTCTCTGGCGACCAGTATATTACCTTCCACAACAGGGTTAGTGCCTCCTACTTCTCCAATTGTTTCCACACCAAGGTCTCCCAGTCAGAATCCTTCCTTCACCCCTTCTCAAGAGGAAATTGATGAAGAAATAGAGTGCTTTTTGGATCCTACAAAGAAGCAACTCTTACAAAGAATTGATGAATTACAAACATCATTAAAGGTAAGTGAGGAGGGATCTCTTTGAAAGCAAAAGGAGATTGTTACTACTGTCTTGAGGAATTTAAATGAAAAGGTTTATAATAAATTACTATCTATACATTCTTTATATTCTTTGTTGTTAGATGTAATAAAGAATATTGATAGGGATCAGGAGGTAGTGATACCATTGATTGAAAATTGGATCCCTAGGGCTAGTGATTTGGATGTTATGTATAAGGCCTCAAGGTTTGACACAAATGATAGGCCCCAATCATTAAAGCCTACTCAAGTATTAGTTAAGTCATTGTAGGGTTTTCATACCCTACCAGATGATTTGAGTAGGAAGATTAGGGAATTGGTGAAGAATTTCAATGATTGGGGTAACACATTGTTACTTGATATAATTGATGAGCAGAGGAAAATCAGGTTACTCCAACAATGGCAGGATCAAGCAAGTAAAATCATCGATGATCAAATTAAATTAATTTGTGATGAATCAGATTATGATTTGTTGGTGAGTTGTATGGATAATATTATTAGTACCAACTTATTTTTTGAATATTTTGAAAGGGATGCAAATCAGGTAGCAGAAAAGTACACACCTTATAATGCTAAGCTAAATGAGGTAATTAAATTTGATTGGCCAACTAATGAAGAATACCAGAAATGGGTAACTAAATTTTTGACCAAGGAAGAATAAAAAAGTGGACTACTAACAGGTGGTAAATTAGATGTTGTGGTTACAACAGTTCCAATTTTGCATTGATGGCATTCTCAGCGTGGGTTTCTTGTGGTTTTTTGTTATTGCATCAACTTTTCCCAGCTGACATGATGAACAAGAATATTCTTCAGGGTGATGGCTCTTGTAACAAATTTTGGAATATCACCAGGTGTGCCAATTGGCTGGTGACATGTGTACTTTTTGGCCCAATGCTTGTTTTCTCCTTCATTTTCTATAAGATGGATTTCAAGGCCAGAAGTACGAGTTAGCAAGTTAGATAATTTTTGGTCGAGTCTAGGTGAAGTTGTAGAGAAAATTGTAAAGTCCGATGGTTTTAGAGGGAAATGAAATTTAGCTTTTGAATCATTCTGTAACAGGTTTTGAGTTCATGGGAATTTAATGTTGTATAAGAGTACTAGAATTTAAGTTGAAATGATAAATTCAAGCTCATGTCTCTCCATTGTACATGCATATCTGAACTTTGAATAAAATAACTAAGGGTTGTTTTATCCATCTCACTGTTGTGGTGTGTATGATTCTATTTTAGCTTTAATTCAAGAAATTAATTAAAATGATTGAATGGGATTGTAGGCAGATGTGTTATGTATAAGGATTTGATAAGTAGTATTGAGTTAGAATACATATTGATGAGATTACAATGCAATGTCATCAAGGATTTCATATGTTATGTGTTAAATCTATCATATATCCTTAGATGCTTATGAATTTGAATCCTCCAATGGATAAATGGCATTGATCTAGGTTGTAATTATCTATATGATTCAGTATTTGTTTGTCTTTGCCTAGATCTTGCTACAAATTGCAAATCAATGACTATCTTATGTTGTGGATTGTGCTGTAGTTATCTCATGCTCTAGATAATTGATATTATCGATGAATAGCCAATTCTATTTGATATTATCTTATCGTGTTGAGCTACTTAGTGAGATTATCTATTATTGTTAATTTTGTTTATGATAATGGTGTAGAGGTTGTAAACACATTAAGGGATTACCCTCCCGAGTCTTGCAGAGCCCGAAGTGTAGTAGGCTTTTTAAAGTCCTCGTCAGTTGGTCTAGGTCCTTTGAGCTGCCCTTGATTGGAATTGGCAATTCCATAGGTAGATTAGAAGACCAACCTGGTTACATTGTAAAACAGAACCAACAACCAATAGGCTTGATATGACTCACCTCGATGCATACTGTCTTGCTGATAGGATCTTTCTTTTGCTGAGACTGCTAACTATGTCTGCCCGATGTGTATTACCAAATGAAATTTTATGAGTAAGACAATCCTTGTCTCTCACCAATATCAATCCTCAAATGAAAACTTATTGGTATGACATTCCTGATGTCTTGCCGATAGAGTGCAAAAAGACATACGTTAGTATAAAATGATTTTTGGATTGGGGAGACCTACATCATGTTACGCCGATATGGTTTACACATTCAAATGCTTAGGGCCAGGTGAATTCTATGGGACCAAATGATGAAAAAAAACTAAAGCATGGGAAAACATGTTATGCAAAGCAGACTCTTATGCTTATGAATGTGAATTTTTTGGGAACTAATGGGTATGTGTAGCCATGAAATTTTCAAAATTTTATAGTTCTAATAGTGGTTCCATCTGGGGATGAATGATTGTGAGATCATTGCAAGGATCCAGATTTTTGGGTGAGCAGACCAAACTCAAGGTTATGGACTAGTGAGCAGGATGGAATGAATGGAAATGGAGATGAACATGACCCTATACTATACATGGAAATATTTATTTTAAATGAAGGAATTTCAGGATTGTCCATGTACTGGAAATTCCTGTTCCTTTTATTTCCAAAACTACTGTGCATAGATTTTTTTTTTTTGAGAGGAATGTCAAGAGTTGTCCATGCACTGGCAACCTTTAATCCTTTGTATTCCTTTGGCAAAAAAATTAGACTTTATTTCGGTAAATGATGGCTCAAGGCCACCCAAAAGAAAGGCCCATACTTTCCTCTGTCATAAATTTTATTCTAATTTGAACTCAACAAACTTCTCTTGAAAGTATTCATGTCATCCTCCTTGTCACTATTATTGAAATTTTTCAGAGAATCATCATAATCAGCTTGGCCCAAATTCCCTTCACCATTCTATAGTTCAAATTCTCCAACATCATGGGACAAATCTCTGTTATCTTCAACATACAAAGTACATACATACTCAATGCAATATTTCTCATTATCTTGCTCACTGTTATGTATTATAAAACAATCTCCTAGTTGTACTAAAAATTCACCATCAGAATGCTTCTCTTGAGAATCAAAAAATTATGTCATATCAACACTCTTTGAGACAAACAAATCTAAAACCTTTTGCACCTCTTCCATATCACCATTTGGAGACGACACTGCATTATGATTCATATCTTCAATATCATGCATTTATGAACCAATCAATGTTGGACTCCTATAATCCTTGGTATGCAAATAAATGTCTTCTCCACATGAGTTAGAAATTTTTAAATCACATACCTCTTCTTGAATGGATATAGATTTTTGATCAACTTCAAAGGTTTCTCCATCATTTCGAGAAATGCACTGGGAGTCATATGAGTTATTGCACAAAGAACTTTCACTGTCAAAACAAATGTAGGATGGACACAGGACTTTGGAATCACCTTCATGTGCACATCTCTAGTATTCAAGAGTTAGCATATCTAAAATTTTCTCACTACTGAGTGAACATGTTTCTTCTTCCATATCTTCCACTATTTCTCCCTTTTCTTGATCCCTATAAGAGCTGAAAATATCTTCTTGTTGTAGATCATGATTTAAATAATTGTCCTCAAAATCTTCCTCATTGTGGCATGATAAATCCTCATCATGGAGTGGATTTGAAAACACAAAGAAATGATTCTCTTTATTATCAACTATGTCCCTATAGCTCTCATCTGCAACTAGAGGTGTTATTTGTTTGTTGTCAAATGGAGCCGCATTTTACATTGCTTCTTCTTCTTGATCACCACAAGAACTGCAAGAATCACCCCGTTGTAAGTAAAAATCC
>VDFB02000013.1:200302370-200397419 GCA_007258455.2 Sequoia sempervirens | reverse complement strand
CAAAGGAGATAAGTTTGTGTGCCATCGATCAATTATTTTTAGATATCAACGGTCGCTCGCCATTGCGTGATCGAAAGTTAGAAGGTTTTTACTGATCACGATATCACGGGCGGGTGCCACGTGTTTCATCTAATGAAGTCGAAAGAATAAAGGAAATATTGTGGTAAATTAATCCGACCTTAATACATTAAAAGGTGGGTTACTAAAGTGCTCTTAGGGTGCATGTGTTTTAAATCAACAGATCTGTTATAATCTTGGTGGGAAAGTTGCTCGATGGATAATGATAAGGCTAGTGATTGTGTTGGACGAACAAGATCACTGATGCTCAAAATCTATGGCTGCCCACCATCACGTGATAATAAGTTACAGGATCTTTACTGATTGACATATCGTGCGTGACCGCCACATGGACTTCCTTGGTAGCGTATGGTATGATGGGCCCCTTATTTTCCATGTTGGTGATTGTGTCATCTTGTTTTGAATACGATCGTTCAATGATTTGATTCAACTGAAGGATCGACAGCTTGAATTTGAATTTGTATCAAACATGGTTGGAGTCGTTCGTGCAGCGCACGAGTGAGATTTAATGGTGGATGAGACACTTGCTCTCACTTACTTTATTTGTATAAAAAAGAATTCAAGTATTTTATGAAGCAGTCTCAGAGCTGAAGGCAAAATTGCGAGTCTCTGCAGCCAAAATTTGGGATTTCTGCAAACAAAGCCATGAGTTAATTTTTGTGCCTCATGGTCATTCTGCACTTAAATTTGGGAAAATATTTGCTGTGCTTGTCATTGAGCTTGTTGATAAATGTGTTAGGGATATAGTTTAATTATAGTTGTGAGAAATTGCAGTGTTTTGTTTAGTAATTTCCTATCTTTGGTTAGTCCAAGCTATTTGAAGTGTAACGTTGTAAAGAAGCCCTAGTTTGTCTGAGATGGCACCACCTAAGCAACATTCTAGCCAAGTTGACTATTTCAGAAGAAACCTATATGATGATTTCCTGGATCAATTTCCCTTGTCAACAAATGATAGAAAGATGGAATTGGTTCTGATTCGAAGGAAAATCCTAGGGGAAGGGTTAGTGTATAATTGCTCCAACATAGCCGATGCTAGGGTTCCCCTCACAGGCTTGGAAATGTTCAGATTGTGGTATGGACAAAGGAATTTTCCTCATCCCTTTTCAAATGGCTGGATGTATGCTATGGGGAAGCAAGTGGTACCAAATTGTTCCCTGATGTAGACCTGCTTAGGGCAGTGGCTACAAGATATGACCCTGTCACATGGGTAATTAGAGATAATGATGGAAGTGTTCTACTGAGTATTAATAGAGAAGAAGTCCAACAGATTTTTGACTTGAGTGAGCTGAGTGAAGACTTGGTTCCTATCTATCTTGAGGAAATGAAGTAGGAATATGAAAAGTTGAAGTCTCTTTTTAGAGCTAAGTTGTTTCCACCTCATCTGGCTAGGGCAGGGGGTTCAAGATTTCATATCAGCCCTAGTGACCAAGAACCTTTCAAATTAAACTGCTTTGCAAACCATTTATTGGCCACTTTCTATTCATTGTGTTGGATTTTGGGTTTCAGTCTTGGTGCGGTGATGCCCATTGCATACATGTTCATGGGGGTGCAAGTACAACACCCTAACTTCTCTGTGACCTATGACTTTTCCCCGTTCTTGTCTCAGAGGATACATGAAGGGATATGAATTTTGTAGAAAAATGATACCGACACTCAATTCTTTTGGTATTCTATGTTGAAGCATATGTTCTTGTTCAAAAATGCTGACTTCTTCTTTGAGAAGATGAAATTAAGGCAATCGGTTGATGGAGAAAGATTGCCAGTACAGATATGGGTTTCAGATTTATCTTGCAGTAAGGAAAGTACCAGTTATGTGTAATTTGATAATTGCTTTGCTTCTAGATTGAGGGATAGATTGATGGTGAATGTACCTAGGATCCCTGAGGAATTACATGATTTCCTCAGGCCAAAGGCAAGGAAGCTAGAATTAAAATTCTGCCATAACTGGGGTGACATTATCTCATACCCAGTCAACACTATTTTGAGGGTATATGGTTTTTAGGGAGCCCCTCATATACTGCCATATAATGTGCCACCAAGAGTGGGGTTTGTAGAAGTTATGTGGCAAATAGGTTGTATCCATGAGGACAACCTCACTGGGAGGGGTAAGGGAACATTTTCCCCAGATTATATAGTGGTGTCTGATTTTTCCTTTTCAAAAGGAGGTTGGGTGCATTTTGAGAAATTCTTTGATGATTACCATTTGAGATGTGGTCCAAAGTGACAACATGATCCTGAGGGTTTCTTTTCTCTTTTCAGACAAGGAATAAAAGCTGGCAAGTTTGTGCATGAGTTCAACTTCCCTGAGGACCTGATTAGAAATGAGTTTGACCTAAATAAGAAGGAGTTGAACGAGGAGAAATTGATAGCTTATGATAAGCTATTAGATTTTTTGCACAAAATGGATCCCAAGTATGATCCATTGTTTGAGTTTAGTCCATACCATAAGAAAATTTATTTTTTGATGGAGAACTTCAAAGAGATTATGGGAACTTTGAGAACAAAAAAGGTAAATTAAGAATTGAGTCTGGGTGTACAAGAACAAGGTGCTAGAACAATTGAAACAAGTCCAACATACTAGCCTATAGAAAGGTAGCCTATTTACAGGAGGAAAAAGGATAGCAACAGTGATGAAGAAGTGGACAGAAAAGGAAAGCAAATAATGAAGGTACCTTCACAACCAGATCCAAAATTCAAAGTGCCTAGGGCAATCAAAATTATTGATTTAGAATCATCACCAGAAGATGATCCCTCATCACCACCATCTGAGCCAAGCCATAAAAGACAAAGGATTGATCAACCACAGGAGGATCTAATGGATGAAATTAATGTTACTGGTTAGGACATGCAAGTTGGTATGCCTTCCTGTCCTAGGCCAACTAAATTGGTTTTATCTGATTTAGATATGAAAGGAAAATGTGTACAAGATGCAAGAATGGAAGCATGTAAGGAGTTTCTAGATGAAAATACATTTGTAAAAACTCTTGTATTCTTACAATTGGTATGGAGGATGAAATTTGAAGAGTATCAAGATAAATGTAAGAAGAGAAGAGAACTAAGACCTGATAGGTGAGACCAAGAAAATGATGAGGAAGTAAAAGTTGAATTAATGGAAGAATTCAAGAACATCACTCCTGAAGAAGGAAGAAAACTAGTGAGTCAGGCTGGTGTACTGATTCTTCTTGAATGGGACATTTCAGATGTTGTAGCATTTAATGCTATTTGAAAGTCCAAGCATCCTTTGCAAGACTCTAAAGAGGAAGTCAAGGAAACATTGCAAGATTCTGGCTTCAGTGGGGAGTATGAAACCTTGGCAATTTGGGCATTGGCCCCACAAGGAAGAAAGCCAAATTTTATATATATTAATCTAAATTTCATGGGAGGATTAATAATAAAGAGAGCTTCAGAGACCTCAACCACTGAGGCCACTAATTTGATTGTGAATGTGTCCAAATTGGTCCAAAAGACTGCTAAAAGGGAGGAGGCTGAAAAGAAGAGCGTAATGGAGAAGTATAACCTTCTGATTGAGGAATACAACAAGATGCAACAGAAGAATGTTGAGTTGGAGACTGAGATGGAAAGGTTTAAATATAAACAGATTGGGGAGACATCAAGTTCTCTGGCGACCAGTATATTACCTTCCACAACAGGGTTAGTGCCTCCTACTTCTCCAATTGTTTCCACACCAAGGTCTCCCAGTCAGAATCCTTCCTTCACCCCTTCTCAAGAGGAAATTGATGAAGAAATAGAGTGCTTTTTGGATCCTACAAAGAAGCAACTCTTACAAAGAATTGATGAATTACAAACATCATTAAAGGTAAGTGAGGAGGGATCTCTTTGAAAGCAAAAGGAGATTGTTACTACTGTCTTGAGGAATTTAAATGAAAAGGTTTATAATAAATTACTATCTATACATTCTTTATATTCTTTGTTGTTAGATGTAATAAAGAATATTGATAGGGATCAGGAGGTAGTGATACCATTGATTGAAAATTGGATCCCTAGGGCTAGTGATTTGGATGTTATGTATAAGGCCTCAAGGTTTGACACAAATGATAGGCCCCAATCATTAAAGCCTACTCAAGTATTAGTTAAGTCATTGTAGGGTTTTCATACCCTACCAGATGATTTGAGTAGGAAGATTAGGGAATTGGTGAAGAATTTCAATGATTGGGGTAACACATTGTTACTTGATATAATTGATGAGCAGAGGAAAATCAGGTTACTCCAACAATGGCAGGATCAAGCAAGTAAAATCATCGATGATCAAATTAAATTAATTTGTGATGAATCAGATTATGATTTGTTGGTGAGTTGTATGGATAATATTATTAGTACCAACTTATTTTTTGAATATTTTGAAAGGGATGCAAATCAGGTAGCAGAAAAGTACACACCTTATAATGCTAAGCTAAATGAGGTAATTAAATTTGATTGGCCAACTAATGAAGAATACCAGAAATGGGTAACTAAATTTTTGACCAAGGAAGAATAAAAAAGTGGACTACTAACAGGTGGTAAATTAGATGTTGTGGTTACAACAGTTCCAATTTTGCATTGATGGCATTCTCAGCGTGGGTTTCTTGTGGTTTTTTGTTATTGCATCAACTTTTCCCAGCTGACATGATGAACAAGAATATTCTTCAGGGTGATGGCTCTTGTAACAAATTTTGGAATATCACCAGGTGTGCCAATTGGCTGGTGACATGTGTACTTTTTGGCCCAATGCTTGTTTTCTCCTTCATTTTCTATAAGATGGATTTCAAGGCCAGAAGTACGAGTTAGCAAGTTAGATAATTTTTGGTCGAGTCTAGGTGAAGTTGTAGAGAAAATTGTAAAGTCCGATGGTTTTAGAGGGAAATGAAATTTAGCTTTTGAATCATTCTGTAACAGGTTTTGAGTTCATGGGAATTTAATGTTGTATAAGAGTACTAGAATTTAAGTTGAAATGATAAATTCAAGCTCATGTCTCTCCATTGTACATGCATATCTGAACTTTGAATAAAATAACTAAGGGTTGTTTTATCCATCTCACTGTTGTGGTGTGTATGATTCTATTTTAGCTTTAATTCAAGAAATTAATTAAAATGATTGAATGGGATTGTAGGCAGATGTGTTATGTATAAGGATTTGATAAGTAGTATTGAGTTAGAATACATATTGATGAGATTACAATGCAATGTCATCAAGGATTTCATATGTTATGTGTTAAATCTATCATATATCCTTAGATGCTTATGAATTTGAATCCTCCAATGGATAAATGGCATTGATCTAGGTTGTAATTATCTATATGATTCAGTATTTGTTTGTCTTTGCCTAGATCTTGCTACAAATTGCAAATCAATGACTATCTTATGTTGTGGATTGTGCTGTAGTTATCTCATGCTCTAGATAATTGATATTATCGATGAATAGCCAATTCTATTTGATATTATCTTATCGTGTTGAGCTACTTAGTGAGATTATCTATTATTGTTAATTTTGTTTATGATAATGGTGTAGAGGTTGTAAACACATTAAGGGATTACCCTCCCGAGTCTTGCAGAGCCCGAAGTGTAGTAGGCTTTTTAAAGTCCTCGTCAGTTGGTCTAGGTCCTTTGAGCTGCCCTTGATTGGAATTGGCAATTCCATAGGTAGATTAGAAGACCAACCTGGTTACATTGTAAAACAGAACCAACAACCAATAGGCTTGATATGACTCACCTCGATGCATACTGTCTTGCTGATAGGATCTTTCTTTTGCTGAGACTGCTAACTATGTCTGCCCGATGTGTATTACCAAATGAAATTTTATGAGTAAGACAATCCTTGTCTCTCACCAATATCAATCCTCAAATGAAAACTTATTGGTATGACATTCCTGATGTCTTGCCGATAGAGTGCAAAAAGACATACGTTAGTATAAAATGATTTTTGGATTGGGGAGACCTACATCATGTTACGCCGATATGGTTTACACATTCAAATGCTTAGGGCCAGGTGAATTCTATGGGACCAAATGATGAAAAAAAACTAAAGCATGGGAAAACATGTTATGCAAAGCAGACTCTTATGCTTATGAATGTGAATTTTTTGGGAACTAATGGGTATGTGTAGCCATGAAATTTTCAAAATTTTATAGTTCTAATAGTGGTTCCATCTGGGGATGAATGATTGTGAGATCATTGCAAGGATCCAGATTTTTGGGTGAGCAGACCAAACTCAAGGTTATGGACTAGTGAGCAGGATGGAATGAATGGAAATGGAGATGAACATGACCCTATACTATACATGGAAATATTTATTTTAAATGAAGGAATTTCAGGATTGTCCATGTACTGGAAATTCCTGTTCCTTTTATTTCCAAAACTACTGTGCATAGATTTTTTTTTTTTGAGAGGAATGTCAAGAGTTGTCCATGCACTGGCAACCTTTAATCCTTTGTATTCCTTTGGCAAAAAAATTAGACTTTATTTCGGTAAATGATGGCTCAAGGCCACCCAAAAGAAAGGCCCATACTTTCCTCTGTCATAAATTTTATTCTAATTTGAACTCAACAAACTTCTCTTGAAAGTATTCATGTCATCCTCCTTGTCACTATTATTGAAATTTTTCAGAGAATCATCATAATCAGCTTGGCCCAAATTCCCTTCACCATTCTATAGTTCAAATTCTCCAACATCATGGGACAAATCTCTGTTATCTTCAACATACAAAGTACATACATACTCAATGCAATATTTCTCATTATCTTGCTCACTGTTATGTATTATAAAACAATCTCCTAGTTGTACTAAAAATTCACCATCAGAATGCTTCTCTTGAGAATCAAAAAATTATGTCATATCAACACTCTTTGAGACAAACAAATCTAAAACCTTTTGCACCTCTTCCATATCACCATTTGGAGACGACACTGCATTATGATTCATATCTTCAATATCATGCATTTATGAACCAATCAATGTTGGACTCCTATAATCCTTGGTATGCAAATAAATGTCTTCTCCACATGAGTTAGAAATTTTTAAATCACATACCTCTTCTTGAATGGATATAGATTTTTGATCAACTTCAAAGGTTTCTCCATCATTTCGAGAAATGCACTGGGAGTCATATGAGTTATTGCACAAAGAACTTTCACTGTCAAAACAAATGTAGGATGGACACAGGACTTTGGAATCACCTTCATGTGCACATCTCTAGTATTCAAGAGTTAGCATATCTAAAATTTTCTCACTACTGAGTGAACATGTTTCTTCTTCCATATCTTCCACTATTTCTCCCTTTTCTTGATCCCTATAAGAGCTGAAAATATCTTCTTGTTGTAGATCATGATTTAAATAATTGTCCTCAAAATCTTCCTCATTGTGGCATGATAAATCCTCATCATGGAGTGGATTTGAAAACACAAAGAAATGATTCTCTTTATTATCAACTATGTCCCTATAGCTCTCATCTGCAACTAGAGGTGTTATTTGTTTGTTGTCAAATGGAGCCGCATTTTACATTGCTTCTTCTTCTTGATCACCACAAGAACTGCAAGAATCACCCCGTTGTAAGTAAAAATCCACAGGTTCATCTTCACAATCTAAATATTCATTGGATCCCTCATAACATGTATTGCTTTCACTGTCACAATCTATTATGCAAGAGATATCTCTTGTATCTTCATCTTCATCATGTAGGCTATCATAGGAATCATTCTGACTTGCACATGTCTCATCTTCTATTGGCTAAATCGTCTGATCAATGTCTCCATCTTCACCAATGATGTCACCATTGTCTTCATCCCTTTTCTTATCTATGATATCAATCAACACATTCACTTGGTCAAAAGTGACTGGTTTTAATGACATAGGCCAATGAATTGAATTGGGCCAATATACTTTCATGAACTGCTCAATAAACATGGATTTGTTGAGCCTGTAATTCATAGGTATTTGCCTACAAATTTCTAGCATTCTGCAAAGCAAAGAATGCCCAGATTCTCCTCTATTTCTTCTTATGTCAAGAAGGGCCTCCAAAAGATTTTTGAAACATTCATCATTTTTAGATTGTTGGTTTCGATACGTACCTTGCTGTAGATTCTGACTAATATTTCCAAGTGGACTAGAATTGTGTTGCACTTGATATTGATCACATTGACAATCTTGATAACTTACCAATCTTTATCCAGGAGGGACTGGATAAGGATTTACTTGCTTTGACGGTTGTGGTGAATAAATATCTTGTTGTGAATAAAGTGCATTACCTTCATTATGAAAATTCCCAATTCTATTATGAGGCGCTTGAGGGGTCCAATGCCTACCTGCATTTGTGTATTCATTCTTATTGTAGAATTCTCTTGATTGTAACAGTTGCTAGTTCAATTGTAGTGTTTCTTTGTTCAATTTTAGTGTTTCTTTCTCCAATTGTAGCCATTGCTTTTTCAATTCTTTAAATTCTCTTATCAACTGTTTCCTTCTAAAATATTCTTTTGTTCCATACACAAATTGTCTATCCATTCTTCATCAAGTTTTTACCAGAGCCACCACCTACTTTTCCAAAATTAGAAAATGATTCTTTTAAAATTATTTTTGATTTTCTCCAACGGAATCTCCTCACTCCAAATGCGAAATTTATATTGACTCTTTACATGGAAAGGCTGGAAATGAATTTTATGATGTTATTCCCCAGTAGAGTCACCAATTTGTTATTTGCGTGACTCAAATGGGGAGCTGCAAACTACACAATTATGAATCTCTACTTGAAGACCTGATTTAAAAATTTGTATGACTCTATAAGTCAAGGTTTTTTGGAAATATATCCCTCAATCATCACAGGCTATAACCTCTACTAGAGCAAAGTCGGTATGACATCTATCATGTCTGGCCGACTAGTAGCTTTGATACATCATGTTTTGTACAGGTTGTTGTGACCTAGCTTCTGTCTTGCCGAATGTTTTCACTATGGAGTCTATCGCTATGACATAGAGCAGTTGTTGGAACCTCTTGCCATTCATGGATATCTTTGGCTATCAGGCCATTCTATCGCATATTGAAATAACCTATGGTGGCCCGATGGGAAGTCTTATTGAGATATTAAAGTCTCACCGATAGTATGTTATGTATTGAAGTCTTCGGGATAACTAAAGGGTTCTCGCTATGAAGTCCCAGTGACATTGGTGAGTCTCGCCGATGATGAGAGCTCTTCAGTGTAACATATATGTTTTCGATAAGAACTCTCGGTGAAGGTGATATGTCTTGGCGACTGTTGATGACTTCGGGGTTGACATGTGTGATCTCGGAGAAACCTCTTGGCGATATTGATATGTCTTGCCGACTATTCTTTGGAGCTCGGTATAACATACGACTTTGGTATAACTCGTGGTGACTCGGTATGATGTCTCGGCAAAAGTTGATTGTCTAGCCGATGAGAACACTTAAGTCTATGTGACTTGCAGAGCTTCGGTATAATGTCTCACGGAAAGCGATGATTCTGGGCAATAGCAATACATGTGGAGAATGTCGCTGTGAGGTCCTAGTGACATAAGGAAGTCTTAGCGATAGTCTTCTGAACTCGGTCTAACAAAGAAGGCTCGTTGAGATGTCTTGGCAAGAGTGATAGTCTTGTCGAAAGGAAAACTAAAGCCGATACAAGTTGTAAGCTTTGTGAAACATCCTGGCAATAACAATAACTCTTATCGACATCGATATGAAGCTTTTGGGCATCGGGGAGACATTGTTAGCGTCTCACTGAGATGCCAACAAATCTTGAATCTCTTTTGACCATTTGACCGTCCTATGTGGAGTCTCGTGGACCAATAGGAGAAGCCAAATCTGAACAATTGGAAGATTGTTCGTTGTGATGGTTCTGTGAGGAAGATCAACGGACATGGAACAACATGGATATACTCGGTGATTGCAGATTGTGATCGGTTGGTTGCATTGTCAGATTGCAGGGTGGTTGTATGATCAGTAAATGTAATCTAATCTATAATGACTATAACTTGAAGGTTCTTGTACAAGATTGTTCATGGTGAATGCTGCTATAAATAGACTCCAGAAAGATAAGTCTGACATTTGTATGTAATCTCCATTACTGTAATACAAAGTGATTTCTCTTGATGTGGTGGGTTTTTCTCTCGTAAGGGTTTTCCCACGTATATCTAGTGTTCTTGTGTGATTGTCAAATACTCTATTTCTGTTATCTACTTCATAGTGCATCTTAATTGAACTGTAATTGGAAAAATTAAAAAGTATTTTTGCATTCTTCTTTGAGGTATTGATGTTAGGAGAATTGTTTCCGCATTTGATTTTCCTTACAAGGTTGCCTGCCACCAGATTTTCTCAAGTTATTCCCTAGCGGAGTCGCCAATTTGTTAGCTCTCAAAAATGCAGGTTTGAACCATGAGAGGTTGCCAAGCTCTCACAACATTTCAGGGTAACAGAAAAGGCCAAATGATTTGAATCTTCTTCTCTTTAGGTGCTGCTAGACCTAGGAGGGTATACCTATTTGAATAAAGTAGACTTGACCTCTGTTCATTTCTTAAAGAAATTTACCTACACTGGAAAATGGGAGTGGATAAATGAGTTTTATTTTGGTATAAATTGTATAAGCAATATCAAGGAAAAAATCTAATGTGTTCATATGTAAAAATGAATGAAATTAAACAATGAAATAGTAGAGACTAGTGCCTTATTGGGGTTACGGAGTCAAATGAAAATCTGAAATGAGTAACTTCTTTCTGGCAAAAACTCAAATTGTTTTGCATATAGGTTTAAGTTTATAACTTGCATAAACATGCATGAATGTGATTACCAAGCTCTTCTTAATGATCCAAATGAGATTCCCTAATTACTATGATTGACTAAAAGGATTTAATCTCTCCCCTTGAAAGAACCAATTAATCCAACCATAAAGATACAACAAGTGTGCACTGATAAATTAAAAAATATTCTTGATATATCAGTTTAAATAATTAGAAAACATCAACCTTGGAGACAACTTCAGCAATAATTTCAATTAACACAACAAACAATTGATACCATAAAAATGTCACCACATCAAATGAATTCAATCGAAATCTCCATTGTTTCAAACATGCATCATAGTCTCAAAATTGTAACATATTGTGATCTACTATATTTTTTATTCGATCTCTGCCTCCCCTCTCTATCTGCTATCAAAAAATGAGTATTTATACATCAGTCATTTGAAAGGACGCACCCTTTCATATTCAAATCATGGGTGATCCATCTATTCGGGCTTTTACTAACGTTTGTTAAACACTCGCTGAGACGTCCTGCAGTCATACCAATGTTCAATGTCTCTCTGACTACCACATATGACATCGCTTTGATGTCTTGCAGTCCCACTGAAATTTTGAGTCTTCCCAACAGTTATTCCTTTAGGCATGAGTGTATCTCTAAGAATCTCACTGATTAAAACTATCACTATGACTTAGGGGGTCAGAGAAACATTCCACAACTTACTTTGTGTTTTGTTGAGACATCTCCTTCAGTCTATTTTCTTCATCAATTCTAATCGCCAAGACATAATGGTTTTCCTACCAATGGAAAAACACCCAGTGTGACCTTCCTAGCTCTCTCCGACGAAGCCTGTCTCACTGATGAATATTCCCTCTGAACATATTACTAAGTCATTACGAATGTAATCCCGTCGATGTGACATAGGGGGTCGGCAAGACTCCCTGACTTCTTTCCAATGACAACAATGAAATCTACCATTGCTTTATCGGCGAGACTAAATGAATGCTCTAGGACATCACACCGATAGCTTAAGTCTCGCCGATATGTCTCTATGTCTTCAATCCTTAAGACACCAATAGGCTCAATATGAATCACCCTGATGCATAATGTCTTGCTGATAGGATCTTTCTTTCGCTGAGATTGTGAATTGTGTTGGCCCGACGTGTATTACCAAATGAAATTTTATCGGTAAGACAATCCTTGTCTCTTGCTGATATCAATCCTCAGATGAAAACTTATTGGTATGAAATTCCTGATGTCTTGCTGATAGATTGCAAAAAGACATACATTAGTATAAAATGATTTTTGGATCGGGGAGACCTGCATAATGTTACGTCGATATGGTTTACACATTCAAATGCTCAGGATCAGGTGAATTCTATGGGACCAAATGATGAAAACAAACTAAAGCATGGGAAAACATTTTATGCAAAGCAGATTCTTATGCTTATGGTATGGGCATTTTTTGGGAACTAATGGGTATGTGCAGCCATGAAATTTTGAAAATATTTTACAGTTCTAACAGAAGTGTCAAATGTTTTTAAGTTCTCATATCCCTAAGCAATTTTTGCAATTTCTTCCTTTAGCACCTTCAATATTTTGTCTCAGATGTACCTCGAACAAGTCTTCCCTATGAGTATATTTTTTTCTAGGCCTGAATCTTCCAAGTTGTATGTTTCATACTTCCCCCCATTAGCATTCGTAGGTAGTTTCTCATGGGCCTGAGCATCAGAATCAAAGATCCTCTCTAGTACTACCATTCCCTTGGGGATGCTATTAGTTTTTAACTTGATTATTTATTCTATATCAAAATCTTGTTGCTCTTAGTCTCCTTGATATCTATCAGACTCATCAATGATTTGTCCTTTGAAGATGTCCGAACTTGCGAAAAAGGCAAGGATATGCTGATCATCATTGAAAACCTAGAAGTTTTGAACATTATTAGGAATGGCTGGAATTAACAATAAATCTATAGAAAAACTCTTTAGCTTGGAATCTTGCATAGGTTCCAGGGTACTAGTTGCTACAACTAGTGCATCTGTAATTTGATTATCTTCTTTGGGAATCAACCTAATGTCAAAATCATTAAAATCTCCACTCAAATTCTATACCCTATTTTTGTATGCAACCAACCTTTTGTTGTGGCATGTGTATTGGCTATGAACTTGCTTGACTATCACTTTAGAATCTCCCATCACTCTGAGAGCTATTACTTTCTTCTGATGTGCAAACATCAATCCCCTAGCTATTCCCTCGTAATCTGCAACATTATTAGTACACCCAAACTGGAACTTGTAGGAAGAAAAATATGTTTTCCCTTTCGGGTTGGTTAGTTCTACTCTAGCTCCACTCCCTATTTTGGATTTAGAGCCATCAAATTTGAGGGTCCACAATTGATCTTGGGCTAGAGCTTCCTTCTTTAGGTTATTCCCAGGTGGTTTCTTAAGGGAAGTAGGTGGCAGATCTGAGTGATTTGGGATGCTAAGGTCAGAGGATTGTTGTATTAGATGACTATTAAGTACTTTATTCAGATTAAGCACATTTGTAAACATTTTTTTCAACAACTGTACATGGTCATCATTTTTGTAACTCCCCCTCCCTTTGAGCAATTCCTTCAGAATTGGAAGATTAGTAGGGGTAGGGGTAGCTAGAAATTTCTAGGGCTTTCTAATCTCAGTTTGTAAATCAAAAGATGGGGTCTGAGTTTGATTAGAAATTAATGAGGCTCCTTCTTGTGTGTTATTTTTTCTTGTCAAAATAGTCAGCATTAGTTTTAGATGGAAACTAACTTCAGGACATTATGAGATTGTTGTTGCAAGCATATCCTAAATGAAAAATGTGAATTAAGATATCTAGATGGGGTGGACATGTTAACTCAAAATGACTTTAATAGTGGACCCTACACTAATTTGGGAGTAAGAAACTCCACAAGTCTGCCTCCTCTCCCAAGACTAGTTTGTTTTGGTGTGGTTTCTAAATTAACACCACTTGATTAATGGTAGTTGTTAGGTCAATGTTATCTAATGGTTTGGATTGATTAGGATTACGCATCAAAAGGTCATGACCTCATCCCTCCTATAAACACCTATTTCAGTTTTGAAGTAAGCTACCTCATTTGGTTGGTCATACTCTATGACCATATGCTTTAGGCAAGGTTCACTTTCTATCTTGATTTTACTTGCCATTCCTTTCCATGACAACCACATGTGTGAGAAGTCCAATGAAATATACCCTCCAATGATCATCATTAAATCCCTACTTAACAACATGCCATAAATTTCAAGAATGTCAATAATTTGAATATCCATGTAACTTTGAATCCTTGGATCTTATCCAACCTGTATGTGCATATTTTTCAGTTCCCCTACAACATTCAGTTCAGTTTTATCCAATTGTATAACCTTTTTATGAGTTTGAAATGGGGTCAAGCCTAGTTTCTTACAGATGGAAAACAACATAACATTACCTAAAGCTCTATAATCTAATAGGAAATTATGTAGGTGCTTCCTAAAGATCCTCAAACTTAATGGGAATGGTGGCATTCTTGCCTTTCCCCTATATAAAGTTACATTCACTTCAACAACTAGAGTCATTTTTTCTTTTCCCTTCGATTGATCTTCCTTAGACAAAGTATTCAACATGAGGTCAAGTTTGGCAGGACACAACTTTAGAATTTCAAAGAATCACAAAGAGGTACTTTATTTCTGCATTTCTGAAATCAAATCATATTCCATGTTATTATTATATTGCTATTTAGAAAAGAAAGCAAAATTACCTCTGTTTGTAATGTCAGGTATCCCTTTGGGTGGAGGTGGATTGTTATTCACCCTTGGGTTTGGGGATACCATATTGTTGGGTGGAGGAGCAGACATGGTAAAGGGTCCCTTGTTTTTATTTCTTAGAAAATGGCCACCTTTTGCCTAAAAAACTTGTGCATTGTATGTATCCATTTTTTACTCATTCTCATCTTGGAATGGGAACCAAAAGTTGTCATAGTTCTCAAAGGCCATGGCAGTGTCTATAGATTCAATGTTGTTTTTAGCACTAGAGCCATTTTAACCATTTTTTCTACTTCTGTGCAGTCATCCTTAGAATGTACAATAGTATCATGCAATTTGCACTAGTTAGTCATGAAGTTTAAATCTGCAACATTTGTAGTATGTGCTTTGTCTTCATTGGCATAATAATTATGAGGAAATCCTCCATTGTTTGGTCTAGTGTCTCACTTTTTGTTGGGTTTCTGGTTGTATCCTCTATTCTAATTCTGATAGTTTTGGTTTTGGAAGTTTTTTCTGATTTTGGTTAGTATTTTGGCTGAAGTATATTGTTTTCATTGGAATACCCTCCCTGATTTTGGTATTGGTTTTGGTTTTGGATTTGATGGGGGTTCAATTTGAACTGGGCCATCTCATTAGTCACTTGAGACAAGGTTTTCTTCATAGTTTCCAACTCTGTTGACAAATTAGTAGTTCGTTCATTTTTTGAAGTTGTCAGAGTTGGGGAGTTCATTGTTATATTTGATCCTCCAACATGATTCTGAGAATTTTTTTGTTGTTGTGAGGAATCTAAGGTTCCACAGTTGACCCATGGTAACTTAGGTGGAGGATGCATTTCAGCCAAGGGTCCATAGGTTGAATTATACATCCCTAGAACTATGTTGGATAGTGGGGTTCCATTGGTCAAAGCATTGTTAATTGAATTCATCTGATTGGGCATTCTAGGATACCCCAGGGTGGGTAGTATTCCTCTCATACCACCTGATTGGGAAATTATTTGTTGTTGCAGTTTTATGGCTATGTGGTATGCTTTGGACAACAAATGTATTTCTACAGGAGTGTAAGTTCTCTACAGGAATAAACCTATCAATGGATCTATGGCCTTAATGTATGCTTGAATGGTGATATTATCAACTATTGTGTATGGTTCTTGTAGTCGCCTATACATTCTCTAAAACCATGTGTTGAATAGAGGCAAGGGTTCATGTGGTTCCTTCCTAATCGTGGAAAACCAATGATATAGGATGGTTGGGTCTATGCAGACCTAAAATTGATTGATGAAGGAATCCTCCAAATTGGTCCAACTGAGAATAGGTCCAATAGGTAGATTAAGGTACCAGTTGTAAGCCATATCTCCCAATGAGTAAGGAAACAGTCTACAAGCCACATTGTGATGTGATTTCTAAGCCCAAGTGCATACATATTTAAATTCTTGAATGTGCTCTTCTACACTTTGAGATTCCCATGGGCGTACCGAGGAAACAACTTATCTAGATTTTTGGGCATCCCATGTATACCACCTAGAATGGTTCCCAGTGGCAAGGGATTATTCGTGAAGAACACCATTGGTGGTGGTGGGTTAGGAAGTATTGACTATGGTATCAATGGAAGTATAGGTGGAGTGAATGGTGGTGTTAATGATGGGAGGATTGGAGTCCTACACATTCTAGGTCGAGTAGGAGATCAGAGCTCAACTAATGGCTTTGGATAGGGAGCAGATCTCATAAATCATTCAAACTTGTCTAGTGAAAATGACCGAATTTTCTCCAATTTGTTCCTATGGTCCCTCCTTCTTGCACCAATTCTATTGATGGTCAAAATACCACAGTAACGTTTAAACAAAATATCACTATTTTTTTCTCCTGAAAAAGATGACTAATCTAAAATCACCTATCTTCCAAGGTCCGATAGTTGGTTCTCAACTGTGTTGTCATCATTCAGTGCTTCATGCAATTATAATATTCAAGGGGCCTTTGCTGGTAAAACTATACAAACTAGATATTACAAAGTAATCTAACTGGGGTTTTCAAATAAAGAGAAAAAGATAGATAAAGGATTTAGAAGAATAAGATATGAAAACACATTTCCTTAAATTCAGAAATGCAATTTCTATAACAAGCATTTCCTAATTAGCCAAGAACTGTAAAATGAAATAACACAAAAATCTCATACAATTATATTCATTTAGAGTGCAAATTTAATGTACGTAACACCATTCATCATCACCTTTTTTTCTTAGAATTTATTTTCAAAAACACACATCACAAGCTCATCATAGAATTAACAGATCAATAAACAACAAGAAAACATAATCCATAGATAATACAATAGATAGTTTTGAATTCAGCCTCTTCTTATTGATTTTCACCAATTTAAGAAACATTTACACACAACAAGATTCACTGGCATACATAAAACCATTGTCTATTGTTATCATCACTAAACTAATAAACTTTTGAAAATTAACTATTTGCATTCAAACTGTAGAAAATGTTTAACTTTTTCATAGAAGCTGTAAAAATAAAATGTCTAGTTTTAGGTAGCAAATCTGACTTTAATTTGTCGACCTTTACAATAGCAGAATTTTATAACTTATAGAAAGAATTAAACACTAATTTCTCCTTTAAAAAAAATGATCCATCAATCGAAGTCTAGATCCACAATTATAGGGGGCTCTTCTAGTTGAGAAAGAGTCTTCATTTTGCTAAAATTATTGAAACTAGTGAAGTACGCCTCATTCCTGCATAGTCAAAATTGATATGGAGTTGAATGTTGTTCATGCTAAAGAGATGTGTCTCCTTCCTTTCCTATCAAAAGTAATCTGGATTCAACTGCTTGTAAAAAAATTATTTGGAGTTACTGCTTCTTCTTGACCAGATTCTTTTTCAAAAATGGAATATTTTTTCTTTTACTTGGCAGCTTTAGTTATTTTGGTTGCTTTGACTTGTTCAAAATACTCTTTAGTATTGTTGAAGATTTTTTGCAAGGTCTCCTCTTTAGGTCCATCTACCCATTCTACCTTGAGCATCTCCCTTTCAAACTCCTTGGTAGTAGTAGTGTACATATCTTGCAGCCTACTAACCTCTTTAGTAGCATCCCATAAATTGTATTTCATCTCCATTAATCTATCTAGCAGAGTCCCCTCATCATTATTTCCTTCTTTTATTAATCCCTCTAGGAAGGTATTCCATTATTCATTTATTTTTTGTAGGGAAGTAAATTTAGACCCTAGTGTAGCTTCCTTATTAGTGACTTCAACAACAATCCCCTTAAGCACATCTACTTGATCTGATATATCTTGTTGAGCTTGAAGCAAGATCCTTCTATGTTCCATTAGAACCTCTGTTTTGAGGATTGATATGTTAATGCATTTATCAATATAGCTCAAATATTGATCCTCCAAAATACCATACTCAATTATATATGCCCTGAGTACCTTCAAAATCCTCAACTTTCACATATACTTAGCATCCTTATCTTCTTCTTTCCATAGTCTATAAGCATATTCTTTCAAATATTTTTCCATCTCACGTACCTAAGTATAACACTTATGACACACACTAAACAAATCCTCCACCTTTGTATTAATAGTATCAACCCACTTGTCCATCATCTAAGCTTTTCTTTTCATCTCACTCAGCTCATTAACTTCTTTGTGACTCATCAATATAGGAACTTTGGTTGATGTTGGCTAATCGGAAGTAGAAGTGGTGAGTTCCTTCATAAAACTTCTCATATGTCCTACCTAAGCCTTAAGCTCATCCTTGGCCTACTTGTCTTTAATCATTCTTGAATTTTTTGAGGTGGCTACAATGTCAATAAGATTCATTTGTTGATTCCTTGTTTACTTACCCATATTTATAGTACTAATTTGATAATATAAAGCTTGCAACTCCCTATTATCTTTGTCATCCATTGGAGTTGCATTTTTTACCACCAAGTCCTCATCATTAGTGAGGATTTTGGAATGGCTCAGGGCTTCTTCTTGGGCTTCACTTTATCAAGCTTCTTCACCATATCATCCCAAGTCACTAGCTAGGCTTGAACTTGCTACCTCTTTTCTATGTTCAATTTTAACCATGTAAGAGTGGTAGGCTGAGATGTTACCTGTTGGGTACATAGAGGTGTTGAAGAGGGAGGTGAAGGAGGAATTGTCTCTACCATTTTTTTTGAAGGTGTCTTTTGCTGCTCACCTTTCATTTTCAACAATATTTCTTGCTCTATCTTCTCATTTTGATCTTTTATTTCTTCTACCTTCTTCATCTCTAATTATTTCTGTACAACTTCTTCTTCATCCCTTTTTCTTTTCTATTCCAGTCCCATTGCATGAGCTTCCTTTTCTATTGCTTTGTCCTGTTCAACTTTATTTAGTGCTTTTGCAACCTCTTCTTCCTCACAAGCAATCTCCTTAGTGGCTTTCTTTTGAGTACTCTCTAGTATTTCTATTTGCTCTTCCTTAGTTAAGATCTAGCTCATTTCTACCTCATTCCAAAGGTCTCCCTCCTTGAAATCACCATCTCCTACCTCAGGCTCTTCCTCAAAATATTTTCCATCTTCTCCCTTTTTCTTAGGAAAGTCTTCCCGAAGGGGAGTCTCCTCTGAATCAGAGGGTATAGGAGATTTTGTTACATCAATCACTGGTGCAACTTTTGTAGTTGAAGATACAATGGGAGGGGTATCCTAAATTTCCATGGGAATAGTAGAAGGACCTCCATGGGTAGTTCCCTCTCTAGGGTACACAATAGCTAGGGGTTTAACACCTAGGTTTGAAACAACCCTTGCAATAGAAGCTTGGTAAGTGACTTTATCCTATTCCAAGGCTTCAACAACCTTCTTCATCATGATTTCTTTTGTTGCTGGGGTAGGTTATTCTATCTACCTAGTACCCTTCTTCAAATTTTTGTACTACATTGTTTCAATTGAAGAATTGGGCTCACTGCTAGAATCCTTCTTCTTCCTTGAGACCTTAACCCTTGGCTATTTGAGATGAAGATTAATCCATTGTAGACTCCTCTCAACAAATACCTATGAAATTTTATTAATGTTTGTTTCTTCATTCTCGATCCAATTAATTGGACCCAAATCCTTTGTAGCTGCTTGATCCATTTCATATCGAGGATCAAGAATCATTCCATCATCCGAAGTCTCTTTTGGTATATCTTCTTTAATCCCAAAGAAACTCATATGTGGAATGGTCAATATTTCATATTCTCTTTTTTCTGATCTCAAATTGGTCTTGCAAATTGGCCCAAAAATCCTCAAGGTGGTCCTCATGATAAGGAAACACTAAAGCATATATCTCATTCATCTCCCCTTTAGGGTCATAGTTCTTCCTTTCTTCATAAAAATTTAAGTTGTAGGCCTAAAATTCTTCTATTGCAGCCTTAGCCCTTACTGTTGATTGGCAGGAATAATATCCTAACTCCATAGGAAAAGAATGATAATCTAATTTGTGTTTTTCTGAGAACTTGGTATTTACCTCAGCTGCCTGCCTAGAGAATTCCATTAATATCATCTTATTATTACAACACCTTGGAAATTTGAAATGAGCCTTATCAAAACCAAATAGCCTAATATAATTACTTCTAGGGTACTAAATGAACCAACTTCCCCATTCCTCAACAAAATCCTTGACTTCCTTAGATAGTCTAAAACCTACATCTCTAGTTAGCTGGTTGATCATAACATACAAGTAGGAATCGTTTACTCTTTTGAAAATTCTTTCTACTTTCTTGAGTTTCAACTGATCATAGCATTTCTAGACCTTATTTTGTCCATCTGCCTCTCCGAGCATGCCTACTATAGTCAATCCTAGGAAATTCCCCATCCTAACAACATAATATATAACATAGGAGCTCATATAAAAGGTGTTGGTATCATTCACTTTAGTAATTTGATCATGAATTGCATTTGATACCATTTGTCCCTAGTCCATGTATTGTATTCCATCAAGAATGATTTGAATGAATGGGAACATCCAATCCTCGAAAACATGTGAATCTCTCTTTCCAAATTCCTTGGATAATAATGTAATAATTTCACCTACCTCAACTAAGAAATTAGACCTTTTAAGCTTTGTGGGAAGTTTCTTTACATAATTATTTTCATTTTTTAACCATCTCTTGTTGATATATGCCTTATTTCCCTCTACATCATTATGATATTGTGCTATTGCTTAGGCCTCGGTTATGATTATGAGGTTAGGATAAGGAGGAAAATAAAACATTAGTCTTATCATCCCTGGTGACATATCAATGATATCATTACCCCAAGAATCAATGCATTTTCTTTGAGTTGAACTATAGGAATTTGTAGTTGCTAATATAAACTCAAGGCACTGTACAACAATAGGAAATGAAGCTATGTGTGCTAACCTTGAATTAGCAATTTTCTTTGCTCTTAGACTAGAATCCTTTGTAAATGTGTCCTTAACAAACTATTCCAGGTCAATATGACCAACCAATGCATTTGTTATCTCCATTACTTCTGATCCAAACTTGGAGGGGACTATATTTTCTTAGTATTTGTACTCTATATTGTAGGAAAACTATTTTGGTTTAAGCCTCTTAGGTCTTTGTCCCCTTTTTCCTCCTTTCTCTTCTTGCACTTCTTGCACCTCTTGAATGCCAATATCCTCTTCTGATGAAGACATTTAATTAAACCTACAAATAATGGAATTCATTAGGAAATAGGAGTAATAGATGAGGTTAGAAATCATATACATTTTATATTAAAATCCTATGATCTAAAAGAAGTCCTTTCCCAGATAACATGTCTATACTTTCAAAATTCAAGATCGGGATTGCTCCTGGAATGTGACCATTACTAACCCTTATTATAATACTCATTAGACATTGGGATTAGGTTTAGGTTAAGTATTTGAAGTCCAAAAATAGGCCTATCACAAATTAGGACCGAGTCATGTTTTGCATTAGAACCTTAAAATAAAATATATTGGAAGTCGAGATTAGATCAGCACCCAACACTAGCATTTTGTAAATAAGAGTAATTTGAGTTTCACTGTATGTTCTGTTCCTAACCAGAGGTTAGAAATCAGAGTCGAGATAGTATAAGGTAATAGAACTTAGCATGGGGCCAGAGTTAAGTTCACTTCCGAAGTCTAATCCTCAAGAGTTATGATAAGTTAGACACAAGATTTAATTTGAAACTAGACCTTTTTAAATATGAGTAGGTATGAGTCTACTCTGAGTTCCAATATCGACACTCTATCAAATTCAAAATTGGGATGAAACCTATCATCAAAACTTAATACTACATCAAAGGTTTGGTTCCCTTCTAAAGTCTAATCTTGAAAATAATGTGGGGATCTAAATTAGAGCATGAGTTGGTACTTTGATAAAAAAAACCCTGAACATAGTAAGGTCACAATCTGAACTCTGATTCTGATCAAAGATCAGAAATCAAAATTGAGAAATGGATAGGATTTGGACCTAGGAGGTGGTAACAGGCCAAGGTTTAGTTCTAAAATCCAATTTTAATAGGAATGTGTGAATCAAGATTGGGACAAAACCAAACATGAAGGAAATCAAATGAACTTAACAATATTTTCAAGCATACCTTTGGGATCAGGATCAAGAAAGTTTCAAAATTATAGAAACCCTAATTAAAATAAATTACACCTAATCATATTTCATTTAATCTTGGAAATCAGATGTGGAAAAGCATAAGGTTTTGACTAGAATATTTTTCAACGGTAAATTTTTTAAAGTTAATCGAATTTTAAAACAAACTTGACCCAAGTGGTATGAAAACCCTAGCTAAACTAGGGGATGACGAGAATGAGACGTACAAGAAACAAAATGCAAAAAAAAAATGAAGGAAAACCTAAAATAAAAAGGGATGATGATGCACCAAAGGGTGCAAGAAAAAAGAAAAAAAAGAAAAACAAGAAACAAGAAAAAAATGTGAACTAGAAAAAGAAACAAATTGATGAAACAAACACATGCAAGCCAGAAACGAAAGAAAAGAAAACATTAAAGAACCTACCTAAAGAAATGCAACAACAAATTTGGCATGGTTAGAAAAACAAAATTGACCTCAATCTCCAACCCTTCACTCTACTCTAGTTCGCTTCATCAAAATACACAAGCTATAATGAGCGAAATGCAAGGAGTGGTAGGAATATAAAATCATTTGTGTTTGCGAACAGGTGGCCATTAATGCATAGTAGTTCGAGCCTCAGGATCAAGGTGGAGATCATAAATGAACCATCATGAAAACCAAAGATAGGTGAGAGTCAGGATCAGGAAGGAATGTGGCATTGAAACCCTCAATGATTGCTAAGTTCTAGGAAAGTTTCATAACACAAACCCAACAAAAAAAAAACAAGAGGACATGGGAATCGGGATTGGGATGGAACAAAGAACAAGAACCTCAAAAAATTTCTTTGTTTTTGTTCTAGTTTGATATCTGATTCTAAAAAACACGGACACACAGAGTCAGAAATCAAGATTGAGATGAGAACTGGAACTAGAACCTACGAAGGCTCTTGGTTCTAGTTCCATTTTGAAACCCGACACCAACCAAGATAAAAAAAATCAAACCATGAGGAGTGGGATAAAAATAAAACCAACACTCGAACCTAGTGAAGGTACCAAGTGTCAGTTTTGATCTTATACCTGTGATGGAACCCCTAAAAATGCTTTGTGTTCCATCTCAAAATTCTACAAAATTTGGCTAATCCCATGTCTTTGGGCTAAGGTTTTTGTCTTTCATCATTCCTTAGGGTTTGTGTTCTTAAAAAACCCTTCTTAAAAATCCTTATGTCTGTCACCCTTTGCAATGTTATAATTTTTCATTGACCTTTTGTGCCCATTTTTGGTCATGTTAAAAGCAACCTGAGTCTTGAAAAGTCCATTAAATGATTGGATCCTTGTGCTAAGGATCTCCCATTACCTACTTCCTGGTGTCTTCGCGTACCTAGGTCTTGGAGATTATTTTATTTTATAAGGCTGATCTTTCGGCCTTGTTTGGGCTTTACATCCTTTGTTGAAAGGGTTATTAATCTATTGAGACCTTTTCCTTTGTTATCCTATCATATAACTTGGTGCACATGTTTTTCCTATCATATAAATCATCGCTCATCACCAATGTCATTTTTATCACTCAGTTTATTACTATGATGAACAATATGCTCTTGGGTCCCTTCCATAACAGTTGTCACTAAATAATTTTGGCTCCTCTGTTCTATTAGTGTGATGCACAATGGACATTGTCTTTTCTTTGTGTCGCAACATCATAGAATTATTTCATGGATTTTCTTAGTTTCTATGAGGAGTGATGGGAATGGATTGAAGGGAGCAGTGTGATCTTGCTATGTGTTTGAATTTTGTGTTGTTTTTGGGTTCTCCCATCACTGAAAGCACTCTCAAGTCCAAGATGGTTACTGTGATGTGCGACGACCTATGGATATTATGGTGTTGAAAAATATTTTTTGCCAAAATACAAATGTTGCCTTGTCACCTTTCTGGAAAAAATGATTAGGGATATACCAAGGAATATTCCCCTTAGTGGGGGGTTGTTGCTCATCATCAAATTTTGGAGATGGCTTAAGGGAATTACTATGATGAGCGATGGAGTTTAAAAGATATGGTGAATATGTGGATGACTACGTGGTAGCTTTCCAAGGTGTCATCTTTGTTTCCAAGTACGGTTGAAAAGGCAAGTGGTGATACTTGAGGAGCATCATTGATTATGTTTTAAATAAAAAATGATCGATGACTTAGATTCAAAGTTAAGCGGCCAGTTGTCAACTAGCTCACGTGAGCCTCCTTTGAACATTAATGGCTACATGCTTTAGTTACTATACTTAATGATGATTGTCAGTTGTTTACTTCACAATTTGTAACCATTGAGAGCTGAGCAACTAGTTTGGAGCCAAAGGAGAAGTGTGTGGGTCTCAGGAAAGAAATTTCAAAAATATTGAGGTAGTTTTCTCAAGTAAGTGGGTGTTCATACCTGATCTATTTCAATTATTCATAAGTTAGCTTGTGAGCTCTAAATTCGTAGGGTGGTAAGTGTTTAATTTCCTACAATTTCTATTTGGGCTGGTAAGTGGTCTGAGAGTTTTATTCTGCAAATTCATTTTGAGAACATAAACCAGTGAGTTTTTTCTACAAGTGAAGGTTTGCTAGTTCTTATTTTATTTCCTATAAGAATGAGTAATCCTAGCAAGTCTTTCCAACTAGTTAGAAGGTCTAGGAGGATTAGTATTCTTGAACCTCAAGAAGATATACTTGAAATTGAACAAGGCACACTAGGTGCTTCCTACAAAGTAAAAAGACAAGAAGAGAACCCGTAATAAGTGTAAGAAGGGTGGTTTCAAGAGTACCTACAACTTGAGGAGCAGGGTTGTTGTTCACACTTAGAGCATGCCTAGTGGTGTGTTCCTGAAGTAACAGAGTAAAGAGAAGAAAGAAGCTAAGGCAGAGAAATTGGCCAAGTCTAAAGAGAAGAAGAAGGATAAGGATCACGAGGCTTATGTTTCTTATGTGGATGAAGCTGATGTCACCAAGGAGAATGAGGTAGAAGATGACTTAGAGTACACCTAGTACCTTCTTGAAATGGCTAGTCTGGTGGACTCTGGCAATGGTGAGATGAATTCTCCAATTTCAACAAAGGCCTTAGGGGGATATGCATATTCTAATTATGATAATGATGAACCATCGTAGAGTTAGTGTCCCAGTTTATGGTTTTTTTTTTTTGATGGCACTGCTACCACTATGACAGGTGTGACTTCTTCAATGAGCGAATAATTTTTTTTGAGTGTTGACAGGGAGATGTTTTTCAGTTGACATGGATGGCAAGTTTTGGTGCTGTTACGGTGACGAATGTGCCTTTTGGAAGGTAGGTAAATCTTCTGCGATAGATGGATTTTTATCTTTTGCATTCCCCCCACTTTGCAATGTGCAAATATAACTATCTGGGGGAATTTTTGAAATTGAGATGAAAGTTTCAAATGTAAATGTGAATGAAATTTTAATTTGTACTGATGCTTGTTTCTCCCATGTTTCTATAAATGGGATTTTAGGGCCATTTACAGGGGTTTTAATTTTGGGTCTCAAGTGGTCTAGGTTGAAAACTAAGCTCATGTAAGAGCATTTTGTAATTCATGCATAGATGAATAAAATAGTATGAAGTCTAGGGTATAAGCTAATTTGTAATGAGCTTAATTAGTTTTATAGTAGCAATAGTATGGATGAAAATGCAAGTTCGAAAGAACATTCTCTCCTATGTATTTTGTCTTCTAAATTATAAATGAAATGATTAAGGAGCCTTTTATTTATCTTCAATCATTTTGGTTGAAGGAGTGATTTTATTTTTTCTTTGGTTCAAGGAATTGATTAAATGCTTAAATGAGATCATAGGTTTGTGAGGGAAGATTCTGGGATTGCTAAGTAGTTTTTGTTTTCAACAGAGTGAGTTGAACATTGTAATGCAATATGTCAATAATCCACAAATGTTGAGTTTGAATTACTAATGTATTATAAATTGTTACAAGTGAGACTCCATTACCTAAAGATAAAACATTGGTCTATTTGTTTGGTTATCTTGAATGTAAATGAGTCATATCAAAACCTAATGAAGAGCATAAAATGAAAATGAAAATCATTTAAAATTTTTAACTATAAGACATCAATATGAGATATCACTTATTCCTTGATTTAGATAGCAATTAACATAAGGTCAACCAAATCCTTGATGAATTTTGTCTATTTGCATCTAATGGGAATACATCTATTTGTTTCAATGTTCATGATAAAATGGCACGAGAGCATCATATAAACATCGTCAAGATCACCCTCCTAGGTTTCAAAGAGCCCGAAGAGTATAAGTAGAGGTTTAGCAATCCTTTGCTTATTCCTTGGCCAATCCTTGCCTTTGCTTATCATTGAATTATGACAAATTCATAGGCATTTGGTGAGATCAATTTTGGTTCTAAAAAAATAACCAGTAACCTGAACTTGACTGAACAAAAACAAAAGAAAGGAAAAACATGGAGATCAAAATAAGGGTGAAAACTAGAACTTACACTTTCAAAGGTGTCAAGTGTTAGTGACAACTTGAAACCTAATTGCAACAGAACAAGGAAAACAAAGACTTGGGAGAAAAATACAACTCGTAAGGTCTGAACAAGAACACCAAAGACAAAAATAACAAAAAGGGGGACCCATTTCAAAAAAAAGAAATGAGGTAGTTATGTAGGGCATAATAGATATCTATTTTGAAAATCCTAAAAAATCACTTCAATAAAATGGGCATAAGTTTTATGTTACTTATCAAAAAAAATATTTTTTATAGGTGTTAGAAATGTGCTTTAGAGTTCTACTCAGTGGACTAGGTATTTTTTCTATATTAGGAACCAAAAAATAATTTTAATAATTTTAATTTGATCCTTCATTTTTGAAACTTCAAATTCTCACAAATTTTGCATACAAAGTCCTTTTTCTGGATGATTTTTTTCAACAATCATCTCAAAGTACTTGAAACATTAAAGTAGTAATCAATATCCCTTTCTATTCCCCCTACTTCTTTCCAAAGTTATATCTATCTCTAGATATCTCTCCCTCTTTCTATCCCTATCTCTCACTCTCTCTATATGACTCCCTCTTTCTATATCTCTCTACTATTGTCTCTCTATTTATCTTCCTCCCTCTCCCTCTATTTATATATCTCTATATATCTATCTCCATATCTCTCTATATCTCTATATCACTCATACATAAACACACTCCTTATTCCTTCCTCCCTATCTCTATCTCTCCCCCTCTCTCTATCTCTCTCCCTCTCTTTCTAGACCTATCTCCCTATCTATCTATTTAGATATCTCTCAATCTCTCCCCTCTCCTCACTCTCTAACCATATATATCCTTTTCTAGAACCACTATATAATTATTTCCCCCTTGTTAGAGTAATTAGTAAAATCACCTAATGTTTAATTAGTCATTAATTAATTATTAGGTCCCTTATTACTTTAATTACTTAAGTTAAAATTAGAAGTGATTTTTTATTATTAGAGTGGGATATTAATAGGTTAAGTTGTCTCATTGCATAGGATTAGGACACTTATCACAATCTAATCAAATCCTCATTAAGGGTTTGCACTTTTTATTTTATAAGTATTCACTATTGTGTTTTGTAATCATTACAATCTAGGTATTCAAATTAAATATAATTACAAGCTAATCTCAATATCAGATACTTGTGTGAGAGAATCATTCGATCTTGGTTGTATAAAAAATCAGTTGCTTCGATCTCTCATTTGTGATAGGTGTTTTTGTTGTAGGTGATTTTGGGAGCTATGGGGCTTAATATCAACTCCATAATGGTATCAAATCACAAGATCTATGACTTCCTATCTGAAATTTGAGAGATCGATCCTTGAGAGAAAAATCATCTCATCCTAGAGTGAAATAGGCATCACGATTGAGTCCACAATGGCCAAAAACCCTAAGAATTCATGTTGTTTTGTCAAATTTGGAGTAGTTGCAATTTTTTTAAGGGTTGCATAGATCATCAAATGAATCCATAAAATCATATTGATTTGTATGATTTTGAAACCCAAGATTGTGGTCCCCTCTATACAAGATAGTTTTAATGCTACAAGTTTTACATTCTATTTTTTTTTTCAATTTTTTTGTGAAAAATACAAAAAATGAATCAAAAAGGAAAGAAAAACAAAAAAACATATAAAAAAGAAAACAAAAAAAGAATATAAAAAATAAATTAAAAAATTGGGTTTTAATTTTAAAGGCTATGCATAGGGTACACATCATACCCTAGTGGCCAATAGGACCCCATAGCGGGCCCCATAAAAGTTGGCACTACAACTTCTAAGGCACACCAATTGCATGGAGTTTATGACTACCAAGAAGCCTTTTCAGCTATAGCAACACCTTTTCAACAACCCTTACATACCAATAGCTTGTTAAAATTCCTTGGAAACACCTCACTAAATTGACAAGGTGACAAGTTTTTAACAATTATTTTCCTATGGTACATTCCAAGAAGATTCCAAGAATATACCATCCACTTGCATTTTTTTTATGACAATTTTTTTTTTCTGAGGGTTGAGTTTATTTTTGAGAAATTGGAGGGAATATTATGTTAATAAGGAAAATCATGTTGATGTTAGCATGACATTATCCATATGAATGTATCCTATAGGCCCCTCTTTGAGCCCCTATTTGGCTTAAAAGAGTTATTTTTTCTTTTTTCCATAACTTGGGCATACGGTGTCAAAATTGGGAAAACAAGATATTGTAGGAAAGATGGTTCCACATAATTTCCAATTGGTACACATCTCATCATCACAACCCTATATATATCTCTCTCCCTCTCCTCCTCTCTATCTTTAACTCTATCTATATACCTCTCTCCCTCTCTTGCTCTTTCTGTACCTCTTTCTGTCTCTATATATTTACTCTATACATCTCTCTTACTTTCCCTTACTCTACCTCTTTCTCCTCTCCCTCTCTAGCTCTCTCAATTTATCTCCCTCATGTATATATATCTCCCTCTTTCTATCCCTATCTCTCTATCTCTACCTATCTCTCTCTCTTTCTCTTCGCCTCTCTATCTTTCCCAAGTTATATATATCTCTAGATATGTCTCCCTCTTTCTATCCCTATCTCTCCTTCTCTACCTCTCTCCCTATCACCCCCTCTTTATATATCTCCCTACTTCTCTCTACACTCTATATTTATCTCCCTCCTCCCTCTATTTATATATCTCTATCCATTTCTATCCCTATCTTTATATCTTTGTCACTCATAAACACAAACATACTCCCCATTTCTCCCTTCATATCTCTATCTCCCTATATCTCCCCCTCTTTATCTCTCTCCCTCTCTAACTATATATACCTTTCTCTACATCTATTTATCTATCTCTCCCCTCTCTATATTCCCCCCTCTCTATTCCTCTCCCCCTCTTTCCCTCTCCCTCTCCATCTATTTAGTTAGAGCTCCACCTAACCTTCTCTCTCTCCCCCTCTCCCTATCTACCTACCTCTCCCCCTTTCCCTTACTCCACTATATATATCTCTCTCCCCTATCCCTTTAACATACTTCCTATTTCTACCTTCCTATCTCTATATCCCTATATCTCCCCCTCTTTATCTCTCTCCCTCTCTTCCCCTCTCCTTTACTCTCCCTCTCTAGCTATATCTATCCCTTTCTCTACCTCTATATATCTATCTACCCCCTCTCTCTATCTCTTTGTTACCCTCTATACTCCCCCCTTTATTCCTCTCCCCCTCTCTCCCTCTCCCTCTCTATCTATTTAGTTAGAGCTCCACCTCTCCTTCTCTCTCCCCCTTGTCCCTCTCTACCTACCTCTCTCCCTTTCCCTTACTCCACCACTCTCTCTCTCTCTCTCCCCTATCTCTTTCCTTCTCTATCTATCTCTCTCCCTTTCTCCTCCCCTTTTATCTTTTCCTAGTTATAAATATATATAGTTATCTCTCCCTCCTATCCTTATATATCTATCCCTTCTCTTCCCTACTCTTTCCTCTCTTTATTTCTCTCACTCCCTCCCTCTATTTATAAATATATATCTATACCACTCATATGCATACCCTTTTTATCCTTCCCTATTTATCTCTCTCCCCATCTCGTTATCTTTCCTTCTCTTTCTACACCTCTCTCCCTCTCTCCCTCTCTCCCCCTCTCCTTCTCTATCCCTCTATAAGTATCTCTATCTATTTCTCTATCTCAATGTCAATATCTCCCTCTCTCTATATATTAATCTATCTCTCCCTCTCCACCTATCTCTTTCCATCTCCCTTACTCTACCTCTATCTCTCTCTCCTTCTCTCTCTGTGTTTCTCTTTCCCCCCTATCTTTCCCTAGTTATATATATCCCTCTTTCTAGCCCTATCTCTCTCTCTCCATCCCTCTCTCCCTCTCTATCTACTTATAGCTCTCTCTCTCTCTCTATGTACCTATCTCCCTCCCTTTCTCTTCCCCCTCTATCTTTTCCTATTTTTATTGTAACAGGATTTTTTATTTTTTATTTATGTTTTAGTGAACCCAACCAATCCTATACAACTTAGTTTTCTTCTACAGTTTCTTATTCATATTAGGGTTTTTCATATCTATACTTTTGTGATATTTAAATTTAAATTTTATATTTAAAACTCTTTATATCATAATTTCTTCATTGATTTTATATTGTTACATATTTTTCTATTATCTTTCTTATGAAATCCCTTTTATTTACCCTACCCATCCTTGACAACTAGATTAAGGTTTCATTTTCATAATCGATACATAATTGATTTTTTTACTTTTTCAATATGAAAGTGTATCTTTGAGATTTAAATTTCAAATATTTTATTTATTCCTTTAGTTAATTATAATCATAATCTTCCATTGAATGAGTTGCTTTTGAGTTATTCCAATTCCAAAATTATGGATTCATATTTTGAGTGTGGACTCAACCCTAAACAATGTTTACTACTATTCTACTTCCCAGTTAGTTGATCTTCATATTCTCTACTCCTTTATAGTAAAATACCTTGGTTGAGTTATCATTATGTTAAAAGGAAACACATGTTCTCCTAGGTCAACTTGGAGAAATGTGCATAAGATTAAAGACAATGAGAAATCCTTCTATAATGATTTATACAATTTTTTTTACTCTCCTTAGTAAAAAACTTAAATGTTTCATTTATTAATTATTGATTTAATATTTCAATTATTTTGAGATTGTTGTTATAAAAAAATAGTAGAAAAAGGATGTTGTATGCAAAAGTTGTGAGCATTTGATGCTTTAAAAATGAAGGATCAATTTAAAATGATTATAATTAATTTTTGGTGCATAATATATAAATAATACCTAGTCCATTGTGTAGAGCTCTAGGTGATCTAGGGGATATTTTCACTAAAAATTCAAGTGTCTCCAATACTCCAAATTTCAGCACCATTAGAAATAGCTCGACGTCCTAATTCTAGCACAACTTGAATGAAGCGAAAAGGACTCTGTTTGCTCAAGTTATGGTCAGTCAAACTTTTGGTCAAACCAGTATCAGAGGGCATCCAGGAAGTAGAAATAATAATGTTGTCAAAAGATGTCAAATTCAGCATCATCGCGAAAAGCTCATTATAAGCTTTTCGATGCAACTCGTTTCATCAAAATCCGACACTGAATGCATGAGATATCATCAGTCAAAGATCGTGCTATGAAGGTTGACTTTGACTGTATGGATGCTGATGTCAGCATTCTATACTATACGGACAGTGAAGTGGACTAACTAGAATTTGACACGTGGCATCTATGTCAGCACCGTACGGAACCAATCAAGTGACGAGACGTGTCATCCGTACATAATAAGCATCTCATCATCGTCCACGTCAGCGACACATCAGAATTTTTGGCCTATAAGAACTCGTCACGTGGCACCCTCCTGGTGCGGCATGTGGCCACGGCTGCATCATCACTCCTCTCTCCAATGGTTGAAGTTGACATTTGTTAACAAAAGGTGGTTAGGGGATTCGATCCCCTGACCCCTCATGTGTGAAAATCCCACGCGACGGTTGTGCCATGGCTAGCACACTTAAATATTGTGGGATAACGGTTGGTTTTGTTATTTTTCTGTTTGAAATTCATGAAACAAAACAACAGCCAGTGGTTTGAACCTGCAACCACTGGCCCAATAAAACCTTTTACCACCGATAAGCCATTTGATGGGTTTTGAAATGTGTAAGGCATCAGTCGGTTTTGATAAATACCCAAAAAATTGAATGCCTTAATTTAAACAAATTCCCTTAAAATTAGAACCAAACAACGCTTTAATCCTTTTAAGGATTAAAATGTAACCTCTTAGAAACAATAATATCTCGGGAATAAAATAATTAAGGGGCTTAAATAAATTATGTGAGATTTAGTGTAAATAAGGGAGGATTTTTCATGTATTTTTCCATGTAAAGGGGATATAGGGAATATTTTGTTTCCAATTCCACAATTATGGATTCATCTTTTGAGTGTGGACTCAACCCTAAACAATGTTTACTGCTATTCTACTTCCCAGTTAGTTGATCTTCATATTCTCTACTCCTTTATAGTAAAATACCTTGGTTGAGTTATCATTATGTTAAAAGGAAACACATGTTCTCCTAGGTCAACTTGGAGAAATGTGCATAAGATTAAAGACAATGAGAAATCCTTCTATAATGATTTATACAATTTTTTTTACTCTCCTTAGTAAAAAACTTAAATGTTTCATTTATTAATTATTGATTTAATATTTCAATTATTTTGAGATTGTTGTTATAAAAAAATAGTAGAAAAAGGATGTTGTATGCAAAATTTGTGAGCATTTGATGCTTTAAAAATGAAGGATCAATTTAAAATGATTATAATTAATTTTTGGTGCATAATATATAAATAATACCTAGTCCATTGTGTAGAGCTCTAGGTGATCCGAGGGATATTTTCACTAAAAATTCAAGTGTCTCCAATACTCCAAATTTCAGCACCATTAGAAAGAGCTCGACGTCCTGATTCCAGCACAACTTGAACAAAGCAAAAAGGACTCCGTTTGCTCAAGTTATGGCCAGTCAAACTTTTGGTCAAATTGGTATCAGAGGGCGTCCAGGAAGTAGAAATAATGATGTCGTCAAAAGATGTTAAATTTAGCATCATCATGAAGAGCTCGTTGTAAGCTTTCCAATGCAACTCGTTTCATCAAAATCCGACACTGAATGCACGAGATATCATCAGTCAAAGATCATGCTATGAAGGTTGACTTTGACTGTACAGATGTTGATGTCAGCATTCCGTACTATATGGATAGTGAAGTGGACTAACTAGAATTTGACACGTGGCATCTATGTCAGCACCGTATGGAACCAATCAAGTGACGAGACATGTCATCCATACACAGTAAGCATCTCGTCATCATCCACATCAATGACACATCAGAATTTTTGGCCTATAAGAACTCACCATGTGGCACCCTCCTGGTGCGGCACGTGGCCACGGCTGCATCATCACCCCTTCTCTCTCTGATGGTTGAAGTTGACATTTGTTAACAAAAGGTGGTTAGGGGATTCGATCCCCTAACCCCTCATGTGCAAAAATCCCGTGCGACCGTTGTGCCATGGCTAGCACACTTTAATATTGTGTGATAACGGTTGGTTTTGTTATTTTTCTGTTTGAAATTCGTGAAACAAAATAACGGCCGGTGGTTTGAACCCGCAACCACCAGCCCAATAAAACCTTTTACCACCGATAAGCCATTCGACGGGTTTTGAAATGTGTAAGGCATCAGTCGGTTTTGATAAATACCCAAAAAACCGAATGCCTTAATTTAAACAAATTCCTTTAAAATTAGAACCAAACAATGCTTTAATCCTTTTAAGGATTAAAATGTAACCTCTTAGAAACAATAATAGCCCAGGAATAAAATAATTAAGGGGCTTAAATAAATTATGTGAGATTTAGTGTAAATAAGGGAGGATTTTTCATGTATTTTTCCATGTAAAGGGGATATAGGGAATATTTTGTAAATCAATTGGTTAAAGGCCAATTTGAGTAAATTTGATGTATAAATGGGGAGTTTAGGAGTGAGTTTGGACTCAGATTTTTCAAGTCTAGGTGGTGACGCTATGAACTAGAGAAACATGGAAATTTTTCTAAGGAGATTTTTGATCATTTCTGTACATCGGAGTTTTGTTATGTTGCCTAAGTGCTGGAAGGAAATGATCTTGGTGCAATTGTAATTCTATTTTTGGAGATTAATCGGATCAGTCTCACTCTATTGGAGCGGATCCGGAAATGTAGTCACGTTTGTGGCGAACACCGTTATCAGATCGTTTGCACTCTCTCTCTCTCTCTTCTTCTTTCTCAATTTCGTTCTTTTCACCTTCAGTTTTTAATGCATAATATTAATAATGTATGCATGAATTGTATTTCTACTTAATTCACATGTTAATGTGTTAATTTTTTTTATGTAATTTGGATTTCATGATTTGTAAACATTAAGCATTCAAATGTAATTAGTCTAGATCCTAATCAGATCAAGTGGTATCAGAGCTTTTGGTGACTATTATTGCAATTAGTTTTGAATGCTAACAAGATCCAAGATTCAGAAGGGCGAAGGCAAGCTCGAGGAATATAATCCTGAGATCGGGAAACGAAGAATTTTTTGAAGATGTCTGTGTCTAGAATGGAGGTACCTGAAGAACTCACTGAGCAAGAGTTTCGAAGAGCTTTTTGGCAGATGAAAGCTGCATTGGATATTCTACTCAAAGAAAGGGAAGAACGCATGAAACGTGAAGAAGATCATGGAGACAGTAAAAGCAAGAAGAAGCAATTAGGAGGTGGTGATGAACCTCCAAAATATCCTCTGTCTACTCCTCATTCTCCCTCTTCTACACATTATCTTTCTGGTAATCCATTTAAGGGTGTAAATAAGCCCAAATTAAATTGGATGTTAAATTTGAACTACCTAAGTATTGTGGTGAATTAGATACTGAAAAACTAGATGACTGGATTCAGCAAGTAGAATTTTATTGTAGAGTTCAAAACCTCTTTGATGATGCTTCTAGGATCCAGTTAGCCACTCTTTGGTTGGGAGGTATAGCTCTTACCTAGTGGGAGAGTAGTACTAAAGTAGAAATTTCATAGCATGGTAGAGTCAATTTATCTTGGTTAGAATTCATTAATGCTCTTAAAAAACAATTCTATCCCTTAGGTCACATGCAACAATTAATGATGAATTGGCAAGTGTTTAAACAAGGGAAAGGTCAAACTGTCCAAGAGTACACCCATGAATTCAGAAAGAAGGCTATTGCATTAAATGTACCTTTGTACACCCAGGATACTTTGTTGAAGTACATAGGAGGTCTTCATTCATATCTTAGACATTCTATTCTGGTATTGAACCCTTGTAATTTGGATGAAGTGTCTGTTCAAGCTACAGACTTAGAGTCAAGGGGAAAGGGTTCTTTCATTGATAATGATAACTTTGTAAAGAAATCTTCTAAGAATGCAGAGACAGGGAAAGGAAAGAAGACAACCACAGTTAAGAAGGATGACAAGCTTTCATGCTCTCATTGTGACAGGAAAGGTCATGATGAAGATCATTGGTGGAAGTTGCATCCCGAATTGAAGCCTAAGTGGGCTCAAAGACAAAATCAGAAACAAAAGGGTAAGGAGAAATCCATAAATGTTGTTATGGATCTTGGTTTAGATTCTGATGATGAAACTAAGATAGCAGCTATGGGTTTGAAAGGTAAAGCTCCTAATTCCAGTGTTTCCTTTGATAGTTGTGCTTCTACTTCTAAAGTTAATGATGCCTCTGAAGATAAGAAAAGGAATGAGCTTTTTCATTTAAGGGTTGTTGCTAAGAACATTAAAATTGATGCACTCATAGATAGTGGTTCTCAAGTTAACTTAATCTCTAAAGATGTTGTAAGAAACTTGGGATTGAAAACTACACAACATAAGAAACCTTATCCACTAGGATGGATTTTTGAGAATGATAAGTTGCAAGTAACAAGACAATGCACTTTAAAATTCACAATCACAAGTAAGTTTGTGGATGAAGTACAGTTTGATGTGGTTCCACTAGATATCTGTGGGATAGTTTTGGGTAGCCCTTATTTATATGATCAGAAAGTTATTTTCTACAGGGAAAAGAATCATTATCATTTGTTTAAAGATGGCATTCAGTATATTGTACATTCTCACAGGATTAAGATTGATCGTTCTTTTACAAACACAAGACAACTAAAGAGGATGATTAATGCAAGTAAAGATTTAACTCTTATTTCTATCAGCACAGGTGGTTCTAGACAGGAACTTGGAGTAGCTAACCAGGGTCAGATGTCGTAGGATGCACCCACAATACAGCATGAGGGAATGATGATTGAAAGCACTGATGGATCCTTGGGTAAAAATATTTCTGTCGTGAAGGATCGATATGTTGTTGATTTGTTCTCTTTCATATCTGCATTATTGTTCAGCTTGATGCTAGTCAATCTTTGTTGGTTAGTGGCTATGACAGTTGATGTAGATGCTTATGGAAGTGATAAAATGATGTTTATGATCAACAATGTTGTTGCAGTCTTTGTTGTCATTGTGAGTCAGGTATACAAATGTACAGAGGATACAGGACAAGTGGGGAGGCCAAGTCCTCACTTAATGTTTGAATAAATGCCACTTTTGGAGGTCCAAAAGTTCTCTAGTGGGGAGGCCTGATCCGAGGGATATTTTCACTAAAAATTCAAGTGTCTCCAATACTCCAAATTTTAGCACCATCAAAAAGAGCTTGACATCCTGATTCTAGCACAACTTGAACAGAGCGAAAAGGACTCTGTTTGCTCAAGTTATGGACAGTCAAACTTTTGGTCAAACTAGCATCAGAGGGCAGCTAGGAAGTAGAAAAAATGACGTCGTCAAAAGATGTCAAATTCAGTGTCATCGTGAATAGCTTGTCGTAAGCTTTCTGATGCATCTCGTTTTGTCAAAATCCGACATCGAATGCACGAGATATCATCAGTCAAAGATCGTGCTATGAAGGTTGACTTTGACAATACGAATGCTGATGTCAGCATTCCGTACTATACAGACAATGAAGTGGACTAACTAGAATTTGACATGTGGCATCCATGTCAGCATCGTACGGAACCAATCAAGTGACAAGACATGTCATCCGTACACAGTAAGCATCTCGTCATCGTCCACGTCAGCGACACATCAAAATTTTTGGCCTGTAGGACTCGCCACGTGGCACCCTCTTGGTGCGGCACGTGGCCACGGCTGCATCATCACCCCTTCTCTCTCTGAGGGTTGAAGTTGACATTTGTTAACAAAATGTAGTGAGGGGATTCGATCCCCTAACCCCTCATGTGCGAAAATCCCGCGCGATCGTTGTGCCATGGCTAGCGCACTTAAAAGTTTTTGGATAACGGTTGGTTTTGTTATTTGTCTGTTTGAAATTCGTGAAACAAAACAATGGCTGGTGGTTTGAACATGCAACCACCAGCCCAATAAAACATTTTACCACCGATAAGCCATTCGACGGGTTTTGAAATGTGTAAGGCATCGGTCGGTTTTGATAAATACCCAAAAAATCAAATGCCTTAATTTAAACAAATTCTCTTAAAATTAGAACCAAACAACACTTTAATCCTTTTAAGGATTAAAATGTAACCTCTTAGAAACAATAATAGCCCGGAAATAAAATAATTAAGGGGCTTAAATAGATTATGTGAGATTTAGTGTAAATAAGGGAGGATTTTTCATGTATTTTTCCATGTAAAGGGGATATAGGGAATATTTTGTAAATCAATTGGTTAAAGGTCAATTTGAGTAAATTTGATGTATAAAAGGGGAGTTTAGGAGTGAGTTTGGACTCAAATTTTTCAAGTCTAGGTGGTGAATCTGTGAACTAGAGAAACAGGGAGATTTTTCTAAGGAGATTTTTGATCATTTCTATACATCAGAGTTTTGTTATGCTGTCGAAGTGTTGGAAGGAAATGATCTTGGTGCAATTGTAATTCTGTTTTTGGAGATTAATCGGATCGATCTCACTCTATTGGAGCGGACCCGGAGATGTAGTCACATTTGTGGCGAACTCCGTTATCAGATCGTTTGCACTCTCTCTCTCTCTCTCTCTCTTCTTTCTCAATTTTGTTCTTTTCACCTTCAGTTTTTAATGCATAATATTAATAATGTATGCATGAATTGTATTTCCGCTTAATTCACATGTTAATGTGTTAATTTTGTTTATGTAATTTGGATTTCATGATTTGTAAACATTAAGCATTCAAATGCAATTAGTCTAGATCCTAATCAGATCACTAGGCCACCTTTCCAATGCTTATAAAAAAATAATTTTTTTTATAAGTACATAAAAGTTATGCCCATTTTATTGAAAATTGCATTTTTAGGCTTTTGAAAATGGATATCCATTTTGCAATAATGACTATTCATTTTTTCAAAATGAATATCAATTCTAAATAACAAATATCCATTTTCAAGACATAAAATTAATAAAAGAGCCTCTAGGAAACATATATCTATTACTCAAAAATATCATTTTTTTAAAGTAAAGTTTTCCCTTTGGTTTTTTCCTTGGGAAAGATTTGGAATTAGGCTTGGGAGTTTCAGACCTAAAAGGTCAAGTGCTCCAACATGTTTAAAGGTTTCATCCTATTTTTAAGACTTCACCCTTCATGCTAAGGACTTTTTTTTTATTCAAATTTGATGAAACGAAAAAAGTTTATTTAAGAAATTGTCAACATTCTACTAATATAAGATATGCTTCTTTTAATAGATAATTATTATTAATTTTCTACATGTAGTGTCTGAAGTCCTAATTAATAATTTGATTGAAAATAATCCATAACTTTCAAACCGCTTCACCTTTTTCAAATCCAAAAGATGCGTCACACTCTAAGATCATGACACATGTTTTAATCTTAGTTTTCCATGATTAGTTTTTACCAGGACACATGATCTTAGTCCAATTTAATCTATTATCTTAGTTTTTCTTACTTTTTCATATTTTTTTGACCAAGTTAGATCACCCAAAAAATTACTTTTTAATATTTTACAAATTTCGTAAAAAAATCATAATTGATTATTTAATTACAAAAAAATAAAATAAAAAATGCATGACACCTGAACATGTGTTCTTTACTTGTATTTAAAGATTATTATTATTTTTTTCTAATACTTAGGTTGGCTAGAATGACACTTTTTTTTATTCTTTTCAATAATTTTAGTAGTACACTTCATTGAAATTTTAAAATTTAACCAAATAATTTTAATTTTTCCCAAGAAAAATAGTAGCCTAAAAACTATGCTCAATTTATTACAAATTCTATTCCTACATATTTTCCAAATTTCTTTAATAGCCTATTTAATTTTTTACGTGAAATTTTTTAACTTTTTTTTTTATATTGTCATTTCCACTTAGAGGTATAGTTTGGCCCATCATGATCTTGCACTCACATTATGATGATGTTATCTCTAAACTCTTCTCAAGTTTTACCATGCCAATATGAAAAGATTCCACAATCAAATTAGGTACAAGCCCACTAAATGAAGAAGGTGACAAGCTAGGACCATGTACAAATGAATGAAGAAAAAGATCCAACTTGATGAAGGTGTGAAAAAAATTATAATGGGATTTTCATCAAAGAGCAGATAAATGTCCTCAAGTGTGTCCAAGTCTACAAGATGGGACTCAGAAAATAAACCTACAATATATGTTAGGTACTCATCTCAATGTACCAAATCTAGACAACGATGTTGTACATGCTATAAAGAACCATTTGATGCAACAAGTGATGGAGATGATGTGATCTCCATGTATGTCATCCAACTATATTGCCCATCCCATAATGCTATGTCCACACAAAATTTATAAATATGAATACCTAGAAATGATTTTACCAATGCTAGAAATTAAGAATACTCAACCTTAGGGTAGTGAATTGAAAATAAAGAAGATGAAGCCTATAAAATTGAATTAAGAGTTATAGAAGGGAAGTAATCAATCAAAGTATCTATAAGAGGATGAGGAGAATCAAGAGAAGCCTCAATGCCATCAAAACTATCAATACTTGCCAAATAATCAAGGTAGATGTTAGTGACAAAGGTGGCAAGATGGAGGCAACTTGGCCACATTGAGGAGCCCTTGTGCCTAGGAATGATAGGGAATTCCCTCCTCACAAGGCCAATGTATTTGGCCCCCAAATATGAACTACAAATCACTTTAGAGTTGTCCCCCAATTATTGATATGAATAAGGGTCAAAAACACCTTTTAAAAAAGAATTGCCCACCACTAATGACATCACTTGCAACTTGCAGCAAAGTGAAAAATATTTTTTATATGGGATGATGTTGTGCTTGTATAAGAAGAATATTCCTTAAAAATTATTTTAATTTTCTAAGAAAAATGGTGGATGCCAATGAAACAAACTATGTCCATACAAGATTTTTGGGCCTTCTAAACTTGAACATGAGGTTTTTTTTTACCATAATGCACTATATGAAATCTATGGTCTAAAACTTTCCAAAATGATGGAAGAGAATTATAGATTAAATTTTTTTGATGCCATGTAAGAGTTATTAATCAACCCCTCATGAGCCAAGGATAACCTATAACCAAGAAAACCTTCCACACAAGAAAAAAGCAATGAAAATTTTATGAAGCCAAGGAATTCATTATGTGCATAATTGAAATTGATATAATATACAATAAATAAACCCTTATTATAAAGACAAGGATGAACCCTTGGACAAACTAAGATCAGGACACAAGTTTTAATCTTATGATAGAAGAAACATAAGTAAATGAAAGTTAAGTAAGATTAAATATGCAAATGTGAATTAAGAACTAATAGGTAACTAGTTAAGTGATATACCATATTCACACCAAAACTACTTATCCATTACACGTATTTATGTAAAATAACACTTACTCTATCCATTAGTTTATGCATGCTAATATATTCACTCTATCTACTTATTTATCACATTTATGTATACGTGTTTCTTTGCACCTATTACCCACTTTGATTTGACTCCCTATTCTAGGAAAAGTTCATGGTTGTAGGAATGTCCTTGTAGTTGTAGGCTTATCTTCTCAAATTTAAAATTTAAAATTCAATGTATCCAACTCATACATATACCCTTCTTGCCTAGGGCTTAATAAACACAAATTTACTTGATATGATGCTCTGTCCTTATATTGAAAGAAATTAAATGCATTCATTCTAATTATCTAATAATACATCTCTCAATCTAAGGAGTATAAATATTTCAATTCAGAGCACTAAAGAGAAGTTAGAGATCTACACAAGCATTCCTAGGAGCATACGTATGTTTGAAGAGTATTAGTTTTTATCTTGTGTACATAATTTTATGGTTTGACCTAGAGGAATGTGTCCCTTAGTGACACACCAATAGTCCTAACAAGGTATTCTTAAGTATTGCTAGTCCTCATATATTAGAAGTAGAGGATAAAAAGACACTTCAAGTGAAGGGAAAAACATAAATATTCTAATTTCATAGTACAAGTCCCTAAGTACAAAATGTAGATCAATGACCTCAAATTTTCCCCTAATCCTTAGATTCATTAAGATAGATCCATTGCCACAAACTTATCTTGAATCCTTAGATTCATCCATACATAAAGTGAACAAAAATTTATAATTGTGAGACAATTACCTAACTATTATCACCTATTTTAGATCTTAAAGCATCATAAGTTTTAAAGAATACATTTGAACAATTTTTTCTTCAACTATAAGACAAAGCATACATTTTTAATTTACTTTTCACATTTAATCATTTACAAATTATCAAATTATCAATCCTAACTCTTTATTAATTAGTTCAAATTATGCTTATGTGAATAATTTTTAATAAAAAAACTAGAGAAAAGACTAAATAACGTTTATTTTCCTTTACAGCCAATTGTCCAAAACTAGCTAGCAGAATAGCATCATGCCCCAAAGCCATCCAAACAAGTGCAAATGTGAAAGAAAATATCAAGTATCAATGTACCCCCAAAAAACAACCACAACAATCACAGACCATGTGTTTCTTGTATTCAAGATGGATATCAAAACCAGAAAAGTAATTTAAGTAGAACAGGTTTAACAAATTGCATATATGAACGTATGATTGCAAAATGCCTTATGATAAAATTTCTTATATGCATATTTTTAAGAGAGCAATCTCAATGAGAAACACCTCCCCAATAGTCAGGCTTATTCTCCTTAAATTCTAAGCTTCAAGAGCTCTAACTCACCTTTATCCTCTCTACGTGGAATCTGGCCTACCTTCAAGAGCTAGTATAGGCCTGCAAAGCATTCAACTTGCCTGAAAATAACATAGCAGGAAAATTAGGTCAACTGAAACCAAAGGAAATCAATATATTCGTAAATACGAGCCTGTCTTGTACTAGCTGGCCATGGATAATAGGATTTTCTTTTAGAATGGTTTGGGATAAGCCACTTCAACCACCTTTAGATCTACCACAGCTTTACATGGGTTTGCAGACTCCTCCAATTTTTCCATTACATCCAACATTGTTTGGCCCTCAAAATGTAGTACATACAAAACATTCTCAAGAGCACAGAAGCCCATTTCCTTAACAGCACCCATTAGTCTCTGCACTGTGGAAAAAGTGGGCTTTCTTATTTCCAGAGCATACCTTGAAGCTCTCCCACATTTAACATAGGCCCTCATGAATTTTATCAGTGATTGATAGGTAGGGGAGGAGATTGTAAAATATGGCTGCTTAGATTTACTGTCATAGAAAAAACTTGGTCTGTCTAAAGCAAAAGATAAAACAACATTCTCATCACTCTTTGCAATGGCTTCTTCAATACCATCATACTCCTTTGTGAGAATCTGCAGACGAAACTGGTTGGGCTTGAGAAGGAAGAAAGAACTTTTCCTTCCCTTGTGATTTTTTTCTCCATGTAGGTGAATATTCTCATAGAGATCATGACTGTTCTTTGATATGCTATGGATGTACAGAAGACAGGCATAAAAGCTGTGAGCTAATTTTTCTGCACTTGCTGCAGGTCCTGGCCTTCTTAACTTGTAGCAATTGTTTCTATCAAGTTCAAAGTGAAAGAAATTCTGATCATAAAGGTGGAGACCCAATCTGATTTTTTGGGGATTTCTGTAATCAAATGTAGCACTCATGAAAGTGCAAAGAATGGGCATGGAAGGGAGAGTAGATTGCAGAGGCAACATTATATCATTCAAACTATTGGAGACAATTGCATCTTTGAGATCTTGGATACCCAATTCATCAGCTAACTTATATACTTCATCAACATCATTTGAGCTGAAGAAGCAGCATCTTCTGCAATAAATCCAACTTAAAACTTCTATGCCAATACTTGGATTGTACTGGTGCAAGGTATCTAAAATGGTTGAAATGTTCTCTGGTTTTTGTAAACTATCTGTTTGCTTTTCACATTCTCCTTCATTATAGTATGCTTTGAGAGCCTCCAAATGGAACTTGATTTGAGTTCCACACAATCTGATTGTGCCCAGAGGAGTCATCTCTTCATCTGAGAAATGATCAAAATCAGGATTGATCATATACCAGGGAATGAGATAGTCATTCACAATGTTTATATTGGTTTCTTTTTGCCCCTCTGTTGGGTGAAAATCTCTCAGTTGCCCGTTTTCTCTTGATGTCCATGCTTGGTGTTTTTCTTGGCAGACCATTTTTTTAACGTCTCTCTGAGTCGTGTGCTCTCAAATATTTGCAGTCTTCCTCTCTCGATTCTTATTTATTGAATTCAATTTAAGTCAGTTGATTTATCCATAAGAAGGCGCGTCCTTATATGATAAAGCATGTTTACATTCTCCCACCTCTTTGCTTTAATTTGTTTATTCTAACCTGCCATTAGTTTTTATAATACAATGCATAGTTAATTGAATTATATTATATGTAAGAGAAATAACCTTTCCCCGAGTTAATCCATGCTAATTAACTAAATGCAACCAAATGCACAGTTAATTTATATTAATTAAATTATGCTTGGAAGTAATAAGGTGTGTATATTAATTTTAGATTAGGAAATTAAATGCAAAGGAATTAAATATTTAGTTTTTTTAACAATAATGGAGATAAAGATTTATGCATTCACTAGTTTAAGTATAGAAAAATAGGTAACTTGGGTGTGTTCCTTGTTTGTAATTCTATGTAAAATTATAGTTCATTAGAGTATCCACTCCTAACAATTATTAAAAATTAGCGACATTTAAAATGCTTTGGGGAGATTGCTAGATTGCAGGGGTCAAGTTCTCCCTTGATTTAACCAACTTTATTATTGTGGCAAAGATTGGAAAATAATAGCCAAACATGCAAGTAATCTAGATGTTGACTCTAATGTGAAGTACTATTCCTTTTGAAGCTTCAAATTGAAATGTTCAAGTATTGGATGTTCCTTGTATGCTCTAGGATTTTGAGTGATAATTAAATATTAATTGATGTTAAAATGGATGTTTTTAAATATTGTAGACACTGAAAAATGTCCTAAGCCTTTGAACACCATTTTTCTTTGTCAATTATTTTCTTCCTTACATAATTAAATAATTTTAATCATTTAATTAATTCATTTCTTTCTTTTATTTCTTCCTTTTGATTAATTAAATAAATTATTATTTAATTAAGTCACTAATGTCCCCTTTCTCTCTATAATTAAATAAATTTTTATTTATTTAATTATTGTAAGTTTTCTACTATAATTAAATATATATTTTTAATTATTTAACTATTCATTATCCTTTTCCTCTATAATTAAATAATTTTTATGTATTTAATTATTTACTAATTTGTTCTTTTCCCCAATTTTGAATTAAATTATTATTTGATTGAAAAGTCATTTTTCCTTTTTCTTCTATAATTAAATCATTATTTTAAATTGTTTAATTATTCATTTTTTCCTTCTAAATTAAATAATTTATAATTATTTAATTTACTCCAACAACCTCTTTTTTTGTGCCAACCTCTTTATTCGTGTCATCCTTATCTCTTCACATCTCATTTAATTTCCACCCTTGATTGAATTATTTTATAATTTAATTTCAACCATCCATTGTTAACCAAACCCTATCTTTGTGTTAATTTTTCCCTAACCCTATTTCATTGCTTCTAAAGCAACCTTGGCCATTGATTTTCATGTCATATTGGCTTCTAATCCTAGCCCTTCATTTAAATTTGGATTTCTATAAAAGAGGCCTATCATTGTCATTTCAAGGCTAACAACTAGTTCACACTATTCAAGGAGACAAGTATAATCTTCAATATTTTGCTATCATTATCACTAGGCTTATTGTTGCATGCTCAAAATTTGAGGGCAATCAAGCATATAAAGCAAGATGGAGAATGACAATGGAGGTGAATCAACCATGGCATAGAGATATTGGTAATATTGCTTTATGTTTTATGTTTCTATGTTCATTTGTGCTTCATTGTTGGTTTAGGGTTTTAGGGTTTGAGTTTTGTTGATTCATTCCTTTAACCTTAATTTTACCCTATTCTACAAATACTATGACATGGAAAATCATTGCACATGTGTGTACTAAGTCATCTCCCAACAACTATGAAGAAATGGTGTGAGTTTGTCATTAAAACTAATTTCAATTTCAATTTTTGGGTTAGATCATTGCCTTTTGGGTCAATCCCACATGCTATGGAAATGACCTAGGGTAGGGGTGTAGAATTTTAGGATCAAGGATGAGTATAATAGGACTAGAGATATATGGGAACAAGTATATATAGGGTAGGGACAAGGAGGATGGATGGAATTTTTTGTATATTAGTAATGAATAGGGGCCAAGAAATGAGCCAAAATTTAACACAAAAGTGTGTCACATGTCATTATGTAATATTATTAAGTTGTTTTCTCAAAATGGGCCCAAAAACTAAATAGAAATTAGTATATTCATATATAAACTTTAGTATTACATCTTTCCCTATTTTGAGGTGTATGTAAATCTTAGAATTACATGTAATTTTAATGTAAATAAGCACCCACAAACATGCATGTAAAGTGAATATTCAAGCATAAAAAGGATAGTAGGATCAATGTAATGTAATAGACCCAATTATATATATTTGTGTGTGTTCATCCTTGGTATGCTTTGTAATAACCACCCCAATTTTTTTGATTTTTAACTTGGTAGCATCAAAACATAAGCGATGATAATCAAATTAATCAACTTCCTTCCACTTTCTGATCCCCCATATCCCAATGTGGGCAAGGAGAGAGCATACGGTGGTAAGGATTACATTTAATGCTTCTGAAAAAGTTAACCACTTATTTAGTGGGGTGAGTAGAATACTTTGACTTATGCAGTGGGTACAAATTGAAAATAAATTAGCTCTTTTTCTTTTCAACAATGAGTGTAAGTCAAGAACCACTTATTTAGTAGGGTTAGTACAATGAAACAATTATTCAATGGGGAAAGAAATGATACCACTTATTCAGTGGGGTAAGTAGCAAATCAAAAAAAGAGCTAAGTCACCGATGGTACTACCAAATGGTGTTTCAAGATGAGATCATTTTACCATTCAGTTCATGAACATTATATGACTATTGCTTACAAACTTGTGATATAATGAAGATGAAAATAACCCACAATGAAACCCAAATAACTAGAAATCCACACCCAATTAGAACAATATGATTATACCTTAATCTTGAATCATATAAAGGTCTGAAATAATCTAATAATGAGTTGTATCAGGTTTAATATGAAGGACAATAGGTCTAAAACACCCAAAGCAACGAGTATGCACATAGCATGCCACCTAAGGAGGTTTACAATACACTAAAGGACACCACTAAGTTTTTTGGAAAGGCCTAGAGAGGTCTAGGTGCCAATAAATAACCTCAAAAGTGTAGGACATGAAGGGTGAATCACCCTAGGAAACACCATGACCTCTTTGCAAGGTGGTATAGCTTGAAAATGGGGTGACTTGTACTAAAAATCAACAACTCCAACTAAAAATATGTAAACACAACTTTCCTAGTCACCTAATGCTGAGGAAACTAATGAACCAATACTGAGAAGATGATTCTCAAAACTCCAATTTACAACAACAAATTGAGAGGTAGAATCTGTAATTACATAGGTATGACCAAAAAAAAAAATCCATAGAGAAAAACTCAATTCACTTTGAAAAATTAACTAAATATCGTGTATCAAATACTAAACAAACTTCATCACCTCAAAAAAAATCATATTGGATAGCCATGGAATGAATCTTCACCTTCAACACCAATAGTGACCCCGAAAATTGAGCCACACTAGTCTAGCTAGGGAATATATTTCAATTCCTAAACTAGAAAAAATATTGAGGGTTATCATCCTTAAAAACTTGGAGAATTTGTCACTAAACTGGCAACACTTTGTTATCAAAATCTCAACATGTCCAAATGAGCTACCCCACACCTTTTATAGCTTTTGGAGGGAGATTTTATAATTTGAAGTAATAAAAAAAATTACCTTTTCAAAAATGCCTTTCTAAAATTATATTATTCCCCCCCATATGCAACACCCCTCTTTTCCAACCTACGCATCCAACTTGGGGGGAATTTTGACTTTACAAAGTTATATCACTTAAGTTATGAAAAAAAAAATAATTTAAACATTACAACTTAAGTGAAATATTAAAATATTTTACCCCAAGTGACAAGAAATTCTAAAACACCTCAAAATCCAATTTTGACTACACCAATGAGATAATGAGGCACTAGATGAATGAATGAAGCCATTTTGGAAACTTTCTAAAAATATATATGCTCTCCATGAAGTTTGGATAACACCCGATAGTCCAAAAACACTACAAAGAGTATCATTCAAACCAATATCATTTCCTGAGCACAACACCAACAAAAGAATCCATTAATTGCTACCACTACATCCTCCAAGAATTATGGAGTCCCCTTGCCTTAACACTTAACCTACATGAACATTGAAAATAGGGTAATGGTCATGAAATAGATTAGGTCTGAGAAGGGGACATTACAACCCTCCCTCACCAAAATTTCTTGTCCCTAAGCAATTGCAAGTTTGGATGCTACAATATTTGCTCATTCTCCCAAGTGGCATCCTTCACTAGTAGATTCTTCCATTTGACCAAGTATTTTTTGATGGTCCTTTTTTTCAATGTGCACTCTCTAAAATCTATCACTACTTCAGGAACTAACACAAGCTTCTCTTCCTCGTCCAATGGAGGTAACTTAGTAGAAGCTACAAAATTATTTCCAAGCACCATTTTGAGGTGTGACACATGGAAGACATTATGCATCTTGCTACTCTCTAGTAGCTCCAAATCGTAAGCCACTTCTCCAATCCTTTTGGAGACTCTGAGTGGGCCATATAAAAGTGGATTCAACTTCTTTGATCCAATCTTCTTAAGAGTAGACTACCTATAGGGTTGAAGTCTTAGATAAACCATGTCTCCAACCTTGAATGAACACTCAATATGGTTCTAATCAACATTAATGTTTTTCTGATTTTGGACATGCTAAAGGTTGTTCTTCAAGGATTTCAAGATGTCATAACTCTATTGCAACAAATCCTTGGCTTTGGGAGCTCTACTGTCACCAAATAGTAATTCAATGAAGCTGGGAGCTTCATATCCATACAAGGCCATGAATGAAGCAATCTTGATTGACATGTGATATAAAGAATTGTAATAATACTCTACCAAACAGAGCCATCTTTCCTAAGCTTTTTGTTGTCCAAAAACATATTTTTTAAGATATCCTTCTAGCCATTTGTTAACAATCTTAGTTTACCCATTAGTTTGTAGGTGATAACTAGTGCTTGGGGTAAGCACAATACCATTCAATCTTAATACCTCTTGCCTAAACATTCTTAGGAACTTGTTGTCCCTATCACTCACAATATCTTTGGGCAACCTATAAAAGTTGAACACTTCTCTAAAGAACAAATCAACAAACTGAGCTAGAGTGAATGTTGTAGAAATGGAAAAGAAGTTTACAAATTTCATCAATATATCAACAATAACCAAAATACAATCACTTTGTTGCACCTTAGGGAAGCCCATGATGAAATCCATGGGGATACTTTTCCATTTTTGGTTTGGAATAGGCAGGAACTACAACAAACCTATAGGAAAAGTATGCTTATTCTTGTTTTGTTGACAAATCTGACATTCTTTGACATACCGAAGGACCTCATCCTTAAGCCCCTTCCATGTGAACCTCTCTCAAATCTATCTGTAATTCTTTAAGTAAACTTGGTGATCAGCCAAGGGTGTTGGAAGATTGAGGAGATGGCATTGATACATTTTTTTGCAACATGAGCATGTGGTACATAAAGTTATGCATTGTAGTATTGTCATTGATGTCAACATTGTATCTTGGTAGAATGACTATGGTATAGATCAGTTTGGGTGTCATGAGCATGGTTGAAGATGATTGTAAAAGACAAATTTGCAAGAAGGTTTGATCCGGTGAAGATAATTGTGATGAAAATTGACTAAGTGTTAATATCAATGATTCTATGTACATGGGATCCGATAATTGGGTCCGCATTGGTTCGCTATTGAAGATTTTTCTTTGCACTTATAGTATAATTTTTTTGGCTAGTAGAAGAACTCAATTCTAGTTTTTAATCTTGTTTTAGTTTCTAGTTTTGGAGTTATGAGTAACAGAACATCAACTTGGTAGTTGTAGACATTTCAAGATTAGTATACATGAGTTGATGAATTTTCACTTCTCCATGGATTGGTTTTTGGATTCATAGAGTTGTGGATTTTTTTATAGATGTCATATGAGTGTGCATTCCAGTTGACATGATGTTTTGAGGTCTACGTGTTTGAATATGGGTATATAGTTGGAAATTTTTTGCATTAGGTCCTCTATGGTACCAACCTAATAGGTTTGAAGGTATGCAAAGCTTAAATAAGTATTGCAAAGTTATGTGGGATCTATTATAGGTCCATGCCAACCTATTTCTAATTTTTTTGAGATTTGAATCTTGGCATGAAGTGTGTGTGGATAGATCTTGACCCGACAAGTTACATTTTTTAAATTACATCTAATTAGGCCAGCCTAATTGATGTTATGCATGAATCAGATATACAAGTTAAATATTTTTTAATATTATAATAATAAGGATATGTGATAAGAGTTTTGTGGATGCAAATTTTGTGAAGTTAGTGCAAATGAAGAGTAGAGCAGAGTGTTGATTCAAATTAGTATGAAGAGTTTTGATTTTGTATTCTGAGCTTCACTCGAACTGTATTCCAACATATGGTTGATGCATTTTGCAATAGTTCAACACTTTGTTGTGTGCTACAATCTCTTCTCTCTTTTCTTTTCTTAGTGGGAAGTGAGTCTACCTGCAATGCACACTTCTATAATATACTATTGTTGAACAAGACAATTGAGAGTGGGGGTGAATCAATTGTAGCAAATTAAACTTTAAAACATTCACCAAAATTTAGATGAATCAGAATTCTTAACTTTGCTAAAATGATTATACATTAAGTGCAAGTGTAGAAATTGAAAACCATCACACAAACATAGTAACACTAGATTTACATGGAAAACCCAATGAGGGAAAAACCATGATGAGGATTAACTCACACTATAGAGAATGTCAAAATTGATTACAAAGGCTCACTTCCTAAGAAAAAATCTCACTACCAAAACAAGGACTCACTATCTGAATCAGGACTCACTGTCCAATAGGGTTAACCACTTGGAGGGCTCACTACCACAAAGATACAAAGAATATAGAGGAGATATGTTACAAAGAGAAGACAATTTCAATGCAACAGAGAATTCCACCATAATTTTCTCAACCACTTGCAGACATGCATGAATGATAGAGTCCACCTTGAGCTCACTGCATTTGGAAACTCAACATTTATGTTTCACACTGATCTTCCAAACTCATATCACATACACCCACTGATTCACATCAGCTTCACATCTATCTACTCCATTTCTTTGCACTTATCTATTTTTTATATTTTCACCTCTCACTCATCCTATATTTATTCCATCTTCAACTTTAAAACATATCCAAAGTCATCCATCCATCATTAAATTCAAATTAGGTCAGTTCCAAAACATCCTAGGGTGGAATTAGAATGAGGGTGACCCAAACACATGCTTGATGAGGACCCAATTAGGTCCCAACATGTTTCATTAATATCGAAGTTAGTGTTCAACATGAGGTTGGACAAACCAGTGTAAAACACAGAGAAATTAAGCACACACAACCCTTAGCATGATCAAATCCTTCCAAACACCAAAATTATCTTTGACACAATCATAAAAAATTAACTCTAGAACTGCAAGTCATAATACTTAACCAAAAAGAAATCCGGACCAACAATATTTCTCCTGAACCTTAGCCAGATACATAGAAAACCATAGTTCACAATTGGTGAACATAACTCACACTGTACAATGAATCAGAAGCCAAAAATCTATATATAACAACTTCCAACAACCATGATAAACATATTTGAACCAGACAAATATAGAAACAAATCTTAGATCAAAATCTAGAGCAACCACTAAACACCTGCAACCTTCCTCCATTACAATTTTCTCAATATCCTCAACATATACAACCAATAACCTGCATTCATGACATCAATGACAACAAACACCAATTGATAACCAATTGAGTAGTTGACAACAATGACAACACCTTCATTCTTGCAACAATCTCCCCATTTTTCATTGATGGCAACACATGATGTGAAAAACCATCAAAGAGAACATACGAGCTTTGAACACACTTCTCATGATTTTTATTTTTGTTTCTTCCCCTTAGTAGATATTCTTTTTCACATGATACTCTTTTCTTTTCATTTTCTTCCACTTTTTCACATCTTTCATCTCTCATCTCCCCCTTTGATATCAATGGAAAGGAAAAAGATGTTTTACATTGATATCCCATTTGACATTAAAAACATAATACTCTTACAATGACAACACATGACACTACTTGCTCCCCCTGAGAGATAGCCACCAAAACATCAACCTAGAAGAAAGATAGATCCATATAACTACTAGATTGATGCATCTCCATACGCATCTGGTTCAAGAAAGGAGGGGAAATGACCCCTAACTTCTCCTAGAGATACTCAAAAGTATCTTTAGGAAGAGCCTTCATAAATATATCAACAATATAATCCTTGTAGGCATACTCAATATTTAATTCATTCTCCACAACCTTCTCTCTCAAGAAATGATACCTGATAGATATACACTTTTTCCTCGAGTGCATCACTGGATTCTTTCAAATATTAATTTCTCTTATGTTATCACAGAAGATAGAGATAGGATCATCTACACAACTGCGATATCTTTCAATGTTTGTTTCATCCATATAACTTATGTACAACAAGATGCAACAACAATATACTCAGCTTCAACAGTAGATAAGGAAGCTGAATCTTTCTTTTTACTCAACCATTCCACCAATCTGCAACCAAGAAAAATGCACCACCACTTGTACTTTTTCTATCATCTACACATCCAACCCAATCTACATTTGTATAAGCTCTTAGTGTAAAGTCAGTATCCCTAGGATACCAAAATCCATAATTCAGGGTGTCATTCAAGTATCTCAATATTATTTTAATAGCAACATGTGTTTCCTTAGGATCTTCTTGAAATCTAGCCACAAGATAGACAAGATGCATGATATCCAATCTAGTAGCAGTCAAATACAATAGTTTTCCAATCATAGATCTATATTTTCTCTGATCAACCTTAGGTGAATCATCATTTACCTAATTTGTAACCAGTCACCATAGGAGTGTATACCGGTTTGGAACCATCCATCCCAAATTTCTTCAACATCTCTTTCGTATACTTAGAATGTGAAATAAAAATTCCTTTCTCTTTTTGATTAATTTACAACCCAAGAAAGAAAATCATCTCTCCAAACATAGACATCTTAGATTATTTTTGCATTTCTTCTGCAAACATCTTACACATACTTTCATTTCCTCAAAAAATAATGTCATCAACATATACAACTGCAATCAAGATTTTTTCATTTTCAACTTTAAAATATAGATTACTATCTGTCGTACCTTTGTTGTAACCTTGCTAAATCAAATATTTGTCTAAAATTGGATACCAAGCTCTAGGAGCTTGCTTCAGTCCATATAAAGATTTCTTCAATCTATAAACCATATCTAGTTGATCTGACAACTGAAATCCTTTTGTTTGTTCCATGTAGATCTCTTCTTCTAGTTCACCATTCAAAAACACGGACTTGACATCCATCTAATAGACCTTGAAATATTTATGAGCATCAAACGCTAAAAAAATCCTTATAGCTTCTATTCTTGCCACTAGAGAAAAATTCTCTTGAAAATCTATGCCTCCTACTTGTGAGTAACCCTTACACACAAGCCTTGCTTTGTTTCTAACCACTTTTCCATTCTCATTAAACTTATTTTTGAATACCCTCTTTGATCCAATAATGTTCTTGTCTGCCAATCTTGGGACGAATTCCCAAGTTTGATTCTTCTCAATTTTCATAAGTTCTTCTTTCATAGCTTCCATCCAATGTTCATCTTTACATGCTTCACTTATAGTCTTCGGTTCAATCTTAGAAAGTAAATACAGATTTATCTCACCAGTAGCAGCTCTGCTTCTTTTCAATACTCCTTTTTTCTTTTCTCAAATGATCTAACTTTCTAAATAATTCTTCTACATGTATCTAGATGTCTTAGGGGACACCACCAAAGCTTCTTCTTCTTCTCTTTCTTCATTCTACTTCTCTTGTGCATCCTTTCCTATTCTTCCATAATTTCTTCAATTGTTACATAATCAGGTTCAGTAGATACATATCCATTAACATCAATTGAATTCTTCATTGCTTCATCAACCTTGACAATTGAGCTTTCTACAATATTCCTCGTTCTTTTATTGAAACATCTGTAAGATTTGATTGTAGTAGAATATCTGGACAAGAAAAATTCCTTCATCACTTGTTGCATCAGATTTTCTTAAATTTTCTCCATCTTGTGTGATATAACATTTTCTTCCAAATACCTTGAAATACTTATCAATAGGAATTCTTCCACACCATAGCTCATAGGGGGTCTTTGTACTATTTTCTCTTGCTTGAATTCGATTGAATACATAAAAAAAAGTGTGAATAGCTTCTCTCTAGTAAACTTCTGGTAGATGTTCCTTAGTAATCATTGATATAGAAGCCTCTTGAATTGTTTTGTTCTTTCTTTCAACAACTCCATTGTGCTGAAGAGTTCTCAAACCAAATAACTATCTTTTTATTTCGTGAACTTCACAAAACACATTAAATTCATGGGAGGTGAATTCACCACCTATGTCATATCTTAAGCATTTTATCTTCAAATTTACTTCATTCTCAACCATAGCTTTGAATTTATTGAATCTATCTAATGCATCTGATTTCTCTCTAAGAAATGTAACCCATGTATACCTAGAGTAATCATCAATCAAAAGCATAAATTACCTTTCACCTTCCAAACTTCTCACTCTTGTAGGACCACATAGATCTGTATGAATTAACTCTAGTAGTCCAATAGTACATTGTTCCTTTGATCTATAATGGTTTCTTACTTTCTTTCCAAACTTACAATTCTTGCAAATAACATTAACAACCTTTGTAATCCTTGGTAAATCTCTCACATCCTAAACTACACTAATCCTCACCAAGTTATCAAAATTCATATTACACATTCTTTGATGCCATAACCAACTGTCATTGATTTGAGTCATAAAGCATCATCCATCAACACACTTAATTTGATAGATATTTCCTTTAGATTTCTTTCCTACAACAATCACTATTCTAGAATCTTTCTTGATCACACATCTTTCATCCTCAAATACAAGATTATCTTCTTTATTGGACATTTTTCCAACACTCAAGTGATTATTCCTTAAACCATTAACATAGTAGACATCATCAATATTATGCTTGCCATCAAAACTTACTGAGCCTATCTCATAAATCTTAGCACTAGTATCATCTCCAAACATAACTAAGCCTCCATCATATTTTTCAAGTTTAACAAATTTACTTTTATCACCAGTCATGTGATGTGAACAACCACTATCAACAACCCAATAGTTCTTTTCCTATTTAGCATGTAGGGCAAAGATAAAATTACCTTCATTTTTCTCCTTCTCCAAAGGGCATTCCTTCACCTATTTTTCAGAATTAGTATAAGTAGGTTCATCTTTTATAGCCAAGAACAAGAATTCATCTTCATCAGGATCTCCATAATCAAATTCCTCATCAAATATACTATCATCCTCATTCACATAATATGGTCTATTGATCTTCTTACCTTTCTTTTGTTTCTCATATCTTTGTTTATTCCTCTTAGCTCTTTCTAGAAATCTAGAAGAAAAATGTCCTCTTCCTCCACAACTAAATCATTTAAAGGGTGACTTAAACCTTCATACTTTCTAGAGCCTTTCTTCATCTTTCTCACAAAGTTAGTGTCTACTTCATCAAGACTTTCTTGTAGCTTTAAAAGAAATCTTTGAATTGTATCCATTTCTCAAATTTGGCTTTCTCATCTCATAAGATGTCAGAGTTCCCAACAACTGATCTTTAGTGTAATTCTTGTAATCTATATGTTCTTAAATAGCACATATATTTTCATAATAAGCATTAGGGAGAGTTCTAAGAATCTTATTTACAATCCTGGATTCATCTATTGTAGCACCAAGTCCTCACATTCCAACTACTACCTCATCCAATCTCTATACATAAGCTTTAATATTCTCATCTTCAAACATGTGTAGGAGCTCAAATTGTGTCTCCAAGTTTTGCAACTTTTCCCCTCTGAACTTTTCATTACCTTCATGTGCCTTTTCCAAAGAATCCCAGACTTCCTTAGCAGTCTTCAAATTTTGAACTTTAATCAACTCAGAATGTACAAGACTATTCTTCAAAATGTACTTCACCTTATTGTTTGGTTCATGTGCCTTGATCTCATCAACCATACTTGGATCATTAGCAAGAGGAGTGTAAGGATTATTGTAATCTTTCTCCACATCATATCCACATTACTCCAAATATTCTTCCATCTGTATTTTCTAGATAGCATAATTAGTTCCATCGAACCTCAAATAATCATGAGTAATTCTACTAGCTATCCTAGACCTTCCTTAAGTGGTTAAGATCTTCTCCAAGGAACCAAGCTCTGATACCAATTGTTGAACAAGAAAAATAAGAGGGGGGGTGAATCAATTGTAGTAGATTAAACTTTAAAACATTCACCAAAACTTATATCAATCACAATTCTTAACTCTGCTAAAATGATTAAATATTAAGTGCAAGTGCAAAAAATGAAAACCATCACACATAGTAACATCAAATTTATGTGGAAAAACCAATGAGGGAAAAACCACAATGAGGATTAACTCACACTATAGAGAATATCAAAACCGATTACAAAGGCTCACTTCCTAAAAAAAGGCTCACTACTAAAAAAAGGACTCACTATTCAGATCTGGACTCACTGTCTAATAGGGTAACCACCTAGAGGGCTCACTAGTGTAGAGATACAAAGAAGATAGAAGATATATGTTACAAAGAGAAGACAATCTCAATGCAACAGAGAATCCCACCACTACTTTCTCAACCACTTTCATACATGCATGAATGATAGAGTCCACCTTTAGCTCACTACATTCAGAAACTCAACATTTAGGCTTCGTACTCATCTGCCACACTCATATCACATACACCCACTTATTTGCATCTTCTTCACATCTATCTACTCTATTTATTTGTACTTATCTCTTTTTTCTGCTTTCACCACTTGCTGATCTTGTATTTATACCATCTTCATCTTTGAAACATATCCAAAGTCAGCCATCCATCATTAAATTCAAATTAGGTCTGCGCCAAAACATCTTAGGGTGCAAATAGAATGAGAGAAACCCATAAAAATTCTTGATGAGGACCCAATCATGTCCCAACATGCTTCATTAACATCAAAGGTAGTGTTTAACACGAGGTCGACCAAACCAGTGTAAAACACATAGAACAATTAATCACACACAACCCTTAGCATGATCAAATCCTTCCAAAAACCAAAATTATATTTAACACAATCATAATAACTTATATCTAAGACTGTAAGTCATAATATTTAACCAAAAGTAAATGCAGACCAACAATATTTCTCTTGAACCTTAGCCAAATACACAAAAAACCACAATTCACAACTGGTAAACATAACTCTCACTGTACAATAAATCAGAAGCCAAAAATATGGATATAGCAGATTCCAACAACCATGATCAACATATCTAAACCACACAAACATATAATCAAATATCATAGAAAAATTTAGAGCAACCACTAGGGTGTTGCCACAATTTTATGTCTCACTTTTGGGATGTGTTGATTTTTTCCTGAATTCACTGTTTTTAGAAAAAACTAATGATTTAAGTCTTCATAGGCTCCATCTAAAGGGTTTTAATTGAAAAGGGATAGATAAGACCCCCTTAGATCAAACCCCCTTGTATAGAACCCCTATAGTATTAAATCATATACCCACAATGGAGTCTCCTTCACAGCTATCAAAATGTTGAAAAAAAAGCACTTTTTCTTTACCTTTTGAGGGATTGAATAACATAATTTAAAAATTATATTTTTCAAGATTTTATCCCTTGAAACTAGCTTTCCAACAAGTATAGGTTTGATATATTTTCATTTTATTAGGTATTTAATTTTTTATTTTTTACTAAACATAGGTTTTTCTCTGAACATCAAGCTCTTTGTTGTGTAGAGGTGGAAAAATAGTAAACCATTGTAAAAAAAATTCAAAAAAATTAATTCCCTAGATATTTATTTCCTTGTTTCATCCAAAAAATAAAAATTGGATTTCGATATATACACAAAAAGTTAGGTTGTACGACACACATGTATGTCCAAATTATAGTTATAGTGACTTCAAAAATTAATTTAAAAAAAAAATGCAATAAAAAATTATGAAAAAATATCCTTTCCCTAGATATTTATATTGAGAATCTATATTCCAAAAGTTAGAATTTAATGCTTTATAGAAAAAAAATTATGTTGTACAACACAAACGTTACTTTTTGAAAATGTTGTTCTCTAACCAGTTATTAAAGGAGATGCTGAAAGATTCATGATTTATTTTGGAGAATTTGAAAAAAATATATTTAGAATCTACACACAAATTTCTACAAATCACTAGTTCATATCATCTTCAAATTATTTATGGTTTAGTTGCTATAGGTCTCAGAAGATGAAGATTCAATTAAAAATATTGATGTAAATATCCATCTTGGGGAAAAAGTGAAACACGGTATTGTGATTTCACCCACTAAACACCTGTAACCTTCCTCCATTAAAATTTTCTCAATATCCTCAACATATACAACCAATAACCTACATTCATGATATCAATGATAACAACAACTAGTTGATAACCAATTGACCAGTTGAAATTAATGAAAACACCTTCATTCTTGCAACAACTATAATTAGTGATAATATATTATGAGCTAATCCTCACCATGGTTTTTCCCATTTTGAGTTTTCCATGTAAAAATCCTAGTGTTTATGTGTTATGTGATGTTGTTGGATGTTTGCATGATTTCCTTCATTACTACAAGTTGAATAAGTTATGTATTGCATGGTTAAATGTTTAAGTGGTTTAAAAGAATACTGATTCACCCCCCTCTTAGTATTATGGGTGTTCAACAATTGGTATTAGAGCTTGGTTCCTTGGAAGGAGCTTAACTACTTGGGGAAGATCTTGGAGGGTGAACACATGGTTATTAGAATATTACTTACTCCTCTAGAAGAGATTCTTTCTATTGGATCTACAAAAGAAGATTGCATATTTGATATGAATGGAGAACTCAAAGTTGCTCTTGAAGATCTTAAAAGAATTGAAGGTGAAAATAGAAATCTGAAGGAAAGTTTCAAAGAAGCTAATGAATGCATTAGAAAATTGAGTGAAAAAATCAAGAAATTTAGAGAAAGGCATTGGAAGGTTAGTGATTAGTTGAAGAAAGAAAATGAAACAATTACTTGTCTAAAGGTGCAAGTTGAAGAAATAAAGAGAGGTTAAGAATGCTTGAATACAATGGTGAAAAGAAAATTTGAAGAATGCACAAGGCTTGAACAAGAAGTTGTGAATTTGAGATCATATTTAGAAAAAGCAAGGAGTCATGAAGAAAAATTCAAAATGAGTTCTAAAAAATTTGATGGAATGATTGCAAGTCAAAAAGGATCTAAAGACAAAGGTTTAAGATTTGAAAAAGGTGAAATTTCAAAATTAGATCAAACATCAAATGTTGAAAAGAAGACTCAATACAAGAAGAACAATGGAAAGAAGATTCAAATCAAAGAAAATGTACTTAGCAAACCATCGGTTAGACAACCAAATGCACAAAGGTACCCATATTTTAATGGTTTTTGTTATTCTTGCAATAAATTTGGATATAAGGCTATGGAATGTAGAAGCAAAATGAATCAGAATTTTCCACCTTTTTTTGGTCAATATTTTACATGCAAGAAATTTTGTCATAGAGCTAGTGAGTGCAAAAGGAAAATGATGAATGACTATAACAATGGTAGAATGGTTCAATATTTCAATGTCTACTATTATACATGCTATGGATTTGGGCATAAAGCTAATCAATGTAGATATAAAATGAATTGAAATAATATTGGTCAAAAGAATGTTATACGCTACAATTGTAATAGGCTTGGACAAATTTCTAAGCTTTATAGAAGAAGAAATATGTAGAAGGATAATATAGTAAATAAGAATGATCTAGTACAAAAGATTGATCTGGCAGAAACAAAGAATGAGATGGATAAGATTTGGAGAACTAAGGAAGAGATCGAGGTTAAGGAAGAATTTGTACCAACATCCGGTATAGATGTTTCCTCTAGAAATTAAGTTGAGACCTTTGGCTCAAGGGGAGCTTTAATGAAAATATTTTATCCCCTACCAAAGAAAATGGTGTTGATGCTTTAGTACAAGGATATGTGGTGTAGACCAACATGCTTGATATTTTGGAGAAATTTTTGGTAGAAAATGTTGAAATGTAGAAGATTGTGGAGCATTTGAAGGTGATTGTACATACTGTGAAGGGTTTGATAGCTTTACCAAATAAAGCATTTATGGCGAATTAGGTCACAAAAAAGGATTATGTCACTATACTTAACCTAAAATAATTTGCAATCAATTTTTCAAGCAAAGAAGTGAAAAGCAATGCAATTGAAGCATTTAAGGTCTTGGTGTATGCAAACCCTAGATGGAAAACTGTTGAAAGGTATTTTGTAGTTTCTCTATTACCCTAGTTTCTCACAAATTTCTTTAAAAAGAAGTTTTAGAATATTTTGAGATAGAAACACTGAGGGGTTGTTGATGTATCTAAGAGATCATGACCTAAGTTTAAAAAGAATCTTGGAAAATCCATGGAGGTTGACCCTTTAGGTGCTTTCTCGAGTGTTCCTTATGGAGTTGAACACACAAAATCTACATTAGAATATATATCCACGGTAAGCTTGAAGAATATGGCCATTCCAAAATGGGGGATGTGTGGATAAATGAACTTACTGGTGACGACTTTGTATTGAAACTGAAACATCAAAACCTAGTTGCAAAGAAGCTTGATGTCTAGAAAGGGTTCCTAAATTTTTCCATGATGAAAAATGGGTGAGAATTTTTTTGAGTTGCATTCATGATAAATTCTTCTAGACAGACCTACCTAGAATAATTACTAAGGAAGTGATTAAGGAAGTCACAGGGTTGTGTGCCACCAGACCTATTCTAGTACTAGAATATGTTAAGAATGAGGTTGTGACGCAACTCACTAGTGCCACATATGAAAAAAGGACTTTGATAGTGAATAACATTAGAAATCCAGCTACGAAGTATGAAACAATGATGATAGGCTACAAGTTGTATTTATCCAACTGGGAGAATTATGTATTTGCAACCGCAATCAACATAACCTATGGAATGGTTGAAAAAAGTGTTGATTATGATCTTTGTGAATTATTGAGATAATATTTAATGGAGAATTTGAAACAGATATAGGAGAAGAAATATGCATTCGAGTATGGTACTTTGATTGTTTGCTTGGTTTTCTATTTCTTGAGAGAAGTCCCCAAAATGAAAAGTGTGACATGGTTGAAAGGGAGACCTATTACACATCAGAATGGAGATTTTCTGAGAGGTATTTGTGATGAAGTGGCTCAAGATTAATCAATTGAAGCTTTATTTATAGTATTTCTAAAAATAATGCAAGAGAGAAATAATTTCATGCAAAATGGTGGAAAAATACAAGAAATATATTATTTTTATGGTTTCTAAGGATGCATGTATCATACAAGTACTTGAACCAAGAATAGTATGGATCTCAGAGATGGGATATGAGATTTGTTAGTAGGAAATTACTAAATCTATGGATTGCATGCTTAGAAAGCCTAAGGAAACCACAAAAGGAAGATATGGCACATGTGAAGAAAAATCAATGGAGGTGCATATGGAGAAGAAGAAACCAATAATAAAGGAGGTTGAAAAGATGTTTGCATAGTTTGTAGATGAAATGAGCTTCACAAAAGAGCAAGTGGAGAAAGTAAGATCAAGGGTTGGAGTTTAGGGAAGCTCATCAGGCACTAGAAGATTGGTAGAACAACTACCACCCCTACTACCATTCAAAATTCCTTTAGGACTAAGCCCCTATATGAGAAAAAAAAAATTAACTAAAATTCCTTTGATGAAGGAGAAGTCCCCTCTAGTTGTGCAGAGTACAAGGCCTAAGAAGCAGAAGACTACTTTGGCAACACCACCTGCAACCCCTACAAAGAAGAGAACAAAGCATAAAGTAGTAAGAGAAAAAGTCGTGTAAATGTTGAAGAGGATGAAGAAGAAGAGGAGGAAGAAGGACCACAGTTGGTCCACAAAAGGAAAGGTGAAACAAGTGTTAAAAGAAATAAATTTGATATCATTGAAACAATTAGTGAAGAAGAAATAGAAAAGGGAAATAAAGCTTTTGTAGTCCACATGTGAGAGAAAAAGAAAAAAGCCACCAAGAAGGTTTCACTAAAGAAGAAGAAAGTAGAAACAAGTCAAAAGAAGACATTGGAAAAGACATAGAAGAAGAAAAATCTGGTAAGAACACACACTCCCATGAAGTTAGAAGCACTTTTCAATGATTAGTAAAAAATAAGATGTTGGCAGAAACTACAACCCTATATAATAAAGTAGATGAGGTGGATAAGGCCACCATTGTAGAAGTTATCATTAAGTATATTGTTGTCCTTGAGGTTGACATGTGGAACATCAAGAAATAAATACCTATAAATTTATGGAATTTTTTGATAGAAAGAAGGCTAGAAACTGTAGATGAGGAGACAAGGTTAAGAGACTATGCTTTGGAAAAGATAAGTGCTCCTCTCTTTGATGAAAATAAAGCCACTTTGGCTATAGTGTTCAATAAGGAACTAAACACTAAGTATAGGGTAGCAACCCTTATGGGAAGAGATTGGAATGATATCAAGAGACTCAGAGAGCAAAGAGGAAGTGAATGTGGAGACACCTACCCGAGAAGAAAATATTGAAGGTGATGTACAGATGGATGATGCTCAACAGGAGCATGAGGCAAACAAAGAATATGCACATGATAATACACCTTTAGAAGTGGAATAAATCATAAAGAAGACTGTTGAAGAAGTAGTGATCACAAAAGACATTGCAAAGGAGGATACTACTCCTCTAGTATGGGTATGTGCAAGATCATCATGGAAAAAACAAGCCCTTAAGTGGTGATGAAAATTTAGAAAAATCAGAGTTAGGAAACTCGATGTAAATTTTTTAATAAGTTATCTATATTATTTCAAAAATATGTAAGAATATAATTTACAGAAAATTGAATGTAGTTTCTAAACTACTAGGTTTTTTTTTTTTAAAAATCTATTTGGTGAAAATTTGAAATTTCAATGTTGTAGTACTTAAATTTTAGGGAAAAAATAAGAAGTAGGTGTCTGACCACCCTAACTACAATAAAATGATAATATTTTTTTATAAGATTTTAGATATAAGTAGAGGAATCATTTCCTAATGTGATGCATATTTTTTTGTAATTTTTTCCTAATAATATTTTTTCCAAGTAAATAATTAATTATGAGTTTTTGTTACAAATTTTTAAAAATATAAAAAATCGTATGTCTGACCACCTTAACTTGGTCAAAAATTCATGAAATTCAATTTTGTTTTAATACTATAGTATGTGAAGCATAGAATGTGATCATATTTCATATTCAAAAAATGTGATACCGTTTGAAAGCTATAGATGTTTTTCAATCAGGCTATCAATCAGGACTTTAGTCGTAATTCAAATAGAAAATGAATAATAATTATTTGTTAAATTCAAAGTAAAGCATAATTTATATTGGTGGAAAGCTGAGAATCTTCTTTAAAACCCCTTTTTGTTTCATCAAATTTGGGTAAGAAAAATTCATCAACCACATACCCTACACATACCCATCATATTGCCACTTTTTGGGCCAGCATGATCCTGCACATACCCATATCTAAAGAAAGAGTTGAGAATATACAAGGAAAACTAGAGATGGTTACTCCTTTGAAAAACACATACTAGCCTACTGGAGAAGATAATGCAACTAAGGATGGTGAAAAGGAGAATGGTTATGTAGAGAAGAAGGATGACTAGGAAAATATTAAATGGACTTTATTGAGTCAAAAATAGATAAAGCTTCCAATGCATATGATCCTACCCAAGACCCAGATGGAAGCATAAGAACAAAAATTGAGGACTTGCATGAGAAATACTTCCAACTGCAAGGAAAAAAGGAAAATATTATCATATAATTTGAGAACATAAAGGAATTGGTGAGCTCAAAGTTCACATTAGTTTCATGTGCCCTAATGAGTGCTATGAAGGCTACCAAGATAAATCCAATACCCACCACTTTAGAAGAAGGAGAAAATAGTTTGATGGTTTTGAAACTCAATGCAAAATTCTTGGCATATCAAAGAGAATCTAGGAAGAGGGAAAGAAAGATTGGAAAGCCCATGTTGAGAGGATCAAAGATTCAACTTCCTCTAGTTGATAGTATTGCTACATTTCATGTATTTTTTAGTTCATTATTTTAGATTTCTTTGTATATATGCGGATTGTGTACAAAATATTATGGTACAAATTTTTGATAAGGTTTTGGTGTATAAAATTCTTAGGGGGAGTTACTTTATTTTTACTTTGTATATATGAACATATTTTTCAGGGGGAGATCTAGCATAAATGAAGAATTGATACATATACCCTTTTCCCTTGATGTCGAAGGGGGAGAGTAATTATAGAGAGTAAATTTTGAGATGTTTTGGAATGTTACCATCAATGAAAAAGGGGAAGATTGTTGGAAGATTAAGGAGATATCATTGATTATTTTTTTGGAAACATGAGCATGTGGTACATATAGTTATGCATTGCAGTATTGTCATTAATTTCAACATTGTATCCCAGTACAAAGACTATGTTGCAGATCAATTTAGGTGTCATGAGAATGGTTGAAGATGATTGTGAAAGACAATTTTGCAAGAAGGTTTGATCTGGTCAAGATAATTGTGATGAAAATTGACTAAGTGTTAATACTAGTGATTCTATGTATAGGGGATCTACTAATTAGATCCATATTGGTTCATTGTTGAATATTATTCTCTACGCTTTTAGTATAATTTTGTTGGCTAGTAGAAGAACTTATTTCCAAAATTTTAGCTTGTTTTGGTTTCCGATTTTGGAGTTATGAGTAACAAAAGTTTGGATTGGTAGTTTTAGAAAATTAGATCCATATTGGTTCGTTATTGAATATTATTCTCTACGCTTCTAGTATAATTTTGTTGGCTAGTAGAAGAACTTATTTCCAAAATTTTAGCTTGTTTTGGTTTCCAATTTTGGAGTTATGAGTAACAAAATTTTGGATTGGTAGTTTTAGAAATTTCTAGTTCAATGTACATAAGTTGATGAGTTTTCACTTCTTCACGGCTTGGTTTTTGGATTTGTGAAGTTCAGATAGATTCTAGATGAGTGTGCATTCCAATTCGCATGATGTTTTGAGGTCCACATATCTGAATATGGGTATATAATTGGAGAATTTTTGCATTAGGTCTTTTGTGGTGCCAACCTAATAGGTTTGAAGGTATGAAAAGCTTAAATAAGTATTATAGAGTATGTGGGATCTATTATAGGTCCATGCCAACCTACTTTGAAGTGTTTTGAGATTTAAATCTTGGTACAAAGTGTGTGTGGATAATCTTAAGCTGACAAGTTACATATTTTGCATTACATCTAATTAGGCCAGCCTAATTGATGTTATGAGTGAAGTAAATATATATAAGTTAATTTTTTTTTAGTATTTTGGTAACAAAGATATATGATAAGAGTTTTTTTGATGAAAATTGTGCAAAGTTAGTGTGAATGCAGAGTAGAGAAAAGTGTTGATTCAATTCAGTATGAAGATTTTTGAGTCTGTACTTTGAGCTTCAATGGAACTATATTCCAACATATGGTAGATGCATTTTGTAACAGTTCAACACTTGGATGTGTGCCACAATATCTTCTATCTCTTTTCTTTTTTTAGTGGGTAGTGATTCCACTTGGATAGTGAGTCCACCTATGGTGAGCACTTCTGTAATATAATATAACTAATTATAATATATCGTGAGCTAAACCTCTTCGTGGATTTTCCCATTTTGGGTTTTCCACATAAAAATCTTGGTGTCGTGTGTTATGTGATGTTGTTGCATGAGAAATACTTGCAAATGCAAGGATAAAAGGAAAATATTATCATATAGTCTGGGAACATCAATAAATTGGTGAACTCAAAGTTCATATTAGTTTCAAGTGCCATAATGAGTGCTACAAAGGCTACCAAGATCAATCCAGTACCCACCACTTCGAATGAAGGAGAAAATAGTTTGATGTATTTTGAAACTCAATGTAGAATTCTTGGCATATCCAAGAGAATCTAGGAAGAGGGAAAGAAAGATTGGCAAGCCCATGTTGAGAGGCTCAAAGATTCAACCTCCTCTAGTTAATAGTATTGCTACTTTTCATGCATTTTTTAGTTCATTATTTTAGATTTCTTTGTATATATGTAGACTATGTACAAAATATTTTGATAAGGTTTTGGTGTATAACATTCTTAAGGGGATTTACTTTATTTTTAATTTTTATATATGAATATATTTGTCATTGGGAGATTCGACGTAAATGAAGAATTGATACATATAACCCTTTCCCTTGATGTTGAAGGTGGAGAGGAATTCTAGAGAGTAATTTTTGAGATGTTTTGGAATGTTACCATCAATTAAAAAGGGGGAGATTGTTGGAAGATTAAGGATATATCATTGATGAATTTGTTGGAAACATGAGCATGTGGTACATATAGTTATGCATTGTAGTATTGTTACTAATGTCAACATTCTATCCCAGTACAAAGACTATGGTGCAGATCAGTTTGGGTGTCATGAGCATGGTTGAAGATGATTGTGAAAGACAATTTTGCAAGAAGGTTTGATCTGGTGAAGACAATTGTGATGAAAATTGACTAAGTGTTAATACCAGTGATTTTGTGTATAGGGGATCTGGTAATTGGATCCATATTGGTTCGCTGTTGAATATTTTTCTCTACACTTCTAGTACAATTTTGTTGGCTAGTAGAAGAACTTAATTCCAAATTTTTATCTTTTTTTGGTTCCCATTTTTGGAGTTATGAGTAACAAAAGTTTGTCTTGGCAGTTTCAGACATTTCTAATTCAATGTACATGAGTTGATGATTTTGCACTTCTTCGCAGATTGGTTTTTGGATTTGTGAAGTTCTAATAGATTCTAAATGAGTGTGCATTCCAATTCACATGATGTTTTGAGGCTCATGTGTCTTAATATGGGTATACAATTGGAGAATTTTTGCATTAGGTCTTCTGTGGTGCCAACCTAATAGGTTTGAAGGTATGCAAAGCTTAAATAAGTATTGTAGAGTATGTGGGATTTATTGCAGGTCCATGCCAACCTACTTTGAAGTGTTTTGAGATTTAAATCTTGGTGCAAAGTGTGTGTGGATAGATCTTAAGCTGACAAGTTACATTTTGTGCATTGCATCTAATTAGGTAAACCTAATTGATGTTATGAGTGAAGTAAATATATAAGTTAAATATTTTTTGGTATTTTGGTAACAAAGATATGTGATAAGAGTTTTGTGGATGAAAATTGTGCCAATTTAGTGTGAATGCAGAGCAGAGAAACTTGACGATTTAATTCAATATGAAGATTTTTGAGTTTTTATTATGAGCTTCAATGGAACTGTATTCTAGCATATGGTATATGCATTTTGCAATAGTTCAACAATTGGATGTGTGCCAAAATATCTTCTATCTCTTTCCCGTTCTTAGTGGGTAGTTAGTCCACTTGGATAGTGAGTCCACCTGTAGTGAGAAATTTTGTAATATACTATAACTAATTATAATATATTATGAGCTAAACCTCACCATGGGTTTTCCACATAAAAATATTCGTGTTCATGTGTTATGTGATGTTGTTGCATGAGAAATACTTCCAACTACAAGGACAATAGGAAAATATTATCATATAGTTTGGGAACATCAAGGACTTGGTGAACTCAAAGTTCACATTAGTTTCAAGTGCCCTAATGAGTGCTACGAAGGCTACCAAGATCAATCAAGTACCCACCACTTCAGAAGAAGGAGAAAATAGTTTGATGGATTTTGAAACTCAATCAAAAATGCTTGGCATATCCAAGAGAATCTAGGAAGAGGGAAAGAAAGGTTGGCCAGCCCATGTTGAGAGGCTCAAAGAGTCGACCTCCTCTAGTTGATAGTATTGCTATTTTTCATGCATTTTTTAGTTCATTATTTTAGATTTCTTTGTATATATGCGGGCTATGTGCAAAATATTTTGGTACAAGTTTTGATAAGGTTTTGGTGTTTAACATTCTTAGGGGGGAGTTAATTTATTTTTAATTTGTATATCTAAACATATTTGTCAGGGGGAGATTCAACGTAAATGAAGAATTGATACATATACCCTTTGCCCTTGATGTAGAAGGGGGAGAGTAATTATAGAGAGTAACTTTTGAAATGTTTTGGAATGTTACCATCAATGAAAAATGGGGAGATTGTTGGAAGATTAAGGAGATATCATTGATGAATTTGTTGGCAACATGAGCATGTGGTACATATAGTTACGCATTTCAATATTGTCATTAATGTAAACATTGTATTCCAGTACAAAGACTATGGTGCAAATTAGTTTGGGTGTCATGAGCATGGTGAAAGATGATTGTGAAAGACAATTTTGAAAGAAAGTTTGATTTGGTGGAGACAATTGTGATGAAAATTGACTAAGTGTCAATAGCAGTGATTCTATGTATAGGGGATCTAGTAATTAGATCTGTATTGGTTCGGTGTTGAATATTTTTCTCTACACTTCTAGTATAATTTTTTTAGCTAGTAGAAGAACTTAATTCCAAAATTTTAGCTTGTTTTGGTTTCTAGTTTTGGAGTTATGAGTAACAAAATTTTGGCTTGGAAGTTTTAGACATTTCTAATTCAATGTACATGAGTTGATGAGTTTACACTTCTTCGTGGATTAGTATTTGGATTTGTGAAGTTATGACAGATTCTATATGAGTGTGCATTCCAATTTGCATGATGTTTAGAGGTCCACATGTCTGAATATGGGTATATAGTTAGAGAATTTTTGCATTAGGTCTTCTATGGTCCCAATCTAATAGGTTTGAAGGTATGTAAAGCTTAAATAAGTATTGTAGAGTATGTGGGATCTATTACAGGTCCATGCCAACCTACTTTGAAGTGTTTTGAGATTTAAATCTTGGTGCAAAGTGTGTGTGAATAGATCTTAAGCTGACAAGTTACATTTTGTGCATTACATCTAATTAGGCCAACCTAATTAATGTTATGAGTGAAGTAAATATATAAGTTAAATATTTTTTGGTATTTTGATAACAAAGATATATGATAAGATTTTTGTGGATGCAAATTGTGCAAAGTTAGTGTGAATGCAAAGTAGAGCAAAGTGTTGATTCAATTCAATATGACTATTTTTGAGTATGTATTCTGAGCTTCAATGGAATTGTATTCTAGCATATGGTAGATGCATTTTGTAATAGTTCAACACTTAGATGTGTTGCAAAATATCTTCTATCTCTTTTATTTTCTTAGTGGGTAGTGAGTGCACCTGTAGTGAGCACTTATGTAATATACTATAATGAATTATAATATATTGTGACCTAAACCTCACTGTGGTTTTTCTCATTTTGGGTTTTACACATGAAAATATTGGTGTTCATGTGTTATGTGATGTTTTGGATGTTTTCATCCTTTCCTATATTACTAAAAGTTGAATAAGTTATGTATTGCATGGTTAAATATTTTGGGTTTTCAACAAAGGGAAAATCATGGAATGTTTGGGGAACTTTCATCTTGATCTTAGATTCGGGAGCCAAACAGATTTTTTTCTTAGTATAGGATCAAATCATTCACTACCATGTACCTCTCATCTCGCAAGGCACCTTCCAAAATGTTTTTGATGAAGGATCTTTTTACATACTCTGTAAGAATTTGTTCCCTTCAATCAACAATGATCTCTATCAAAGAACTCAAATGTGGCCTTCTTGATAAGGCATCATCCATAATATTATTTTTTCCTTTGACATATTCTATGTCAAAATCATAAGCTTGTAGCTTATTGACCCACCTCTGCTATCTATCATCAAGGTCTTTGTGATGTAGGAAATGCTTGAGGCTATTATGGTCGGCCTTCACAATGAACTTTCCACTAACCAAATACTATCATAATTTGGCCAAATCATGCATTATTGCAAGTATCTCCTTATCATATATGGAATATATCCTTTCCACACCCCTCAAATTTCAAATTTCAAAAAAAATTGGGTGCTTGCCTTGCATTATAACAATATGTATCCCTTCTCCTAAAGCATCACACTAAAGCTTGAAAGACTTGGAGAAGCCTGGTATGGCCAAAATGAGACATGAAAAAATGATGTGCTTGAATTGATCAAAAATATTTTGTGTTGCATCTAACCATATGAATGCCCCATTTTTGGTAAGATCTATGAGAGGAGTATCCAACTAAGAATATCTCTTCACAAATATTCTATAGAAGCCACATAGACCTAAAAACCCCTTCAACTAAGTAAGGTTTTTTGGTGGTGGCCAATCCATAATGACCTTAATATTCTCTTGGTCCACATTGACCCCTTTCAAAATAATAAAATGACCAAGATATGATAGTTAATTAATACCAAACTCACATTTGGACTCCTTGGAAAACAAAGGTTTGTCCTCCAAAAATACTCCCAAAACCTCCTCCAAATGTTTCATGTGTTCTTCCCACAACTTGCTATAAATCAGGATGCTATCAAAGAAGGTAAGAAAATATTTGCAACTACTTTTTAAACACCTAATTCATATATGATTAGAAGTTTGTGAGTGTGTTAGTCTAGACAAAAGGCATAACTATAAACTTATAATGCCTAAAATGACATCTAAAATCAGTCTTCTCAATGTCTTCTTCCCAAACTCTAATTTGATGATAGCTAAATCTAAGGTCTATCTTGGAAAAGAAAATTAATCTGTGTAGCTCATAATTCCTTAGTATTGGATATTGATTCTTGATGGTCTTCTTGTTGAGATCTTGGTAGTATATCCACATGCAAATAGTGTCATCCTTCTTTTTCACCAAAACCATTGAAGAAGAAAAATGACTCTTTCTTGGGTGGATGTGTCCCATGTCCAAGAGTTCCTTGATGGCTTTATCAATTTCATCCTTGAGCCTCTTAGGATGCCAATATGGGGTAGTGGTGACTATTTTAGCACCCTCCTCTAGTTCTATCACATGCTCAATCCCACTTTTAGGAGTTCTATTGGGTGGAATTCCACTAAAAACCTTGCTTCGCTTTGAGAGAAAAGCTTGCACATATGGATGATAGACCCTTTTTTCTTCTAGAGGATTGTTGGCATGGCTACACATTTTGCTACACACTCCACTAAATCGTGTGGAATCAATCATTCCATTCACTTAAATGAAATAATGTGAGGACCCCCATTGGACATTCCTCTCCAAACTACCTTCTTCTCATTAGATCCAAACTTCAACTCCATGGTTTGAAGGTTTAAAAAGATATCTCCTAGAGATTGTAGCCACTGGGGTGATTCCACAATACTAGTTTACAATTTCTGGGAGATCCTGATTTTTGCTGAAATCACATATTTTTAGAAAATATAATGATTTAAGCCTTGAAAAGTTCCATTTAAAGGATTCCAATTGAATAGAGTTTGATTGAACCACCTTAGATCAAACCCCCTTGGATAGAACCCCACTAGTTTTAAACCATACCTATAACAGAGTCTCCTTTACACCTATCAAAATGTTGATAAAAAACCACTTCTGATTTACCTTTTGGGGGATCAAATGAATTCATTTAAAATTTATTTTTGTATGTAGTCCTTATTATAAGCTTCCCAAAAAGTATAATTTTAAATAAATTTAGTTTTATTATTATATTTATTTTTTATTTATTGTGAATGTAGGTTTTTCATCAAAAATCAAGCTCTTTGTTCTACACATGTGGAAAAATAGCAGATTATCAATTTTTTTTAAAAAAATATCAATGCACTAGATATTGAATTCCTTGATCCAACAAAAAAAAAAAATTGAATTTTGATACATACAAAAAAATTTATGTTGTATATAGTTCGTCTATGTCTAAAAATTGGTTTGATTTCAAAACTTGATTAAGGAAAAAATATTCAATAAAACTATGAAACCAAATGAAAGTTCTAGATATTGTATTTACAAATCTAAATTTGAAAAAAATAAAATTTTATCCTTCATTGAAATTTTTTTATGTTATATACAGTGAGCATCACTCCTTAAAAATGGTGTTTACTGAAAAAAAATAGTTTTTGAAGGAGATGGAAAAAGAAGTGCAATTTGATTCCAAAATTTTTGAAAATAAAATATTTAGAATCTATAGACAAAATGTCACAAATCACTAGTTTGTGTCATCTTCAAATTCCTCACGGTTTAGTTGCTATAGGTGCTCGAAAGTGAAGATTTAGTTAGAAAAAAATAGTTTAGTATCTGGGCATGTGTAGGATCATGGTATGCCAAAAAGTGGCAATGGAGAAAAAAATATGTGTTTCTACGACTCAAAAATGTGAAAATGCCGAGTTGACTTTATGTGGCTCGGGTGACTACCCAAGCAAAGCCCAAACCTAGATTTAAAAATTGGATATCCGATTGAAATCAAATATCCGATCCAAATCGGATATCCGATTTGGATCGGATATCTGATCTAAACCGGATATCTGATTTTATATACATATATATATCTCTATTTCGGGCCAAATGAAACCGACTAAAACTCATTGTCATTCGACTTAACTGCGGCGGGTGCACAGTGGAAAGCACAAATCAGATATCCGATTTCAAATCCATCCGCAACAGGTTAGATTCTTGATTTTTTATTTGCTCTAATCAAATTTTCAATTAGATTTGTTTAATTTTAGTTGATTTTTTTCAAAATAGGGTTTTTTGATTAATTTTTTATGAAAAATTTGAGTTTAGCATGGATTTTGATGAAAATTGAATGTTTGCAATGGATTTTGATGAAAATTGAATGTTTGCAATGGATTTTCACTTAAAAATAGTGTTTTTTATGTATTTGGATTAAAAATTAGAGAATTTTATAGATTTTTGTTAAAAACTAGGGTTTTTGTTGGATTTTAAAAAAAAACTAGGGTATTTTTATACTATTTTCATTTATATTGTCTGATTTTAATTAGATTGATTTGTTTTTATATTTAATCAGGCATTATGGCTGCATGTATATAAAATTAAAATTTTGTGCATTTCTAAAAGTATTCCTATTGGCAGACCTAAACATCTTCAATTAGGATCCTCAGATACTATATCTCATTTTTAGATTTTAAATTTAACAAAAATCAACCTCATCAGTCTAGGGTGCCAATTCCCTGTCCAATCAGTTTTGACAAAGATTTGGATCATAGTTCTATCTCTATGATTCTTATGTTGTTTTGGGTTTTGTGTGTGCAAATTATTTTAGTTTTTGTGACTATTTTGTGTTTTCCCTTCATTGTATGAGCATTAAATTGTTTTGAATCTTGTAGAAAATTTATGAGCTTCATGACCTTGTGTCACTTCACTAATACCCACGTGAGATGTAGTTGTAGACTTATGGCTTCCTATGTTGCAATCATAGCCAATGTTGAGCTTGATTCTTATAACTCTTTCACTCAACGTATTATGTCTACCCAATCCATCTTATATTCCCTCCCTAGTCCTACATTACCCATGTCTTTTTTGTAACCTAACATTTATGTGGACTTGGCATATGTTATTTCTAAGGTCCCCAATGATAATCTAGAATAATTGGATAAAGACCTACAATGAATTCAACAATTCTTAAGCATTGAACCTTTGGATGGAGAAGCAATCCCTCTTTTGGATAGCATTGGGAAGTTGGTAAATGATTAGGAAGGGATAGAAGTGTTACGTAGCCTAGCTAATATAGTAGATTCTAATATTCCTTTGGTAGCTAGTTTCACGAAATTTTTGACTAATGCTCAAAATCCTTTTGGAAAATAAGTTTCCTCTCCCACAATAATGCCTTCTATTCCCAACTTTACACCTCCAGTCATAGCATCAATTACCTCCTTTACACAACTCATTAGTGATTTCCTCCAACACTTTCAAGTGAACATCACCTCAAGTTACATTAACAAATTTAGTTCATTGTAATCAAGGACCTAAAGAGAAAATAAAAAACTTTATGAAATGATACTAATCCCTTTATTTGAAATTCTCCTATAGTCTTCAAGATGTTGACATTCAAAGGGTGTTTATAGGTAACTTACAACCTAATATTCAAGATAAGAAATTGCTAATGAAATATCCATCCTTAACACGTTTTTGTATAACCCTTCATGATTATCGAATATCGATTAGTTGGTATGAAGGTACCCCTTCATAGGCTCCTATTGGTCAATCATATAAGTCATGCCTCAAAACAACTATCAATCATTTAAAAAGAAAAACAAAAAATTCATTACTTGATAAACATTCATGTCAAACTGCTAATAATATTGAGACAAAAGTAACTACTGTAAACATAACTCTAGATATAAATTTAGGCCATGAGATAGGAAATTTTCATAGTTGTTTGATTCTCTCCATGATCATGTTGCAATTTTTAAACAAGAATATGATTCAACTTCCTCCAATTAATCATATTCAAACAATTAAACCTTTACCACCAAACTTTAATGCAAAATATTTTTTTCAATATCATCGTACACCTCACATGATATGGAAAGATGTAAGCATATTTATAACCAAGTGCAAGACCTCATTCTAATCAAATCCAGTTGGATGACCTATTAATGACAAAGGAAATAAATTGGTTTTTTCACCTAATCAATACTTACAAATATTTACAAAGCCCATTGCCAACTCATTCAACAAACTTTGTTCAATACAATGATAATGAAGAAGATGATAATGATTTTTCCATCTTTATAAACATTATTAATATTCAAAATCATAAAGGAAAACCAATATTTTGTTTGACATTTCTTTTACATATATTGATTCTTCTATAACTACACTTGATGGTCTTCTTTATATCAAGTTTGCAGAAACCCGAAAAGGGGAATACTCATTGATCCCATGTACATAGTGAATATGATCAAAAAAGAGTTATTGTATGTACATGAACTTTATGCAGATGATTATGAACAATCAAAAGCATGATTAAAAGCTCATGATGGTTATGGTTTCCCTATAATTGGTTTGATAACTCTCCCAATAAAGGTTGGACCTAAATAGTTGGGTGGTTTTGATAGATTTTTTATGAAAATTTTGAGTTTAGCATGGATTTTGATGAAAATTGAATGTTTGCAATGGATTTTGACTTAAAAATAGTGTTTTTTATGTATTTGGATTAAAAATTAGAAATTTTATAGATTTTGTTAAAAACTAGGGTTTTTGTTGGATTTCAAAAAAACTAGGGTATTTTTATAATATTTTCATTTATATTGTCTAATTTTAATTAGATTGATTTGTTTTTATATTGAATCGGCATTATGGCTGTTGACAATGAAAATGCACCAATTCCACCTCCTCCACCTCCTCCACCTCCTCCACCTCCACCTCCTCCACGTCCTCCACCTCCACCTCCTCCACCTCCACCACCACCACCTCCACCACCTCCACAGCCATCAATTCAAGAATTAATTTCTAAAAAATTGCAACAATTAAGGGGCATTTCTGAAGTTTATACAAGACCCCCTCGATTATCTTTGATGTCAAACACAATGAAAGAAATAATTAAAAATATAGAAACCCTCTCCTCGCAACAATAATGCCTTTCATTCGTGGCGAGAAGACATGAGAAAATATTATGCATGTGGATTGTCCTATGATGATGTGAAAGATCTTGGAATAACCAAAGACCAAATAGCCTCTTTATTTGTTAACCCCTGCACTGGTTTTCCAGTTAATGTTAATAAAACAAAACTTTCTATAAAATGGTGCACTCATAGAGACATTGTAGAAAACTTTTGGGATCGTTTGTGTATGGTTTTTTTGAAACCACTGCACAACAATTTGGATGTACCATTTTACTTTATAAAAAAATTATATGCTGACTTTGTGTTAGGGCATCATGTCAATTACTTTAACATTAGACCCTTCCAGGGCATTGGTGGAGGTATGCCCCAGGATAGAGCAGGGGCAGTTAGAGTAATACCTCGCGCACATGTTCCCCTCCCTCGCCTTCCTCTGCCACCTCCAGTATACCATCTAGATATTATGCAGGATGCGGCCACATAGACTATCCACGCTATTCACTCTTTGAGTGGTCTTTTGGTTTCACATGCTTCTGTAGTAGCTCAGCCACATTCTGGTGATGTTGGTGATGGCTCGAGTGCTGCTGCATCATCCTCGTTAGGTCCACATATTTGTGTACCACATACTTGCTCCATGTGTCCAATATGTTGGTCCTTCTCACAACTACCAAGCATCCCCTGACACTGGATATGGGACTTACCTATGTGGACATTATAGATCGATTTAGGGGAGTGGAGCAATAATGCAGTCCTCTCTGCCAGAGAGGGGACATTGGAATAGTGACAGTAAAATTTAAGTTGTGAATTCATAACTTGCATTTGTTTTTAAATGAATATTAATAAGAGATAGTATAATGTACTAATATTTATTTACATGGTCTATTTAACAGTTGATGTCCAAGGAGGAGCTGAAAAATGTGACGGATAGCACCCCGAGGGCCATTTCATTTGGCCTGGACACGCACACAGTATATATTTTTGCACTCACTCATTTACATTTATTTGTTGTATACTTTCTTGTCCTTTGAATTGTCATTAAAATGAAATTATATAATAACTTATATGTTTATCTTATTTTCCTCTTGTAGGAAATACCTTATGCGAGTGAGGTGCAGCCTTGTCCAGATTATGGAAGTGTAATGTTGGATAAGGGCAAGATAATTGAACTCAAATTTGATTGAATTAAGAATTTTAAGATCTTATATTGATTATACATATATTGACATAGATTGGTAGTTTCATATGTACTTGTCATTTTTATGTGCAGGGAATTATGAGCTATACGTCCTTGTTGACAAGTGACACAATGCCCAAAGCAATACGTATTGGAACACTTGAAGGAGTAGGTGTTGAAGCACCTCAAGGAGGAGGTGTCGAAACACCTAAAGGAGATAAAGAAAAAGATCAACCTAAAGAAGTATGTGTTCATTTTATTTTGTGTTTGGTATTTATATGTTCCTATTACTGACAATTGTATGCTAACTTGGATCACTTTTATGTTTTTGTTCACCTATATAGATTGAAATTACAAAAGATGGTTTGGTCAATTCTTTGAGAGGGGCATATTCTAGAACTCCTGACCCTTTGAAGAGACGGATATTTCAGGTAATCAAGATTACAATTTTAGAGTTCAATTATAATTTAATGTATATTGATTTTGATGTTAATTATTCAATTTTAAATTATATAGTATAACTAATCTTAATTGTGGTTTGACTTTTTCTTGTGCAGCTACCTTCAGAGGCAACGAGTGCTTCAAAGAGGCTCCATTTTGATGATCCACTAGTAGTTTAGGATGAGATAGACATTTTGGCATGTAAATATTGAATAGATACTGAGATGGCATATGCCACATATTGTAAAATTTTGTTTGAGTTGGCATTGATGCCATTTTGTATATGGACATACACTTGATTATTGGATAATTTGATATATAGAAGTTGACAATCGAAATTTAATTGCCTCCTCATGTGCATAATTAAACTCTTTGAAAATTTAATCAAGTGAGCAATGGTTAAATATCTTGATGTACAATAGCATAAAAGGAATGGTTATATTATGTAGTTTACTCATATTGCTGATTACATTGCATTGCACATCTTTCAAACTCAAAGCATTACCTCACATTGCATAAGTAATAACTAGATGTCATATTTAAAAAAATTTCACTACAATAATATAGTTTTTACAAAGTCAACCTAAGCAATTATGCAATTACTTCACAATACATAACTAATAATTAAAAATTTATTCATATTATTGATTACATTGCATTACACATCTTTCAAACTCAAACCATTACTTCACATTGCATAAACATCCACTCCAAGCACCTATCCTTCATGTACCTGCCTTTTACCTTAGTCAAATAAATGCTAGGCACCAATTTTAGTTAGTCTTGTCAATCTAGGTGCCTATTCTCATCCATCATGCCTCTCAAAACATCATTTTAGATCTTCCCAGGCACCATTTTTACCTGCTGCTCACTGCTTCATGACTACTAGGCACACTTTCAAAAGCCTCATGTCGCTAACTCACCTTCCAGTTAGGTGCATGTTTTGGCTGATGCTCTATAAAAGACCTCTCCTTTGAAGATACTTTAGCAGGTTGGAAACATGAATACCAATGCTAAAAATAATTTTTTCTTTCACTGCCAAGCAAAAAATAGCATGCTAAAACATTCCAACACAATGACAAAGGCATGTGACACATATAACGAAATCATCTTTATATATACACTAACACATACCTAGACTTTCAAATTAAATTAATTAACCCATGCAAAAACAAAATCACAAGAACTCAAGAGCACACAAATTAGTCACTCACACACAAACTGTAACCAAGCTAGCTTATGAGATTCAAGAAAATAGGTGTAATAAGAAAACCTTCACAGTGATTTAACTTGAAAAGTTGTTTTCGATCCACCAATTCACCAGAGTTTCCATCATTCTTTCCCTTTTCTTCATATTCCATAACAGGATATGGTTCTCTTTTCAACCCCTTTGCTCTACCCCTTTTCGTTTGATTTTGATCTTCTAGGTTCTTATTGTGTATGTTATTACTTGTATTTTCATTATTTTCCAGAGAGGGTGATGGTTCCTTCTTTGATGTAGTTGGCCTCCCTCTTTTAACCCCTTTCTTTCCCATTGCTTTTACTAGCATAGCTTCTGATTCTATAGTCACTATCAGGTTGAACAAGAGGAGCAAGTAAACAAACATAATTTGCAATCTTTCCTTCCTTTATTTATTTCATTACCCCAGTTACTACTTTCAAATTTGACTAAAACATTATTCAAAATGCAGCGTATATGGTATAGTACAATGTGGCATGAAAATGAATCTCTGCTTCATACAATATAATAATCTACTTCAATTGGAGTCCAGTATAAAATATATTAAAGGAGGACTATATCTAATAAGAACAAGATAGAGATTAATAACTTGGATGAATCACTTGTAACCAAACTTAGTAGCCCAAGGGAAGACTTTCCAACAACCCATAAAAATGTTCTATAATATCATGAAAAAAGTAAAGCATTAGTAAGTCAAGGATCTTATTATATTACATGGTAACAAGGCTCTTCATTCTTCTATGGAGAGACATCATCTACATTTGCAATGGAGTCTTGATGCTTAGGTCTATCTGAACAATGTTTGGAAAAGTGACCAAACTTATCACACCAAAAGCATTGAATTTTTTCAATTCACAATGAAGGTTTGGACAATGAAGCTCTTTTATTTGGGCTGCAGATCAAACTAACTGAAAAAAGAGACAAGGGGTCAGAAGTTCTAATCTACTTCCTAAGAATTCAAGAGACGGTATTGACTTGATGAAATGAAACCAAACATTGTTTCGCCACGCAGAAATCGAGCCAACTACGCAAAGCCATTGTAATCTTCAAGGAATTAAAGTTGCAAAGTGGTACAACATTCATTTCACAACTCATATGACCAAATGGACTATTCCAATGCGTTTGTATGGGTACGTTTACGCTAGGGATGGTCCTCTTTTGCACCCAAATATGCCGAATCACTCTGACCTACATTGGACCGACGATTTCCCTTAAGAGTCCAAAGTGCTAAAAGGCAGCAATATTTGAAGGGCTATTTATCAAAGACCATGGGGCATACAGACACTCCGTCAAAAGCTATGTGATCATGTTGGGACCATCTACGAAAACCTCTCTCAGTTTTTGCTATCTCGGAGGCATTTTCCAATGGTGATGACTTTTCAGATGAGGGAAAAGTTGCCAGATGCAAGCAATGTAAAGTTGCAAAGTGGTGCAACATTCATTTCACAACTCATACGACCAAACGGACTATTCCAACGCGTCTGTATGGGTACGTTTACGCTAGAGATGGTCCTCTTTTGCACCCAAATACGCTGAATCACTCCGAGCTACATTGGACCGACGATTTCCCTTAAGAGTCCAAAGTGCTAAAAGGAAACAATATTTGAAGGGCTATTTCTCGGAGACCGTGGGGCATACAGACACTTTTTCGAAGGCTACGTGATCGTGTTGGGACCATCTACGAAAACCTCTCTCGGTTTTTGCTATCTTGGAGGCATTTTCCAATGGTGATGACTTTTCAGATGAGGGAAAAGTTGCCAGATGCAAGCAGTGTAAAGTTGCAAAGTGGTGCAACATTCATTTCACAACTCGTACAACCAAACGGACTATTCCAACACTTCTGTATGGCTACGTTTACACTAGGGATGGTCCTCTTTTGCACCCAAATACGCCGAATCACTCTGAGCTACATTGGACCGGTGATTTCCCTTAAGAGTCCAAAGTGCTAAAAGGCAGCAATATTTGAAGGGCTATTTCTCAGAGACCATGGGGCATATAGACACTCCGTCGAAGGCTACATGATTGTGTTGGGACCATCTATGTAAACCTCTCTCAGTTTTTGCTATCTTGGAGGTGTTTTCCAATGGTGATGACTTTTCAGATGAGGGAAAAGTTGCCAGATGCAAGTAGTGTAAAGTTGCAAAGTGGTGCAACTTTCATTCCGCAACTCGTACAACCAAATGGACTGTTCCAACACGTCCGTATGGGTACATTTATGCTAGAGATGGTCCTCTTTTGCACCCAAATATACCGAATCACTCTAAGCTACATTGGACCGGCGATTTCCCTTAAGAGTCCAAAGTGCTAAAAGGAAGCAATATTTGAAGGGCTATTTCTTGGAGACCGTGGGGCATACAAACACTCTGTCAAAGGCTACGTGATCGTGTTGGGACCATCTACAAAGACCTCTCTCGGTTTTTGCTATCTCAGAGGCGTTTGCCAATGGTGATGACTTTTCAGATGAGGGAAAAGTTGCCAGATGCAAGCAATGTAAAGTTGCAAAGTGGTGCAACTTTCATTCCACAACTCGTATGACTAAACAGACTGTTCCAACATGTCTGTATGGGTACGTTTATGCCAAGGATGATCCTCTTGTAATTGTAAGTGCTAAAAGGTTGGATCAAGCTTGTGCAGGTTATAACGTCATCTTTAATTGTAATTGTGTTGTGCAGGTTATAACAACATCATCTTTAATTGTAATTGTCATCTTAAATAGTATTACAATATAACAATAATAATAAAACCATGTTCTAAAAAACTACCATCAAAGTGATAGGTTAAGTATGATAAAAATCTAGTTTTATTCATTATGTGAGATCAACTCTTTTCAATATGTTTATGCCACATGCTATTATCATTCACACCTACAAACCTTATTATTGTGCAATCACAAGAGTTAAAGAGGTTTAGTAACATTATATATTGTGAGTTTAAACTTCTTTCCCTATAACTTTAGGAAGCCTTGGTAAATTTAATACCTTGACTAGATGACTAAGATAATATTATAACCTATTTTTTTAATTGTATACGCATAAAATGGTCATGTCTATAATCCTGGCAATTAATTAAATATTTATTATTTAATTAATTTCTTCTAAAGTCCTCTACATATGATTAAATTTAATTAATTTAATTATATTGTTCATTCATCTTATTCTTCTTTTATAATTAAATAAATTTACTTTATTTAATTATTTTCATACATCCACTTAATTAATTAAATAAATACATTCTATTTATTTAAATTAATTATCAGTGTTTGAATTTAAATTAAATCTTTTGATTTAATTTAAGTTTAAATATTTCCCCTTTCTTCTATTTTAATTCTTCTTCTAATTAATTAAATGTTTCATTTAATTAATTTCATAAAAGTGATTTAATTAAATAGATCTTATTTAATTAAAAATATCTTATGATTTCTTTCTAAATTCAAAATTAGGTATTTTAACCTAATTGTGCAATCTTCTCATATCATAATTAAATATTTTATTTAATTATGAGATATTCTGCTTTTTTTCAATAAAACTGATTAAAGCTCTTTTCTCACCACAAGTTTTCTTCTGCTTTTAAAAGCTTAATTAAATATTTTATTTAATTGAGAAAAGCTGAATGTGCTCCACAAATAAATAATTGATTTTTTTAATTAATTATTTATCAGCTTTTAATCTTTCTTTTATTCTTATCTTGTCTTCTTTTTCCTCTTTCATAATAAAATAGAAAAATTTGTTTCTAGGGTTCTTCTATCTTATCCTTCAGTTTCATCTTTCTTCAACCGTTTGATCTGTCAGGAATTATCACAATCGTCAATCGAGATAGCCAATCAGAATCAGTCAGAAAGCCCTATAAATACTTGTGTGAATCCAAACATTGATAATAGGCAAATAGGCAATTAAGTAGAGTTTATGCATTTAATTCATTTAGTATTCATTTATCATAGCATCTTGCTTATTTCAAGTTTCTTAGCTAAAATCATTATCATAGCTTAATCATGCATTCATATCATAGCAAAATCTCGTTCTTTAGGAAGACAGTTTGTTGAGCCTAGCCCTTAATCTGAGAACACAAGGCTGGAATCTACAAAAACACTAAAGATAGAGGACGATAGGACGACAACAGGAACAGGATACTGAGTTTGCACATTTCTACTCCTTTTATAGTTTTGTTTTTGTTATAATGTTCTATTGGTGTGTTTGAACTGATTTTAATTCTTACACTCGATTTTCACACACACATTAAATGGCACCCACCGTGGGGCCTATGCCCCGATTTTAGACTTCTTTCTTGCAGGTTTTCTTGCAGGTTTGCTTACAGGTTTTCTGGCATTCGGCAGCGCGTTTCGGAAGATTCGGGAAATTTTTATTTGCAGGTACTTCGGCGCATCTGGGCTCTGTTTCGGCGCATCTGGTCATTTCTGCGGCGCATCTGGGAAACAGAGTGGCGCATTCGTCACTTTCGGCAGCGCATATAGACATTTAGTTAGCGCATTTAGGATTTTCTTTAGCGCATTTAAAATTGTATCAGAAAATTAAAAAAAAAATCTCTGCATTTAGAATAGCGCATATAGTCTCTGTTTTCGTGCATCTGGGTAGCAGAATTGCGCATTTGGTTTCTGTTTTAGCGCATTTATGTAACAGAGTTGCGCTTCTGGTCTCTGTTTCTGCGCATTCGGGAGACAGAGCTTCACATCTGGAACTGTAACAGAGATTCTGAGTCTGACGCCTTCCGCAGACAGAATTTCTTTTATTTTATGTTGGGTTTAAAATGAATCAACCTAGGGTAGCCACGACATCTTTTATCATGCAGTTAAAACGAACCCCATGTCTGTTGTGAAGCAACATCTTCACCTAGATTAAATCACATTTGATTTTGGTGCACATAAAATGAATCTGTCTACTCTTATTGACTGTGCTTGAAGGTGGTAGGTGATTATGCTCTCACCCTGTGCAAACTAGGTGATCAGAAAACCAGACCCACTTTTCCCTGTGTAACCCTGATTTGATAATCGAAGTATCCTCTCCCCTTGCGCACTTGTACGATCCTGGGTGCAAGAGAAACGGTTATTGACTCTAGAAATTGGGCCTGCCTTAAGGGAAAAAGTACTCACCTTAAGGGACGACTCAAACCGGCAACGGAGCTAAGGCCAAGCTACCCCCGACCGGTATATAAATGTAAATCTTAAGGGAAAACCTAAGGTTGCTTGTGCGGATGTGTCATACGGACGGAGTTGTACTCCCATAAACCCTGTTGAGCTTAACCTCTTCAGGCTGGAGTGCCACCTTAATGGTGATTAATCTCTTGCCCCATGTATGGCCACTCGAACGGGGGTCCCGAACTAAATACCATTGTTTAGAAAGCCAAAAACCTTCTATTTGCTAGTCCAGCACCGGTCGGTGTGAAGCCTTCCACACTTTCGCAGTCAATAGTAGAGGTGATCAGCTCGCCATGGGAGTTTCATGGGGGTTGGAAGCTTGGTTGGCCTGAGAAGAGAGTGCACTGTAAGGGGGAGCCCGTGCAGCCAAGCTTCTGGATTCACACGCTACTGATATGCGGTTGGGGAAACCCACGTGGAGTCTAGCGGATATTGTCCTGGCCTAACCTAGGTTGTGCTTGTCTTATTATGTGCTTGGTTATGAATCAACTTAAATCAGACTGTTTGCTGTGCTTTCCAAACATTAATTCAGATAATGGATCATCCAAAAATGAACATGACAAATTTCAGCTAAAAACTGGTCAAAACTGTCCTAGAAATAAACTGCTTTAGCACACCTAGGGGAAAACTCCAGCGCATTTAAGCTCTGTTCTAGCGCATCTGTGTTCTGTTTTAGCACATTTAGGATTTTCTGCTGCGCATTTGTTCTCTGTTTCTGCGCATATGATATTCTCTGCAGCGCATTTGACTATTTCTGTAGCGCATTTGAGAAACAGAGTAGCGCTTTTAGGTTTTTGTCACCGACCCGACTTTCTAAGATTTTACTCCCATGTTAAGAAAGTGGAAATCAACCAAGTTCACCAAGAAATCAGTTTTCAATAGGATCAAGAAGCCCAAAACAAATTTCAGTTACAAGAAGACTTTAGATCGCAGAAAATTCCTGTATAAGAGTCGAGACGTCTTGCTCCATTATCGCACATTCCTCCATAGATACCAAGACTACATTAGAAGATTCACCGACGATTATGCTGTAGAACCGTTGGCTACCCAAGCTTATTATCAAAGATTAGCGTTATCTCAACGTCATAATTTGAATCAACCTCTTGAGTTTGAGAACATACCACAACCTTCAATTGAATATTCAACGCGTCCCAATCAGATCCTTCAGTGACCATATTCAAGGATTTCTTACATATGCCTATTTTTACGAGATCTCAACACAACAAAGCAGGAGAAACACCTCAAAAAGAGGGTGAACGAGGTAGTCCTCTTTTTAGTGTAAGTCGCAATCCCCTTTTCAGTAACAACAATATGGCTGACGGAGAGGAGAGTTCAATACTTAAGAGCAAAAACATGAACAAAACTCCTATAGGTAGTGATGATGAACAAGACGACGAACTTGAACTTAGAGAGGCAGAACAAAATCCCAAGTTTCTTAAAGCCCTTGAAAAGATTATACAACGTGACAAAGAGAAATACTTTCTTTTTCTAGCAGATCAAGGAGCTAAATTGCCTAAAGACTTTGATACTGAGAAATTAAAAACCACCGAGGAAGAGCCATCCCCACCTGAATATGCCTCCTTAAAAAAAGAGTTTAGAGAGATACAGAAAAAAATCAAAGAGTTAGAAGGAGGAACCACAACCAAGCAGTACACTTTGGATGACATATGTCCTTACCCTTTTGATAGAAGTCTCAACATGATTCCATTTCCTAAACACTGTGAAATCCCCAGATTTGATCGTTATAATGGAAAATCGGACCCAGTTGACCATATTAGAGACTTTCGAAACATGACATTGGAATTTGCCCATGAAGATACATATTTATTGCGATTATTTCCTCGAAGCCTTGGAGTCAACTCTATGGAATGGTTATCTAAGATTACACCTCCTATTCGAACATTTGAAGAACTGATGAATTTATTCATAAAACAATACTCCTACAACGTTCAACATCAGATCACCATGATTGATCTTTGCAAAGTTACGCAAAAACCTGGGGAATCTTTCACTACCTTTCTTCAAAGATGGAGGAGAATGTTTGCTAGGTACCCCCGTCATGTCCCTGAAAAGGAGAAAATGGTTACTTTCATCAATAGCCTCAACTCAGAAATGAGTTATCGTTTAAATCTGCATTGTCCACCTTCCTTTGAGAAACTGATTGAAGATGCCCTCACCATCGAAAGTGCTTTGGTCAAAAGAGGGACCATAAAACTTGATAGGGACAGTCCTGCCTCATCTAACCATTACAACAATCAGGACAAGTCCAAGTTTTGGACCCGCAACAAGAATGTTGTAAATGATGGAGTTGTAGATGCAAATCATGTCACGACTAAGCCATTTATCCTGAACACTCCTCGTAACAATAATTACAACCATGTCAATTCAGTCGCAAATCAAGGAAACAATCATCCCCCTCCAACGAACTACAATCAAGGGACTACCAACAACCAAAACCACTGGAACAACAACAACAACAACACTACAGGGAATACCTCAAGCACGAAACCACAATGCTTTCCATTCTTCTCCAATAGAAGAGCTTTTACTCCACTAGGACAATCCTTAGAATCGGCTTTTAAAGAGGTCATGGCAAAGAACGTCCTTATGTTACCCCCACAACGCAATTACGAACCTAATGTAAAACCTCCATCATGGAACGAAGCTTATTTTTGCGATTACCATAGGTGCAGAGGTCATCATACAAACAGCTGTCAAGGTTTGAAACACGCTATTCAAGATCTCATTGACAAGGGTATTATCACAGTAGAAGGACAACAAAAATCCAACGAAGATCACCAAGCATTTCGAAATCCTCTACCAAATTATCAAAAGGGAGAATCTTCTGACAAAACTGTGAACCAAATTGATGATAATGTAATCCGTCACCTCTATACGGATGATGAGCGAGTCAATGTCATCAAAATCAAAGAGAAAGTAGACAATGGGCAAGTAAACGTCACAACAAGAGCACAAGCTAAGGTTGTTTTGAAAGGTACCTCCTCAAAATCCAATGAGACCTCTCCTCAACACCAATACGACTTAGTTAACCAACTTCGAAAAACTCCAGCCCAAATCTCCATTTTCGAACTTCTAAAGATTTCCCCTGCACATAGGGAGATTTTGGATAAAACCCTCGTTGAAACGACTGTATCTACGGATTTGGATGTGAATCGATTTCAAACCATGGTAGGACATTTGTCCTCTCCCACATGCCTTTCATTCTCAGACAAAGATGATGTTTCCCTAACTCATCCCCACAATTCATCATTATACTTAGAGGTCATGATCCAGAAATTCCGTGTCAAACGTGTTCTAATAGATGGAGGGGCTGGTCTAAACATATGTACTTTGAAGGTGATTCAAGCATTAGGATTTTCCGAAGATTCCATTGATCCTAGAAGGAAGATTACCATTAAAGCCTATGATGATGAGGAGAGAACGTCTAAAGGTCTAATCATGCTACCAATCAGAGTGGGACCTGTTATCAAAAATACCTTTTGCCAAGTTTTAGAGCGAGATCTTGCATACAATATCTTGTTGGGTCATCCTTGGATCCATGAGATGCAAGCTGTTCCATCCACTTACCACCAATGTCTTAAGTTTCCATATGATGGACAGGAATTACTATACCAGCTGATAACTCAAACGCCCAAACTTGTGCCAATGTCAAAGCTCATCAAGATACTTTGGTTCCGAATAATCGAGAAGCACTTGCTGATACTTCTTCTCAACATGCTACACACATCAGTCAGTTAACTAAAAGTTTTGACAAGAAACTACAGTTCAAGGAAAGTGGAGTTGGGGAATATTCCCTTTGTCTTGCTAATCTACCTACATCTCCTCGATCACATGGGAAACCTTCTATTACACCACAACAGATATCAGCAGCATCAACATCAGCACAGGTACAAACAGAGCCCACTACCAAGTTCAATGGACAATTTATCAAAGAAAAATTTCCCATGGGAGATCCTAAGGACACAACAATTCTAGATTGGCTCTATAAAGATGAAGAGGACACAATTCTAAATGTCATCTTACCAATAGAACAATATGGGAAAGGATATTCTATCATGCAAAAGATGGGATATGATAATGGTCCTCTTGGAAAGAGAAAAGAAGGCATAGTTGAGCCTATCCATCTTCCAGGACTTGTGGCATATGATAAAACTGGAATAGGCTATGAAGCTACCCAATCTAAACAATCCCAAGGTAATGTTTGTACACTGCAAAAAGGTTCCGATAAGAATGAAACATGTTTGGTATCAGTCCTGAATTACATTGAAAATAACTCTGACACAGATTCTGCTGAATATGAATGGGATACCATCCATGATAACAAATTTTGGAGAGACAAAGAGGTAGATGTCATACAAAAATATACGCCCGCTTTGATCAAAGGAGAAGGTTCAGGATCCCAACCACAAGAATCTGAACCACAAAGTAACTATGAGTCTAGTGATACTGAGTCAGATTTTAACGAACAAAATTATCAGGAGAATAGTCCCATCATTGACCTATCTCATACCACGGATCCTACCAATAACTCTGTCTTGACCCTAACCATCGCCAATTTTACACAACCAGACGATGTCCTACCATTAATTCATCCTGATCTCATTGACTGGGATCTTACCGAACCTATGGATATACCTATTTTTCCAAACGACGAAGCTATCATAAACTTCCTTTCCGCCGAAGATGTAAATAATTGTTCCACTAGCGATTTTTGGTATGAAGTCTGTAATCAGGAGAGTGTCAAGTCTCCTAGCTGCAAAAATGAAAATAAAGATAAACGGTCTAGTGGTGAAAACTAGAATCTGGCAGTACTAGATCAAGCAAAAGACAAAATAAAGAGCGTATCAGATGGTGAAAACCTTTTTGAGGCACCATCTGATGGGACTCTTGACACTCTCCCAGAGCATTATCATGAGCGATCATCCATCTTGACTGAGCCTACAAAGGAAATCAACATTGCAACTGCAGATAATCCAAGGATCCTATAGATAGCTGAATCTATGACAGCTAAAGAAATCCCAGAGTTCATGAATTTTCTCAAGAAAAATCAAGTCAATTTTGCATGGTCATATGCAGATATGCCCGGCCTTGATCCTGATCTTATTATGCATCATTTATCTATCAAATCAGGAGCCAAACCAGTAAAACAAAAACTCAGAAAGATGAATCCTCATATTGCACTATTGGTTAAAGAAGAACTCAAGAAGCTCCTCGATGCAGGTTTTATAAGATCAATTGACTATGCTGAATGGATTTCCAATATTGTACCAGTAGCAAAGCCAGACAAACATGTAAGAGTATGCACTGACTTCAGAGATCTTAATAAAGCTTGTCCAAAGGATGACTTTCCGCTTCCAAGTATCGACACTATAGTTGATCTAACAGCAGGCCATGCCATGTACTCATTAATGGATGGTTTCTCGGGTTATAACCAAATCAAGATTGCACCAGAAGACCAAGATAAAACAGCTTTCACTTGTCCGTGGGGGACATATTGTTGGAATGTCATGCCTTTCGGCTTGAAAAATGCTGGAGCTACTTATCAAAGAGCTATGACTACGATCTTTCACAACATGATGCACACATTCATGGAAGATTATGTAGATGACATATTGGCAAAATCACACACCAGAGAAGGACACTTGGAGATACTATCTAAAATATTCACTAGATTGGAGAAATTCAAAGTTCGCTTAAACCCTAAGAAATGTGTTTTTGGGGTCACATCTGGAAAACTGTTAGGATATATTGTTTCAGAAAAGGGAATTGAAGTAGATCCTGCTAAAGTTCGTGCAATCATGGAGATGCCTCCCCCAAAGAACATTAGTCAGTTGAGATCCTTACAAGGACGACTCCAGTCTATCCGCAGATTCATTGCACAATTGGCTGAAAAAAGTCTACCATTCACATATCTCCTACATAAGAATGTTCCTTTTAGATGGGATGATAAATGTGAAATGGCATTTCAACAAATCAAGCAATACCTGATGAATCCACCAGTTCTTGTACCACCGACTCCAGACAAACCATTGATTATGTATATTGCTGCAACCGAGACGTCTTTGGGAGCATTATTAGCACAAGAAGACCATGAAGGGAAAGAACGAGCAATTTACTACATCAGCAGAACATTGACAAGACATGAGCTTAGTTACACTTTCATTGAGAAGGCTTGTTTGGCAGTCGTCTTCGCTTCCCAGAAATTCTGACATTACATGCTAGCTCATACAATTAAGCTTGTTTCCAAAATTGATCCACTCAAGTATCTGCTAAGTAAAGCATCACTAACAGGAAGGTTAGCAAAATGGATCATGATTTTGAGTGAGTTCGACATCCACTATGTTGATCGCAAAGCAATCAAAGGACAAGTTATCGCGGATCAACTAGCAGACGCTCCTCTCCAAACAGAGCACCCTTTACACATTGAATTTCCAGATGCCGATGTCTTCACAGTAGACTTTAAGCAGCCATGGTCCTTATACTTTGATGGTTCTTTTACCCAACATGGCTCGGGGGCAGGCATCCTTTTCGTTACCCCTCAAGGGCATACCATTCCTAGGTCCTATAGGCTAATGTTTCCATGCACCAATAACATAGCCGAATATGAAGCACTGATCACTGGACTGAAAACAGCATTGGAATGGAGGATTACCGAGCTACAAGTCTATGGTGACTCACAATTAGTCATTAATCAAATCAATGATGATTATCAGACTAAAGATGACAAGTTGTTACCATATAAGAAGATGATTGATGACTTCAAGAAGTATTTTGTGGACATTCAGTTCACACAAATTCTGAGGATTGACAACAAAGCAGCCGATGCTATGGCTACGATCGCCTCATTGATACAACTCCCAGACAAACAGAATCGCTATGAATTTCTGGTGGAACAATTATTTACGCCTACCTATGACACACCTGAAAGCCAAATTATCTGCCACCTAGTAGGATCCGATTCACCCTGGTATGGCAAGATTTATGCATACCTAAAAGATGATATATTACCACTTGACTTGTCCCGCAACCAAAAACGTAACTTTATCCGACAATCCTCTCGATATACCCTTATTGTTGATACCCTTTATCACCGTGGTCTTGATGGTACTTTACTTCGATATCTTGACGTGGCCGAATCACATTAAAGCTTTACAGGAAGTTCATGGGGGCATTTGTGGTACTCATTAGAGTGGACTAACCTTATCCAAAAAATTGATTAGAATGGGTTACTACTGGCCTACAATGGAAAGGGAATCATTTACCTTTGCTAAAACATGCTCACAATGTCGGATTCATGGGAATCTTATTCATGCTCCTGCACAAGAACTTCATTCGTTTACACCCACCTGGCCGTTCTCTCAATGGGGGTTAGATCTAGTGACAAGTCATCAATAACTAACTAGAGAAATGAGCATAAGTTCATCATCACAACAATGGAATATTTCACTAAGTGGATTGAGGCAGTACCTCTCTCTAAAGTCACTGGAAAACAGATCTCATCCTTCATTCTCAATTACATTATTTGTCGATATGGTATTCCTAATGCCATTATTATAGATAATGGTCGACCATTCAAAAATCAGGATGTTGATGAACTTTGTGAAAGATTCCATATTCAGCACAGATATTCCACGCCTTACTATCCTCAAGGGAATGGACAAGCAGAGGCCTCAAACAAAACCATACTAAAGATTTTGAAGAAGATTGTCAATGATTCAGGGAAGGATTGGCATGTTCAACTCAATCCCGCCTTGTGGGCTTACAGAACTAGTATCCAAACGCCAACAGGAGCAACACCTTTTGCCCTCGTCTATGGAGCAGAAGCCATACTACCTTTAGAGGTGGAAATACCTTCCTTAAGAGTATCACTGAAAGGTCTCATAACAGATGAGGATTACAGAGTTTCCCGACTCCAAGAGTTAGAACTTTTAGATGAAAAGAGACAGAGAGCAGCAGACCACTTAAAATCATATCAACAGATGATGGCTCGCAGTTATAATCACAAAGTCAAGCCACACACCTTTCAGGTGGGTGATCTAGTTCTGAAAGAGAACCCACGCAATCAACAAGACAGAGAAAAGAAAGGAAAGTTTGAACCAAATTGGTTAGGCCCTTATGTGGTTATTGCAGTCTACGGATCGGGAGCATACAAGTTATCAACGCCAGAAGGAGACCTATTGGATGAACCCATGAACAGTATACATCTTAAGAAGTATTATGTTTAAGTCAGAAAAAGTCCTGAAGAAATACAAAAACAGCAGAAAAAGTCCTGAAGAAATACAAAAACAGCAGAAAAAGTCCTGAAACAAATCCAAAAAAATCAAAACATCACAAAATACAAAAAAATCAAAAGAGAATGTCATAGGGTGAAAACCTGGCAAACAGGCAGTCTATTGACAGAAAAATCCAAAAAAAATTAAAAAGAAAAAAAAAAAAATGCAATAAATACAGATAGTGAAAATTTGGCAAACAGACGCTATTTGTACCTCTCCATCTATTAGTTCCTGTTTTGCACTTTACCTTTTCAAAAGCTTTCCTTTTTTCACATCTCTTTTTCTGCATCTTGAGGTCATTAATCGCACCACCCTGCCGTCATTTGCCTAGAGAGTTAAAACGTCTTACCATGGCTTGATCGTTTGTACATATTCCTTTCCGCAAGTTGTGTCAATCAACAAGGCAAAAACCCAACTGGGGGCACTTAACTTTCAGAGCATACTAAAACAGCTAGACCATGACATAGCAATACGAGCATGCCAACAAAACAACAAACTCCTTTGTCAATGTTATCCGCTCATGACACATTTTTCAGCAAGCTATCATGTCACTTGTCTATTGGATGATCCAAATAATCTGAATAATGTAGGCATTAACAGTATTACATGTTTGATTAAAAGTTGTTTGATTTTCGATATCATTACTCGGGAGCATACTCAATGATGTACTGCACTAGAGTAGCAAGGAATGAGAATGATTTTTCTTTGTCTGCTGTCTTGAGGTTAACAGCCCAATCTGATGCAAATATGTCAAAGGACATGACGCTCAAAGCAAATATCATTGATGATAGTTCCACATTTGCATCAGAACGGTGGTTAATCTTTGTCTGTTTATGCAAGAAATGCTCAGGTCATCTCGGTTCAATTATACCTCGATGCTTGTGTTCGCTTGCTATATCAAAATCCATGAAAGTTGTACTCTGGTCATCATTGGCGCTGATTTCCCCTCTGATGCTTGTACATACTTCCAACATTTTAAATGTTCTATGATGATTCAAGAAGGCTTATAATAGGCTCAACAAACTGGTTAGTTTCATATAGTTGCATGTTCATTAGCTCATTATATATATCTGCATATTGGATTCATATTCGTATTTTGAAGGGGTGAATGAGGGTTTTCAAATGGTTGTTATTAAGTTTTGACCTTTTCGTGGAGGACATTTGGACATTTAATTCATTTCATTTCATATCATTTCATCATTCCATTTATCATTTATCCTTTCATTATCATTTGTCATTCATTATTCATTTTTACCATTTCATATCCAAACCATTAATGTTTCATTATCCATTATCATTCATTTATCATTCATCTTTTCATTCATTATCATTCATTTATCATTTCATCATCTTATCATTTATCATTTCATCATTCATCTATTATTTATCATTCATTTATTATCATCTACCGTTGCATTTCCATACACATTCAATAATTTGATATCATGTTATCATTTTACCATATTACCATTCATACCACATTCATCTTCTGCAATATCACGATGCATTTCATACATGGAAAATTCAAAAAGAAATTACCATCTCACATATATACATCATCACAAAATCATTGCATACACATCATAATCGATAGATCATCCTGCATCATAGGGATTAGTCCGCACATGTAATAAAAGCATATCAAAATCCATCTCATAACATACATGCATAAATGTCATATCCATATCATATCATAAATGCATGAACATAAACATCATCAGAAATACCGCCACTACATATCATCACTTATCAAAATAATACAAATGTCCAAATATCCAATGAAACTCATAAAAGGTCAATACATCATACATGATCAAAACTCAGTATACATAATGAATCAAGCCCCAAAAATGGCTAACTAGTCGATGCCCCTGACGGAGCTGGTCCAGAAGGAGGTGGTCTGCCGCTGGTCCCTGCATCAGGATCTCGTCGGGGCCCGGTAACCTCTCTGCCGTGTGTCGATGTCCGGGATCGGGTCCTCGTCTAGCTGTGTGACCTGGGATAGGGCTCTCGCTGCTCAGGAGGGCATAGCTCCTCATATCGAACTCTGTAGTACTCTGCCTCTCTGGCTGCCTCAATTCCCTCTGCAATGGCCTCCCGTAGGGATGTACTCTCCACAGTACCCATCAATCTCTGTGCTACACCCTCAGCCTCCTGTGCCCGCCATCTAAAGGCATCCCTCTCCACTACTAACTGTGCCACCTGAGGATCTGGGGCAGGCATCTGAACCTGTACCTGTGCCGGAGCCTGTGCCTGAGCCTGTGCCTAAGCCTGTGCTTGTGCAAGCTGTGCCTGTAACTGCACTATCATGCTCTGTGCCTGCACCAACTGACTCTGAAGCTGTGCCTGCTGCCCTTGAAAGGTCTGCACCTAACCCTGCAACGCATCTATCTGTGCCTGCTGGGACGAGGATGTCACCCTGATCACAGTCTGTGGCCTGGCACCGGATCTGGATCGCCGAGGAATCTGTACTCTGCCGAGACTATCTAATATCTGTTGTCTCTGCCCATCCCCGTCATCTCCATCATCTCCGTCATCTGAGCTGCTCTCCTCCTCCTCAGCTCCACTCTCCTCGCTCTCCTCTCCCTCCTCCTCTCCACCCATAGCCTCCTTCCCTCCACCCATAGCCTGCTCTCCACCTACCGCACCTCTCGGTATCCCTGCTCCTGGCTGTGGGACTGCTCTGATGGCTCGTGCCTCATCTGGCACTGTAAATCGTGGAAAAGGATGCGTATGAAAGTACTGAGCATAGTCATCTGTCATCCCTGCATCTAGTATGTCTGGCCTGTCCGCCCATACCTCGGGCTGTAAAGAAGTGTACTCTGTGTAGGCTGCCTGGTAGGGAATGCATGGTCCCCATCCTGTGTCCCCCTTGCGCCGCCCATAATGAGCAACGCCTTGGGGCATCCCCTGCGTGAAACCAAACTATCTCAGCACCCGTAGTGCCAAAAACCTCTCAATGATAAAGGGCGTCCGCCCTATCAGGTACCGCGGTCTGCACACAAACGGCATCTCTAACTGATCCATCGTCCATGCCTCGCAGTCTGTGTACGGTCTCCAGATCACTGCATCTACATCATCGAGCACTCGCCGCCAGTACTCTACCTTGCCCAACCTC
>VDFB02000013.1:200267439-200302270 GCA_007258455.2 Sequoia sempervirens | reverse complement strand
ACACCTACTTCTTAATTTTTTCCGAAATTTAAGTAATAATGCATTGAAATTTTAAATTTTCACCAAATAGATTTTGTTTTTTAAAAAATAAACCTAGTAGTTTAGAAACTACATTCAATTTCCCACATAATCTATTCTTACATGTTTTTGAAATAATATAGATAACTTATTCAAATTTTTACGTCAAGTTGCCTAACTCTAATTGTTCTGAATTTTCATTGCCACTTAAGGGCTTGTTTGGCTTATCATGATCCTACACATACCCGTCTAGTTTGACCAAAAATTGTAAACCAATATTTTGGGATCACCCATTGGACACCAAGAACTATATAATTGTCACCAATTCTTACAACATAGAAGTCATCCTTGACTTCATAGTTTCCCAGCTGAATAGACATGTTTGATATCTTCCTGGTGCAAGTGATTGTAAAGCCATCAACCACCATAACTCTAAATCCTTTAAAATCTTCAGTATTGAGTCCTCTTTTGGCTATAATCCTTCATCAATGAAGTTATTTGTTGCTCCATTCTCAATGAGAGCAACAATTTTCTGCCCTCTTAGGACTCCTTGGACCCTAAAAGAATCATTCTTTTGAAAGATAGAAAGTTTTCCAAAAGCTCCCTCACTCTCCTAGTCTTCTTCCACCTCTTCTAGGGCCTCATCTTCCTCTTTCTCCTTGAAATAATATTTTTTTAGACATTTTTGATGTTCATTCATCAACATAATAGACCTTGAAATGGTGGACTTTGCCTCTTTCAAAGCACTTGTGTCCTAAGGCCCATGAATCTTTGCAAGTGAAGCATAAAATCCTCCTTCTAAGCTTGTTTTTGAGGTTATCATCCATCCTTGATGAAAATTTATTGGGCTGATTGGTATCTTTGTGAAAGGACCTCACATCCTTCTTGAGCTATGAAAGGTCTTGGACTAGAATTTTTGTCTTGGAGCTACAAGTTCCATGCTCCTTGATTTTTTGATTTCCTCTTGGAGAGTTGGTGGGTTAAAGGCATTAACCCATTCCCTCAATGGATACATTAGTACTTTAGTGAAAAGGACCACTAATATTCTATCATTGATATTCAAAACCATCATGGAACGTATCTAGAATTCAACAATGTAAGCATCAAGAGAGCCATGTTGTTTTAGTTGTGCAAGGTCTCTAAACTGTATTTCGAGATCTTTCTGATCAAACCTCTCAATGAATTTGTTGGTGAACTCATCATAAGAGGTAATCATGCTATGGAAAAATGTGAGAAGGCCATGATACCACCATTCGTGAGTTTCTCCATCAAGATGTAGAGTGGAAAATTTAATGGCATCCAACTCCAAAATTGGCTTCAATGATAAAGAATTATCCAATTTTTGGACCTAAGCTCTAGTAGTGCACTTTTCACTCTTATCAAAGTGAGTGAAGGTCACTTTCCCTAATGTTATTTGATAGTTTGTTTACATCATTGGGCTCCAATTATCAAACCTTCCACCTCCCCTCATCTTCTAGTTCATGAATTATTTTAAGGTCAAAATTTCTCAAATTTTAGGTGGGAGAGTCACATACTCCACATAACTAGTCCTCACTTCTTCTGCCACAGGAATTTGGGCTTCTTTCTCGGCTAGGAGCTCCTCCCTACAAGTGAAGATGGGATGAAGTATTCTTGGGTTATAACCAATAGTATTTCCAATGGTATTTCCATTACTTCATCTACTATTGTGGACATTTGATGCACTTACTTCTCCATTCTAAAATTGGGGTGTTCCAAGCATTTTTTGATTTTTATTTGCCAATAATTGTGATATCATATCAAGCATGATGTCAAATTTTCTCTCTATTCTAGCATTTAGATTGTTGGGTTGGGTTGGTCCCTTCCCCTTGTGTACCATATCCCTTGATACACTTTCACTATTAGTAGAAGAATCCAAATGGATTCCAAGAATCCCTAAAATTGTCTCTCCTAGAATCAATGGGGGATGGCATTGATTTTTCTTCTATTCTCCGCCATAATACCTTCTTTCTCTTTCACTCATAGATGATTATAGTTGCATATAAAGTGTTGGAGGCACAAACTAATAAGATGATCAGCTTTGATACCACTGTAATAACCATCTTAATTTTTTTATTTTTAACTTGTTAGCATCAAAACATAAGCAATGATAATCAAATTAATCAACTTCCTTACACTTTCAAATCACCTAGATCCCAGTGTTGGAAAGGTGAGAGAATATGGAGGCAAGTATTACATTATAATTATTCTGAAAAGTAAACCACTTGTTCAGTGGGGTGAGTATAATACTTCCACTTATGCAGTGGGTACAAATTGAAAGTAAATCAGCTCTTCCACTTTTCAACAATGAGTGCAAACCGAGAACCACTTATTTAGTGGGATCAGTACAATTAACAACTTATTCAATGGGATAATAAATAATACCACTTATTGAATGGGGTAAGTTTCTACACTCAAATTTGGTCTGGAGGAATTAATTGAATACAAGTTATTTAATTAATAATCTTTAATTCTTCTACTTATAAATAAATTGAAAAAATTATTTATATAGTTCATTTTCTTTAATTCTTCCTATCCTAAATCATTTTCTTCATATCTTAATTAAATGAAAAAAATTAATTAGTTTTTTTTATTTAATTAATCTCCTCTCATTAAATTTGAATTTAAACACATTTCTACTAAATTCTTTCCACCTTCCACCTCATCATGTGTCTCAAGAAATTAAATATTTCTAATATTTAATTTGGCATTTATCCTCGAAAAATTCTAACAAATTTGGGACACTTGGTCTTCATCTTCATTTTATTCCTCTTCACACTTGGCAGTTTTTTCTTCTAAAGGGAACACACTCCCCTTTTCTCTCTAACCTCTTCATCTTGAATCGTCCATTCTCTAGATCAAATCTAGACCATTGATTTCTTCCACCTAGGCTCATTCCTTGGAAAATCTATACTAGACCCTCATTTATATTAAAGGATATAAAGAGAGTTGAGCATAATTACACTCTGAAATTTTTTAGTTAGCATTATCATCTTAGCATTATCATTTTAGCATTAGCATTTTAGCATCAAGTACTTTAATCATGGAATTTTCATTAGCAACATCTTAATTAGAGTATTTGCATCATATAATTTTTAGTAGCATCTTAACATCTTTATCTTTGCATATCATCTACAACTAGTTCAACAATCATGTAATGTAGGAAACATCTTTTGCATTTCCAGTATCTCTCATTCTTCAAGTTGTCATTTGGAAAGTCATGTGCACAAACAATCTGAAAGCAAAATGACTTAAAGAATCCTTTGGGATAGAGGAAAATGAGACACCATTGGGGAATTGTTTGCTTCAATTTGATTGTTATTATTTGAATTCCTTAATATAATGTTTCATTGGTGTGTTGTATAGGTTTTATATTGCTTATTCATGATACATTTTACATACACACATAAATTGGCACCCATTATGGGGCCTAGCCCCATATATAACATTTTCTAGCAACTTTTTGTGAACACCTATGTTTGTGAGTTTCGATGTAGTGCACTTGAAGCCTTTTTCAACGCATAGGTGGTGACTTTCCATGCATCCAAGCTTTGTTCTAGTGCATATAACTACTCTTCCAGCACATATACCCACTCTTCCAGTGCATATTTAGGATTTGGATTTCCTTTTTGTTTTCCATAATAGAGAATTTAGTGTGTTTAATAGCACATCTACTAAATATTTTAGCGCATATGCTCTTTGTTTTAACATACACCTTTATTTGCAAAAGTTTAAAATTTTGGAGACTAATTGGTATCTTTTTGTTTTGCAAGTGCTCTATATGTTATCAAAGACATATCTGAGACTACTAATAATGTTTGTAGGGTCTGGAGTTATTTTCCTTTGATTAAATTAGGCATCTAGTTTAATTACAAGGTTAATGAACATTATGTATGCTATTTTTGTAAAGTGATAGGCCTATGATCTCCCCTTTATTGGGTGACCAAAATACCAGACTCACTCAAGATTCATTTTATTGCAATTGCACCTTTAGAAGGCCTTCCTTAGTGGGAAAAAGTAATCACCCTAAGGAAATGACCTAAGTGGGAACAACTAAAGCCAAGCATTCCAACCCATTATAATCAAACATGAATCATGATGAAAGTCACATTCAATAGTAGTGTGAATTGATAGCCATCCCCAAATCCTTTGTTCTAAAGGTTGGGAGGCCTCCTAAGGGAGTTAATCATTTTCTACACCAAATGGAAACCCTTACTAAGAACTTTAAGTGTAGTAGCCAGCTGATTCAATTCCCAAACATTATAATATTCACAGTGCAAGGGGAGGGAATAATCTACCCCTAAGATACTCACCATATAACTACCAGGGATTTCTAGCCAAAAGTGAAGGAATTGAATTTTGGATAAGAATTTAAAAAGGAAAAAACATGGGCACCCTCTATGGGGTGACACAACTTTGTGAGCTGACATAGTTCTAAGATGTGGTTTGTGATGTCATTAAGGACCCTTGAAATTAGAAGAGCCTTACTAATCTATTTTATATTGTTCAATACTAGTGGAAATCAAAAGAATCAGACCAGATCCTAGAACATACACTTTATGTTTAAATCATAGGATGAAGCAACTATTTTACTACTGGCTTCTATGTTTTAAATCATTATTCAAAAGATCATCCATTAAAACACTCAATTCACTAATTCAAAAACAAGAAAACCAAGAAAACTTTCAAAATGGTGACATTTCTAGTTTAGTGCATAAACTTCATGTTTCAATGCATTGATTTCATAGTCTAATGTATCTAAGCTCTATTCTAGCACATTCACCACATATTTCAGTGCATAAGCTCTATGTTTTGGTGCATTCATCACACCTTTTAGTGCATATAGGGTATATTCTAGTGCATTTGCCTCATCTTTCAGTGGATTAGCTTTCTGTTCTAGTGCATTTAAGTAATAGTCTAGTGCATATAAGCTCTGTTTTGGCACATTTCTCATCTTTTAGTACATCTGCAACCTATTTTAGTGCATGCACCTAAAATTAAAATAGAGAGCTAAATTGAACTTCTACTGATAATTAGAACCATATTTATGGATCCTTTCTAGATTAGAATTCATTCCTCATCATAACATTGGTTTAAACTTGAAGAAACTGACCTTTTCAAGTGCAATCCCTTTAACTAAAACTTGGATCAAACAATTTAAAGTGCCCAATCACCAATCTCATCTCTAATTGTTAACTGAGTTTCAACATTAGGATCTATCATCCTTTATCATGAAACAAATGATTTACATCAGATTTAACCATAGTCTCATCAATAGGATCTATCATCCTATTTGACTTAGGTATTTCATTGGAACTCCCAAAACAAAGATCAAAGTATAGTAAAACTTTATCACTTGCAGGCTCGTTTTAACAAGAGCTCAAAAACAAAAACTTAAAGAAAAAGAAATTGAAACCCAAACCATCATGGTAGAAGGAGAAGAAAATCCATTTCACAAATTTCACCAACCTGAAACAGATGAGATAATTGATGAAGACATTCAACAAGCTCAACAAGACCCTAAATTTCAAAAGTTCATGGAGAAAATTTTAGAAAAAGATGGAGATAAATATGTTTTGATGTTGGAAAATCAAGGTGTAAAACTACCCAATGATTTTGATTTCCCCCAATTGAAAGGAGCTTCCAAGAAAACAACATTTGACTCAAAAATCATAGATCCAGTGAATTCTTTAACTCAACAAATGCAAACTCTTCAACAACAAATCTTAGATATGCAAAGAGGAACAACAAAGAGATATTTGCTGCAAGACATTCGTTCTTATCCATTTGATAGAAGTGTGAACATGATACCTTTTCTACCAAATTGTGAACTCCCAAAATATGACAAATACAATGGAAAAACTGATCCTCAAGATCACGTAAGAGAATTTTGCACCATGAGTTTGGAATTTGTACATGAAGAGACCTATTTAATGAGATTGTTTCCAAGAAGTTTGGGTGGTCAATGCATGAAATGGTTTTCAAAACTCCCACCAGGTATTAGATCATTTGAAGAGTTGGTAAATAAATTTATCTCCCAATATTCATACAACATTCAACATGAAATAACCATGAAGGATCTTTGCAACACAAAATAGAAAAATGGTGAATCATTTCCTACATTTTTACAAATATGGAGATGATTATTTGCTAGATATGCTCATCTTATACATGAGAAAGAAAAGATGGATATTTTTATTAATAATCTCAATAGTGAGATGAGTTATAGAATCCAATTGCAATGTCCACCCAACTTTGAAAAGATGATTGAAAACAAACTTAAGATTGAGGAAGCTTTAGTTAAAAGATGAGTATTAAAAATCTATAATGAAGGACCAAATTCAAAAAACTCTTTGAATCATCATAACAACAATGAAAAATCCAAATTTTGGACAAGAAATAAGAATGTTGGTAATGTTGGTGCATCTGATACACATAATGTAAAACCAGTCTTCAATTTATCAAGTGCTACATCCAAAAATAATCAAAACAATCAAAATAGCAATAAATCTAAACTAGCTCCACCACCACATCGAAGAAAATTTACACCTTTGGGGAAATCACTCAAACCAACATTAAAATAAATTCTTGCACAAAAACTCATAACATTACCAAAGGCACGATATTTCAAACCAAGAGTCAAACCATCATGGTAGAACAATGCATATTACTATTATTTTCATAGAAACAAAGGTTATAAAATAAATGATTGTATGCAATTAAAAAATTTCGTGCAAGACATGATAGACGAACATGAAATATTGATAGAAGGACCTCAAACAAATGTTGATCATGGAGCATTTAAAACCCCTCTACCCAATTATGAAAAGGAGAATCCTCTTTGAAAAACAAAGGGAAGAATGTGAATTATGTCTATGATACTACCATCCTTCACATTACTACAACTGATAATCAAATCAATGACATTAAAAGAAAAGATAAATAAGACATTTCTGTAGTTGATAAAAAAATAAATGAGATCAAATCCAAGGATAAACAAAACATTGCTGAAATTGATAATCAAATCAATGTCATCAAAATCAATGATAAACAAGAAGTCAAACTACCAATAAATGTGACCACAAGAGGGAAATCCAAATTGGTATTGAAAGGAAGTACATATAAAACACCTGTTGCTCCTTCGAATCAATACAATATAGTGGATCAATTACAAAAGATTCCATCGTAGATATCCATACTGGAATTTCTTAAAATTTCACTAGCCCATAAGAATATTCTGGAAAGAGCCTCTATGGACACCACAGTACCAACTAAATTGGAAGTTTGTTAATTCCAAGCCATGGTGGGACAATTGATTGCATCCCATTGTTTATCATTCTTAGAAAATGATGATACATCCCTCACCCATCCACACAACACACCACTCCATATTGAGGTCTTAATTCATAAACATCAGGTCAAAAGTGTTTTAATAGATGGAGGAGCTGGTCTAAATATCTACACTTTAAAGCTTATCCATGCATTGGGATTTTTAGAAAATATAATAGATTCTAGCAGAAATATCACCATAAAAACTTATGATGATGAAGAAAGATTCTCTCAAGGATTGATAATATTGCCAATTCAAGTGGGACTAGTTCAAAAAGACATAATTTTCCAAGTTTTAGACAAATATTTGACATATAACATAATCTTGGGTCGACCTTGGATCCATGAAATGCAAGTAGTTCCATCAACATACCATCAATGCTTGAAATTCCCTTACAACAGATAAGAGATCACAATTTTAGTAGATTCTAACAATCCTCAATATTGCAACACTCTCAAGATGGTCCAAGATGTTTTTGTACCACACAACAAGGAAGCTCCCACTTCTACTTCATCAAGTAATGAAAGCCAACTCAATTCTTTGTCAAAATAGTTTGAGAAAAATATTCATTTGAAAGATAAAGGCATGGGTGAGTATTATTTTGAGTAGTCCTTATGTCTCTCACAACTACTACCTTCTCCAAAATCATATGGGCAACCATCAACATATAGAAAACAAAACCCATCACGATATTTGATGGTACATTTGTAAAATTAGGTACTCTAGTTGATGAATCTAAGGACAAAGACATTCTAAAGTGGCTTTACAAAGATGAAGAAGATTCCCAAGCAACAACTTCTAATATACCAATAGAGCAATATGGTAAAGGGTTCACAATCTTAGAAAATATGGGATATGAAGGAAAAGGTCCTATTGGAAAATGAAAAGAAGGTATTGTGGAACCAATACAACCTATCATAACAAATGCAACAAACAAGACAAGATTAGGATACAAAGAAGAGACAAAAGAATAATACACTCAGAAGATTTGTGAGTGAATCCTCCAATTGCAAGCTAGTTCTGAAATAGACTCAAATGAATATGAATGGGATTAACTATCTAAAGAATCTTGTCAAGACAAAGAAATTGATGTGATAAAGAAGTATGCACCCATATGTATGGAGGGAAAAATTTTAGGGTCTAGACCACTTGAATTTGGATTACTACAAATTGATGACTCTAGTGAGGACAATCAACCATCGAGTGAGATAGATCATTCAGAGGAGAGTAACATTATAGACCTTGACATTGCTATTGAACACCTTGAAATTTTTTCCATCATGACCCTTACCACCTTGGATCTTGACCAATCCAATGATTCCTTACCTTTGATACATCTTGAACTCATTGAATGGGAACAAACCAAGCTGCTTGATATCCCTATCTTTTCAGATGATGATGTCATTGTCAATTTCCTTTGTTGTAAAAATCCTAAAACAATTTCCACCGATAAATTCATAATGAAGCTTCAAATCAGGGGAGTGCCAAATCTCTTAGCTGCAAAATAAAGAATACAAAAAATTGATCTAATGGTGAAAACCATGCAATGGAAATATTAGATCATGAAAAAGTAAAAAGAGTGTATCTAATGGTGAAAATATCTCTAAGGCACTGAAGGATGGGAGATTTGACACTCTTCCTAAGCATTATCATGAAAGATATTCAGTATTGGTTGAGCCTACAAAATCCATAAACATTGGTACTGTAGAAATAGTAAAGACCTTACACCTAGCAGCATCAATGATAGAGCAAGAAAAACCAAACTTCACCAAATTCTTTGAAGAAATTCAAATCAATTTTTCTTGGTCCTATGTAGACATGCCAAGAATAGATCTAGATCTAATAATGCATCATTTATCCTTAGCACCTGGAGTGAAGCCAGTAAAGAAGAAATTGAGAAAAATGTATCCACACATCGCCCTACTAGTGAAAGTATAATTGAAAAAATTATTAGATGCAGGATTCATCCGACCAATTGACTATGCAGAATAGATTTCAAACATTGTACCAGTTTCCAAACTAGACAACATCAAAATATACATAGATTTTAGGGATCTTAACAAGGCTTGTCCAAAGGATGACTTTCCTTTGCCCAATATAGACATCATTGTGGATTTAACAATAATATATGCTATGCTATCACTCATGGATGGTTTTTTAGGCTATAATTAGATCAAGATTGCACTAGAAGATCAAGACAAAATAGTTTTCACATTCCCATGGGGTACATTTTGTTGGAATGTCATGCCTTTTGGACTAAAGAATACAGGAGCCACCTATTAGCATGCAATGACAAAAGTATTTCATGACATGATGCACACATTCATGGAGGACTATGTGGATGACCTACTAGAAAAATCATTCACCAAGGGAGGACATCTAGAAATCTTGGATAAAATATTTACTCAATTGGAAAAGTTCAATGTGCATTTAAATCCAAAGAAGTGTGTATTTGGAGTAACATCAACAAAACTCTTAGGATACACAGTCTCAGCTAAAGGCATCAAAGTAGATCCAACAAAATTCAAGTAATCATGGAAATTCCACCTCCTAAGAACATTAGCCAACTAAGATCTCTAAAAGGAAGATTCCACTCCATCAAAAGATTCATTGCACAACTGGCAGACAAAAGTCATCATTTTACTCATTTGTTACACAAGAATGCTTCTTTTAGATGGGATGAAAGATGTGAAGATTCTTTTAATCAATTGAAAAATTATATGATGAATCCACCTATATTGGTGCCACCAATACAGGGAAAACCACTTCTACTCTACATAGTAATTACTAAGGTAATTTTGGGAGCTTTGATAGCACAAGAAGACTCTACAGGAAAAGAAAGGGCTATCTACTACATCAACAGACCACTAAGTGGCTATGAAATTAACTATACATTCATTGAAAAAGCTTGTTTGGCAGTGGTTTTTGCTACTCAACAATTGTGACACTATATGCTAACACATACCATAAAACTAATAGCCAAGATAGATCCATTAAAATATCTACTCAACAAAGCCAATCTAATAGGAAGATTAGCAAAGTGGGTGATGATATTGAGTGAATTTGGCATTCAATATGTGGATAGAAGAGAAATCAAGGGCCAAGCAATAGTAGATCAGTTAGCTGAAGTAGCATTGCAAGATGACCATCCTATTCACATTGAATTTCCAGATGTAGATGTCCTCACAATGGCAACACATCATTGGATATTATACTTTAATGGGTCTTACACTCAACATGGATTAGGTGTTGGCATCCTATTTGTTGCTCCTCAAGGACACACTATCTCAAAATATTACAGGCTAATGTTCCCTTGTACTAACAACATGGATAAATATGAAGAACTAATCATTGGTATCAAGGAAGCAATGGAATGGAAAATCATAGAATTACAAGTTTATGGAGATTCTCAAATAGTCATCAATCAGGTTAATGATGACTATCAAACAAAAGATGACAAGTTGTTTCCATACAAGAGAATGGTAGATGACTTCAAGAAATACTTTGTTGAGATCAAGTTTGAACAAATTCCAAGAGTAGACAACAAAGTTGTAGATTCCATGGAAACCATTGCTTCTCTTTTACAAATACCAAAAAAATGAAGTTGTTATGAATTCATGGTGGAACAATTGTTTAATCCTGCATATGACAATCCTGAATCCCAAGTTGTATACCATATAGTTGATGTTGATTCTTCAATCTGTGGGAAGATTTATACCTATCTAAGAGACAATACCCTTCCACCTGATCTATCCCAGAACCAAAAATGCAACTTTATCCATCAAGTAGCCTAACACACTCTGATAGATGATACACATTATCAATGAGGTCTTGATGGTACTCTCCTCTAATGTCTTGAACTTGACAAATCTAAAAATACCTTATGAGAAGTTCATGAAGGTATTTGTGGTACTCATTCTAGTGGTCTTACTCTAGCTAAGAAACTCCTATGTTTGGGATATTATTGGTCGAACATGGAGAAAGAATCTTTTCAATTTGTTAAGAGGTACAAGAAGTTTCAAGTCCATGGAAACCTCATACATGCACCAATGCAGGAGCTACAACCATTCACATCGACCTAGCCTTTTTGTCAATGGGGACTTGATCTTGTGGGTAAGACTCATCCATCTTTCTCTAATGGACATAAATTCATAATCACAACCACTAAGTATTTCACAAAGTGGATTGAATTCATCCCTTTAACCATGATCACTGGTAAACAAATTCCCTCTTTCATCCTGAACTACATTGTATGTCGGTATGGCATCCCTAACTCCATTATCACTAACAATGGTAGACCATTCAAAAACCAAGATGTACAAGAACTTTGTGAAAAATTTCATATCCTACACCAATTTTCAACACCCTATTATCTTCAAGGGAATGGCCAAGAAAAAGCCTCAAATAAGACCATTATAAAAATCCTAAAAAAACTATCAACAATGTTGGATGTGACTGGCATGATCAACTGAACCCTGCTTTATGGGCATACCGTACTAGCATCCACACCCCTACAAGAGCCACACCATATTCCCTTGTGTATGGATCAAAATCCATCTTACCTATTGAGGTTGAGTTACCTTCACTCTGGGTATCATTGAAAGGAATCATTTCAGAGGAAGACTATAGAGTATCCAGACTATAGAAGTTAGAATTGTTAGATGAATGCCATTAGCATGTTGTTGATCATCTAAAAGCTTCTCAAAAAAGAATTTTAAGAAGCTATAATCACAAGGTTAGACCAAGAAAATTTTAGGTTGGTGGCTTGGTACTAAAAGTGAATCCTTGCAATCAACAAGATCAAGAAAAGAAGGGAAAATTTGAACCTAATTGGCTAGGTCCTTTTTGTCATTGTTTCAATATATGGATCTGGTGCATATTAGCTATCTACACTGAAAAGGGTCTTATTTGAAGTGTGGGAGTAAATGGTGACTCCCCAACACCCCTAGGAACAATTTCTAGACCAAAACCACTTCCACAAGAGAGAGAATGGCAAGAAAGCTTGCTTCACAATGCAAGATTGAATATTGGTTGAATATGATTGAATAAGCTTGAATTGATTCAATGAAAATGTACAAGAGATTCCTTTCTTATAAAGGAAAGGTAGAGAGATAGGATTAGACAAGATCATGACAAGTGTTGTAATCCTATGACGTGAGACAACTAACTACCTAGGAATCATGCAATATAGCTAGATAAGATAAGTTCTAGAAAATCCAACTAAGATTTCTAGAAAGAATCTTATATCCTAAGTAAACTTAACATGTGAATATGTCTCCTAATTACCTAGTGAGTGAGATAGCTAGGTATAAGACATTTATTCACACCAACACCCCCCCTTAAGTGCAACTTAGGGAGAAGATTATTATGCAAAGACTATGACTATGGGTCTCAGCTACTAGGCCATGTTAGGACCCATTTACAAATACAAATTAAAATGCAATCAATTTCTCAATAGAGAAAAGGAGAAAACCCAATGGGACAAAAAATTTCTCCAAAAGAGAGAAAACAAAACAAAACAAAACAAAATGATGTATGGAGGACTGAATGATACCCCCCAAGGACTACATCCATCATGTATATACAATCATTTACCCCACCCCCCATAAGAGGGAAGTAGAGAGATAAGATATCCCCCCATAACGAGTGATCTCCTGCAAATATGGTTAATGTCTGAAGACAAAACATAATCCAATGTCAACAAATAATGTTTCTCCCCTTGGGAAGAAGATACACCAAGTACAACTACGAGAATGCTTCCCATTTTGGATAGGAAGTAGGAAGAGGAATACATATGTATGAAGATTGTGTCTCTAAAATATGCTCATGTGTTGTTAAGTTCTTGGATGATGAAGATGATGCCACAATCCAATCATGTACATTCACAATCACAACAAACTATGACAAACTAGGAACCAATGGAAACTGATCTTGAACAAACTCCATAGACAAACATGAAGTGACAATAGTTGATCCATGACTATCATCAAATAGGATAGATAAACCCTCAAATTGGTCCTCCAAATATGTAATGTGAGACTCCACAAACAAAGAAGCAATTTCTGTCAAATAGGAATCCCAATCAGGAAGACTCTCATATACCTGTTGCAATGAATCACTGGTAGTACTCAATGAATCATCAGCAAAAGATGGATCATGAATGTCTGAAGTGTTTGCAATCTCCTCCAAAGGATCACAAGCATGGGTTATCAACTCTGAAGAATGAATCACATTTGAGTTGGAAAGAGGATCTTCAAGAGATGGAGAAGAATCATGGTCTCCATACACCTCTCTAATGTGAGTCCAAAGAGCTTGAGGACATTCAAAGTGAACAAGTGTCTCCAAAATTTCATCATTTACAGTTTCAAAAATAACTCTAAAGACTCTAGTCCTAAAGCCTTTCCAAATGCAATACTCATCATCTATGCTATGACAAGGAACTTTATCAAATAAATAGGACAATATATTCCACTCACCAAGATGAGTGAGAATTAAATTACTCCATTTCCTATAGTTCCCTTTCTCCAAAGTAATTAAGAAACCCATTTTGTACAAGAGATGAGCTCAGAAGCCAAAAATGGATATATATCTTCAACCTAGAAAAATTGGTACAAAACTGTAAAATCTCTACAAAATATCTACACCACTGAAAATTTGACACTTACAACTTTCCAATGATATCTTGTTTCTGAAAAATGGCCTCCATTTGCAGAAGTTATGATAAAATGAAAAAAAGGCCTATAAAAAGGAACTTGGGGGCAAAATCAGGCAAGTAGAAGACTAATTTGGTGCAAGAATGGAGTACCCGCCAACTAGCTCCAGGTTGGTCATATGACCGATGGCTAAAAGAGCGAAAAAATAAAAAATATTGCATAGCCAAAGCACCAACGACAGGCTAAACCAAAACCATGTCGGCTTAAATAAAATGCTAGTTGACATTCAATGTTTTGAAGAATAAATAAAACAAAACTTATATATAAGTAACCTGCAAAATCAAATGTACCCTCCTGCCAAGAGAGCTGATGGTGAATGGAGTGCACTAGTGATGTGGACCATACGCGGGAGGACGTCAACAAAGAGTGGTTGGCCGATGGAGATCCTTGATAGAGGCGCAAACCATATACCGACGAAGTGTTGATCACAAAGCCAGTGGATGAAATCAAAACCACATTCTGCTGATTTGAGATGACCCCAACTAGTTCGTCAAATATGTGCATCGATGACAAGAAGTACAAGATCTGTGCAATATCCGCCAAAGATTATAATAATCCTCTAACTAAACTGTAGACTTATAATGAATGTCGACAAGACTTGCAAGTTGACTGTGTTGTACCTATTGATGACATAATCCCAATGACAATCAAATATGCTATGTATGCAAAGATTTGACATGATAATAAATATGCCGATCCACAAATATAAATTTCCCGAAATAAAATTTTAAATAAAGCTTGATTACAATAAAATTTGCCCCAAATTTTTAAGACAATACCATAGAAAATATTTTGCAATTTATTTTTTTGTGAAAATAGGAAAAATGTACCACTTGGGAGGCTTTCCTAGCAATTTTTTTTCCCTCGAAAACAACTTTACCCAAAATGGACGAATTGATAGTCAAAATTCATCTGTGGAGCCTTACGATCTCAACTGTGAGGTCCTTGAAACCCCAATCTGCACCTAGCAAAAAAAATCAAGCCAACACAATACCCTCGGACTTGGGAAGGAATCTGCAACACTTGGAGAGCTTTGATACCATTTGGGAGTAAATGGTGACTCCCCAACACCCCCAGGAATAGTTGCTAGACCAAAACCACTTCCACAAGAGAGAGAATGGCAAGAAAGCTTGCTTCACAATGGAAGATTGAATATTGGTTGAATATGATTGAATAAGCTTGAATTGATTCAATGCAAATGTACAAGAGATGCCTTGCTTATAAAGGAAAGGTAGAGAGATAGGATTAGACAAGATCATGAAAAGTGTCGTAATCCTATGAAATGAGACAACTAACTACCTAGGAATCATGTAATATAGCTAGATAAGATAAGTTCTAGAAAATCCAACTAAGAATTCTAGAAAGAATCTTATATCCTAAGTAAGCTTAACATGTGAATATGTCCCCTAATTACCTAATGAGTGATTTAGCTAGGTACAAATAATTTATTCACACCAACACAAAGAACCTATCAATAGCCTTCATCTCAATAAGTTTTATACCTAACTCATCCAATGCACAATTAAAAAGCTAAAAAATCCAAAAAAAGCAAAAAAAGCTGAAAAATCTAAAAAAGAAAAAATCCAAAAAAGAAAAAAAAGCTAAAAAATCCAAAAAGCAAAAAAAGCAAAAATACAAAAAATACAAAAAAAGAGAAAAATAAAAAATAAAAAAATCAGAAAATCAGAAAAAGTGCAATAAAAACAAGTGGTGAAACCTATCAATAGGTGCTATTTGTGATAGATTGGATTTTCCATCTATTGGAACATGGGTAGGTCATCCACTTTCACTATCATTATGCCTTCCTATTATAGAACCTCATGTATGTATCTGGGCGTCATGGTCATGTCTCATCTTGGCTTGGTGATCATCGTATGCTTTCACAATAAATGGTTGGTTTCTCACTAGGGGAAAAATCTTGAACTCACTGGGGGAAATCTACTTTGAGGTTAAAACAATGGATAAGCAACAAAATGACAACATAGCAAACATAAGAATCACAACAAAACTCAACATTAAACATCAATCACAATTTTTAGAAAACCAACCATCCAAACTCAACAACAAGATTGGTCAAAAATCTCACTGGATGACATTTTTCTGAATCATGGTTTGATCACTTTGGCATGAATTTTCAACTATTGTATCTTGATTTTTGTTATCATTTCTCTGGAGCAACTCAAGGATGTCATGGACTAGAGAAGCTATGATGGAGTATGATATTTTCTTTGTCTACTATCTATAAGTTAATCATTATTACTATGTAAATTTATTGTGGGATGTGCTCTACAAAGTATCATTGATGACATTCCATATTTGCATAGGAAAAGGATTAACTCTTGTCTATTTTATGCAAGCAATACTCAAGTCATCTCCATTCAATTATGCCTAGATGCTTGTATTACCTTGTAATATCAAAATCCATGGAAGTTGTACTCAAGTCATCATGGTTTAATTTTACTATCAATGTTTGTAATATCTTTCAACATATTAAAAGTTTTGGAACATGGATTCTAATGTTGTCATTGATGGCAACTAAAGTCATTACTTTGGTCCATAGATCAAAACTTGGTCATACCGGCAGAAGGAGTTGAGAATAGAGTATTACTGGCAGAAAACATGAAGAACATGGTATTCAGATACTATGTCGATTTGTTTGCTTCATCGGATCATCTTTTTGAGTTGTGGATCCCCGGGATAGTTTGTTAGCCATGTATGTTATCTTATTATTGAATTTTGTGGTGTTGCATTAATCTGTGTATGAGTTAGGAGATCCAGTAGGATGTTTTTTCGTTTATTTGCTCATTGTGTCCAACTCAATGAATGTGGCATCTTGTGGATGTATGAGGAGTAACTGTTTAAATGTTTTTATGTTTAAGAATTTTTTTTGGGTCCAAGCTATGTCATGGCCAACTTGTATGGGTGCACATCATAAATTTTTCATGACTTGAGCTGACACATGAAGAATTTCTTTTGTATTTTATTGGAGGCCAACTTGTAATGACAAGATCCTTGATGCGGATATATATAAGTAATTAGTTATATCATTTTGTGAGTAAGTGGTAAGTGTAGAAGTGTAGTGCAAAAATCAGAAGGGTGATTAGGAAATTATGCATAGTTTCACTGTGCATTAAAGTTTTTGGCAGAGTGAGTTTGTGTAGAATAGAGAAGAATTGTTGAATCAGTCAGAAGGATAGAAGATTGACAATAGAGCTTAACTAGAACTGTAATCAAGCATTGCAGATGCTATTCTATCAGTTCACTCTTTTGGATTCAATCTAAATCATTGTAAGGTAGTGAGCCTATCTTATTTGAGTTGTGAGCTCTAGGTAGTGTGCCTGAATGCAAGTGCATTCCCATTTTGTAAAATTTCTTTTGGGTATACTCATATTATATTGTGGATTGGCCATCCAACGTGGTTTTTCCCCTAACAGGGTTTCCACGTAAAAATCCCGGTGTTATGGTTTTGTGATTGTGTTCTTTCTATTCATGCATATTTCTTTTGTTGAATGGTTAAGTGAGTTAAAGATCAAAATAATAAAATTAAATTTTTGCACAACATTGATTCACCCCCCCTCTCAGTGTTGCTTGTTTCCAACAATCGGTATCAGAGCTAGTTCCTTGAAAGAAGTCTAACAACTTGGGGAGATCTTGGAATGATTTTTTCAATGGATACAAGTAGTCTTCAACAACAACTCATGGTGGCCCTTGATGATCTTGACTAGTCAAATTCTGAGAACTGGGTGTTGTAAGAAAATATTGAGAGTGTAGAGAAATTCATTCAGTCATTGAAAGACAAAATCAATGAATCAAGGGAGAAAAGGAAGGAATTTTGTGATCAACTTAAGTAGAAGAATAAAATCATGGAAGATGAACAACTCAATCATGCCCTAAAAGAGAAAACATAAGAATGTGAAAATTTTTGTAGAGAGAATGTTGCCCTGAAGCATGAGATGGAATCCATCATGATAAAAATGACTAAGGAGATTGAGGATAGAAAGAAGAATGAAGAAATTCTCTCACAATCTTGGAAATAAAAATTTGAACAATGCGGCTAATTGGAAAATGAACTGGAGGAATCTAAAAATAATGAAGAAGTGCTTGAAAAATAGCTTGATGATCTCATAAATGAACTTGCTGCTACGAATGAGTACAAGGAGAAATTCAAAGCAAGATCAACCAAACTTGATGAACTGATTAAAGGAAATAGGACTGATGGTGATAGGTGAGGCCTTGGATTTGAAGAAGGAGAAAGTTTTGGATCTAGACAAGAAAACTGGACAAGGGAGATTCAGGAAAGGAAATTAGATGATTGGAGCTAGAATAAATTTGGTAAGACAACCAAATGCTCAAATATTTAATGGCTACTATTATGCTTGCAACAAATTTGGGCATATGGCTTCTTAGTGTAGGAGCGGGATGAACACAAGAAGACCATCATTTTCAGGTTAGTGCTTTAATTTCCATAAGTATGGTCACAAGTAAAGTGAATGTAGAATTGTGATGAAAAACTTTCATAGAGATGTTAGATGCTATGAATGCAATAGATTTGGACATATTGCTAACCAATGTAGATCAAGACAAAATCAATGCAACAGTTGGCCTAGACAAAGAAGTGTTGTGTGCTACAACTACAAAAAATTTGGCCACATTGCTAGATTCTATTGGCATAGAAGAGGTCTGGTAAAACAAAACATGCAACAGGATGTTAAAGGAAAAATTAAAGTCACTACTGATGTGATTAAAAGGAAAATGCAGAAGAAATGGTTGAAGAAGAATCCCTCTATTGAAACAAATATGCCAGCACTAGAAACAACTTCTGGCAATCCCTTAGAGAATTAGTTTTAGGCCTTTGGCCTAAGGGGAGCTATCAAGTAAATCTTTTAAACTCGCTGTCAGTGATTGGTACTGGAATCCAGATGAGTCTAGTAAGTGCATTGATGTTTTTCAGATGTTGTTCAATGAATTGGAGGAAATATTGAATAATTTTGGAGATCCGTAGAAGAATCATCTATCTTTGTACATGAAAGAGAAGAAACCAGATGAATTAGGGTAAAGAAATTTATTGCAACAAAAATGAGTTAGGTTTGTGGATGATAAAAGAATATTTTCTTCCCTCATTTGTCACTTTGCATTTTGGAGGAAAGCAATTTGGAGAGCTCTGGAGTGAACGTTGCTCAATTGTGGAGAGATTCTAGCATGAAGGAGGATCTACGATCAAATTTTGTTATGCCCCCGAAAGGTATTTATCAAAAATCCTGTGAATTTGTGAGATTACAATAATGTCTACTCCTCTAGTAGTCCAAGTAAAGGATAGGCCATGTCCAAAGTTTAAATGGCATCCTTATAAGTTTGTAGAGACAAATCCCTTAGGTGCGTTTTCATCTATGTCGTATAGAGTCCTACACATTGAAGATATTATGGATTATATACATGCAAATATTGAAGAATTGGGAAGCTCTCATTTGATGAATCTGTATTCTCATCACATAATTCAAGAAGATTTTACTGTAAAGCCATAATTTAAAACCCTAGAGGAAAAGAAGTTCATGCAGTTTGCAAAAAATTCCAATATTTGGGGAAAATGAATGGGTCTGATATGTGTTGAGCCGTGTTCATGATGAATTCATGTGGCTAGATGTGCCATTTAAAATCACAAAAGAGGCTATATGTGTAGTCACAGGTTTGAATTCCACTGGTAGACTTCCAGTTTTGAAGTCCATAAAGAATGATAAGGTCACTAAGGCAACAAGTGCTCAATGGGACAGAAGGGCAATGACAATAGAGGATATTGCTGCAGTAGATGTAAAATTTGCATAAACGGTTATTGGTTATAAGATCTATCACTCAAGCCGGGATAACTTTGTATCTGGTACGGTTATTTATGCAACCTATGAGATGGTAAAACAAAATGTAGACTATGATTTGTGTGAATTGCTCATAAGTCAGTTAACGGAGAATCTGGGGAAAATCAAGAAAGATAAGAAGAATACATTCAAGTATGGTAATTTTTTGCTATGTTTGTTTTTCTACATCTTGGATGAGGTTCTGAGAGTTGGAAAAGTTTGTTGGCACATGTTTTTTGGTTTAGGTGATCATCAAACCTAGAATACCACCCTTTGAGGATACTTTAAAGACTTCCGTAATATGATGCATGCCAGGGAAATAATCCCTACCTCAATCATGGAAAAATACAAAGATACTATCTGCTTCATGGTAGACATTGATCAATGCCATATGGAAGTTGTTGATCCTAGAAGAATTTGGATCATGCTTATGGGATACAAAGTAGAGAAGAAAATTTTGAAAATGTATGCAAAAAACTTGTTGAGTTCACCTCAAGATCCAAGAGAAGAAAGATTTGGAAATTATGCAGAGAAAAGTATGTAGGTACATATTGATTTTAAAAACCCCATGATAGCCAGGAGAGTAAGAAAAAAGGTAGAAGTCTTTGCAGAAAATATGGGCATACCTGTGGAGAAATTGAAAGAAATAAGAAGGAAGAGAGATGAGGCTGAAGCAGCAAAAGAGAAGGAAAAAACAAAATCTGCTAGTCCAGGAACATCTTCTCCCCACACTAGATCTACTAGGAGTTCCCCTGTAGTCCAGATAGCTCAAGCCAAGGCTTTCAGAAAAAGAAAGAAGAATAAAAGAATGAGAACATATGAAGCTATTTTTGAAGATGAAGAGGAAGGGATTGAATCAGAAGAAGTTGTAAAAGAAATAAAGGCTACTAGGACTTAGGCTGTCAAGTTAAACAAGAGAAAATATTTCGGTAAAGAAGAAGAAGTAGAGAAAAAGGAAAAAGTTGACAAACCTTGTATGTTAGTTGAGGAAGTTGAGAATGTAGTTATCAAGGATGGTAATCTCAAGCCACTCTATGAATAGTATGAAGGTTTTGATGAATTTGGTCAAAGGACTCTTGAAGAGGCCACAATAAAACATATGAATATTTTCAATAAAGTTCTTGTTGAAATCATGTCTGGCTTTCCCAAGAGTCTATAATATTTTGGAGTCTAGATGGTTAAGTGCCAAAACAAAAGAAGAGAACATCAAGAAAAGAATTCTTGCTGATTTATGTCTGGAGATGTCAATAGAGGAGATAAATTCACTCCTTGAAAAGGTCAAAAAGGAATTAAAGAGCAAGACAAGGGTGAATAGACTCATGATTGGTGAGACTGATGCTATTGTTATGGAAACCAAGAATATTTTGGAACAATTTTTGTCAAAGAATAAGATAAATGTTGAAGAAGTGGATACTAGATATGAGGAAGTGAATGTTGATGTTGAAAATCTCCAGACTCCTCCTGAAGTGGAAAACACAAAGACACCTAAGGAAGCTAAAGTTCCTAAGGAGGTGTTAGCTGAGGAGAAGGAGGTGCATATTGAAAAGGTTGAAGTGCCTAAAGGAAATCCAGAAATAGTCTTTGTAGAACCCAAGTTTGAAGAAGAAAAATTTCAAGAAATCAGAGTAGAGGTAGTAAAGAGATCTCTGATGGAGTAACATGAAGAATTAGATCTTGAATTGGATGAAAGCTCAATCAATCTATCCAATTTTTCCCTAATTTAGATGATGAAGGTTGCTTCAATTGCTCAAGCCAAAGCTAGTGAGAATATTTTTAAGTCTCACATAGAAGATAGTGAATTGCTAAGCCTTGCATCTAGAGTTCTACAGAAATTAATGCCTAGCCATGATATGGATGTCTGGTTCCTCTTCCAATGAGCTAAAGAAGCTGATAAATTTTTTAAGCTCTCACTTTGAATCTTTTGAGAAATCAGCCTTGATTAAGGTGAAAAAGGAGTTAAAGGAAAAGAGATTAGGTAGTTTGAATGAACTGATTGCAAGAGAAAAAACTATGTTAGCCACCTGCATGAAAAATGTTCAAGATACTTTGTCTAAAGGAGGAAAAGTGTATAAGTCTTGTTTAGTCTTGTCTAAATTCACTGAAGCAAATGAAAAGTAGGTGAAGGATATTGAGAAACAATTGGTCACTATTTCTAATGCATTTGACCCATTAGTTGGTAATTTTGGCAAACAAGAAGGTAAGGTAATGTCCTTTCTTCAAAAAATAAAGAGTTTGAAGCTCAAAAATGAGAGGACTGTTGGAAGAGTATGCAAACTCAGAGGACTAATCAGTCCAAAACTTGAGATAATGGTAAATGCATTGAAAGAGGCTAAAGATGTTATGGCCGCTCCTGACCCAATAAACCTTGAAGCTGCAAAAACTCTATCTTATCTACTTTGTGGTCACATAACCATTTTAGAAAGTTTGAAAAGTGTTTGGGACTCAAACTTAAGTGTGTTGAAGAATGACTTTGTGGATGTCTTCAAATTTCTGTAAGTCATAGGTTATGTTTGTATAGTCTTGAAATTTTGAAATTTTGGATTTCCTAATTTTGTCATTGATGTCAAAGGGGGAGAGAGCGTAGTGAAAAATGCCTTGACATTCTAAGGGGGAGTAGTGTTTTGAAAAGAAGCTGTGTTTTGAAATTTTGAACTTTGGAAGTGTACTTACTAGTTTTAACAATTAGTCATTTTTCACTAAGTGTTGCCATCAATGCCAAAGGGGGAGATTGTTGGCACATGGCTTCTAATGTTTTCATTGATGGCAACTAAAGTCATTACTTTGGTCTACAGATCAGAACTTGGTCATACCAATAGAAGGAGTTAAGAACAGAGTATTACCGATAGAAAGAATGAAGAACAAGGTATTTGGTTACAACATCGATTTGTTTGCTTCATCAAATCATCTTTTTGAGTTGTGGATCCCCAAGATAGTTTTTTAACCATGTATGTTATATTATTATTAAATTTTGTGGTGTTGCATTAATCGGTGTACGAGTTAGGAGATCCGAAAAGATGTTTTTCCATTTATTTGCTCATTATGGTCAACTCAATGGATGCGGCATGTTGTGGGTGTATGAGGAGTAATTGTTTAATTTTTTTTATGTTTAACTATTTTGTTTTGGGTCCAAGCTATGTCGTGGCTGATTTGTATGGGTGCACATCATAAATTTTTCATGACTTGAGCTAACACATGAAGAATTTTTTTTGTATTTTATTGGAGGCCGACTTGTAATGACAAGATCCTTGATGCAAATATATATAAGTAATTAGTTATATCATTTTTTAAGTAAGTGGTAAGTGTAGAAGTGTGTTGCAAACATCAAAAGGGTGATTAGGAAATTATGCATAGTTTCACTTGTGCATTAAATTTTTTGGCCGAATGAGTTTGTGCAGAATAGAGAAGAATTGTTGAATTAGTTAGAAGGACAGAAGATTGACTATAGAGCTTAACCGGAACTGTAATCAAGCATTGTAGGTGATATTTTATCAGTTCACTCTTTTGGATTAAATCCAAATCATTGTGAGGTAGTGAGCCTATCTTATTTGAATAGTGAGCCTATCTTATTTGAGCAATGAGCTCTAGGCAATGTGCCTAAATGCAAGTGCATTCCCATTTTATAAACTTTCTTTTGGGTATACTCATATTATATTGTGGATTGGCCATCCACTATGGTTTTTCTCCTAATAGGGTTTCCATGTAAAAATATTCGTTTTATGGTGTTGTGATTGTGTTCTTTCTATTCATGCATATTTCTTTTGCTGAATGGTTAAGTGAGTTAAAGATCAGAATAATAAAATTAAATTTTTGCACAACATTGATTCAGCCCCCCCTCTCAGTGTTGCTTGTTTCCAACAAAAAGCTCAATAATGATACCAAGCACAAAAAGTAAGCTGAAAATATGACAACATTGCATATTTAGACTCGCATGGTTAAGATAGATTACATCCATATTAGTTTTTGCATTTGCATTTTAGATTTTCCAAGGTTGGAAAAGTTCAAAATGATTTTATCTCTCTCATTAAAAAAATGAGTACATTTGAAATAAACAAAAAAAAATATCATTCGCATGTAGTTACATAATCATTATCATATCATACATACATTAGATATCATTATCATCGGCCATCCAACCATACATTAGATCATATATTTGCATTAGAAAAATACAAAAATGAAGTGCATCACATTTTATTTGCATCCATCTCATATATCATAAGACATCATGCATAAAACCATATAGAATCATAACTCATGAATCATCATTTCATTATTGCATCCATACACAACCATGTCATAATCATATAGACATCACATAGCATATAGTATAAAAATCAAATGCATTCATCATAAACATTCATCATAGAAGCATATAGAAAACATATAGATCAATAGTTTTCACTGCATCTCATATAATCTCAAAATAATCAATGTCAAGTGTACAATGATATTACAAAATATGGAGAGATACACCAGAAAAATGGTAGAAAATCATAAATTCCTTGACTGAATAAGTGTATACATCAAGTCTCAGTACATCAAACATGAAGCAAAAAAGGTACATGTTCCTCCCCCTAGACACTATAGGCCTTATTGTGCCTGCTGCTGCACCACCAGATGGACCTGCACCTAGATCTCAGCCTGATGGATCTCTTGGAAGTGGCCTAGTCACACCCCTACTCATAATCTATGACTGACTCTGACATGATCTAGCACTAATAGACTATGCATAACTAGGGGCATGCTTCTTTGCATGAACCACCTGATAATACTATAATATGTAGTACTCTACCTCATGGGCTACATGTCAAACCTCTCTAAGCATATTCCTATAGTAGTCCCCTCGGGCACTCTCTATAACCTCTCAACTAGGGCCTCTGCATGCTCACATATTTGTCTAGCCTCATCTCTCTTTACTATCAAAGAGGTAATTTGTGCCTATGCTTGCACTAGTTATCCTTGTAAACCCTCCACCTGTAACTATAGGGCATCTATCTGCACCTACTATTGATGGGAGGGCACACAAATTTGAACCTGAAATGGCCCTGTTTATTGTTGTCCTGAGGGAACTATAGATCTCCTCCTAAGGGGTACTCTAAAGTCCAACATCTAGCTGCCACCTGCATCCCCTCCATCATTGCCTCCATCTCCTTCATCCCCACCATCTCCCTCATCATCATCACCATCTCCTGCATCCCTCCTCTGTCTTGGTGTGTGTTGTGGTACTCTCTCATCATCATTAAAGGCTGGCACTGGCTCATATGGACTAGATATCCTCAGTAAAACATGTGTAGAAATACTTTGCATACTCATATGTCATCACACCAGCTGAGATCTTTGGAAAATAATCACATACATGTGCCTATAATCCAAAATACTCCTTGCAAGCTACATCATATGATAGGGTGGGTCCCCACTCTAGAATATCCTATTGTCTCTGAGCATATAATGAAACTCTCTAGGGCATCCCCTAAACTTTTCCATACTAATGAAGCACCCTCATGAGCATGAATCTCTCAATCACAAATTGGGTTTGTCCAATAAGATATCTCAATGTATAAACATATGGCATCTCAAGATCATCCTTGAGCCACTACTCACAATCTAAGTACGGTCACCATGTAATGGTCTCCAAGTCATCAAGGACCCATCACCAATACTCCAATTTTCCCATCTTGTGCTAGACAATACCACCTATGTACCCGAAGACATATGGCTGGACAATTGGAAGATCTCTCTCTGCTACAGCTGAGTAACCGCTATGTGCTCTTAATGCAATGCTGAGGGGTTCACATTTACAAATTTGTCAACAATAAGTTTCACTCTTCTCATTTCACCATCTTTCAAGGTAACTTTCATTTACAAAGCAGTTTTTTTGGTTTACAAACACACAAATCCATAACTAGGTTACCCATCACCTTCAAACTCCTTAGAGGTAATTATTCAACCCAAACAAATTCCTACCCAAGTCTTCCCTTACATATTTTGACCATTCCTTCATTGAGACCAAAACTCCTAGTAGCCATACAATTGCAAACTGTCAAACATATCCGCTAATCCAGACCCAAACTCCAAACTTTAAGAGGCTTTTGAGACACCTTTTAAGTCATTTTAAAACATGTCAAAGAATGAGACAATTTTGTTTAGTAACAACACCACAAAATATTGACTATCCTTCAATGGCACCCCAACACCAAACTTCAAGATATCCTACACACAGACCCTCAGACTCCATTCAAGCACACTCCACAAGTAACAAAATGCAAAAATCAACAAACTACATCAGGAATATCAACTTTCCATGTGACAAAACTTCAAACACAGGTTTATGCCAACCTTCATAAGGGTTTATTGAAAATAAGTAACCCAACATCTCATCTACCTTTTCAAGGCTTTTAACATGTTCAAATATATCTACAAATACTAAACCAACCATCTCCCCTACATTTTCATATTGTTTCTACAAACCCCTGACTTGAACCTCCATTTTTTACCCAACTTTTAACTATCACAACTCTATGATAATAGGGAAATATACAAAAAATTATTCAAAGCTTATAATTTATCAATCCTACTTTAGGAAGGAATCACAACACATTTTGATAACCTTTTCAAACAACAATTCCCAATTAGAATTCCCATTGCAACAAAAAAACAATAAAACTTCATTTGACACTGTCATTTCATAGATTTGTGACACAATTCTTAGTCCTAGGGAATCATAAAATCAATAGAAAAATTGATCTTCACATCCTAGAAACTTGGAATATGTGATTTTATGATTTAAGAAGCCCATCCACCAAAAATAAACATTTTTCACTAGCCAGAACATGAGAAAAGCAATTTTCTTTACCTCTATATACCCTAGATGAGGGTTTCAAATTGTTTGAAGAAAAAATGAAATATCTTCCTTATTTCTTCATTAAATTAAACAATACCAAGTGAAAAATGATGTAGACACATAAAACTATCTTATCCAATGATTTCCCCTTCAGAAGCCATCCATACCTAGCAGTACAAAAGCCTACAATCACGTTTTACCAAAATTTTTTAGAAATAATAGAGTTTCATTGATGATTTTCCATTAAATTTCAAACTCTCTCCTTGCCTGGACTTACGCGAGGCTTATTTATATATTGAAAACCAAAACTAACTCAAATCAAGTGACTACAATTAACCCAAACTACTTCCTAACTATGTCATTTTTCTAATTTTGCACTTTACCTTGAGACCAATTTTTACAAGATTTTTCTTTCTTTGCACTTTTTTTAATCCCTCAACACCTAAAAACCACTAAATTGACTAATTACATGATAAAATGGTCCACCAAGACCTTATTCTAATAAAAAAACACCAAAACCCTATTGCAGACCTCTTTTGACAATATTTTTTAATTGTTTGTAAATTGGATACAATGACCATACAACCTATCTAAACATTCATCAAATGACTTAAACACATTGTAATGGTCTTGAAAGACCTTATTAAATGAACCCTAGGAAATTTTTAAACAATTATTTACATATTGGCCTCATGGAGGCATATAGTCTATTAGGTTCTCCTGTACCAAACTCCCAGAGAAAAGAAATTTCAAGTCCTCTTGAAAACTGGTCCGCTCCTTCTTCTTGGTCTTCCAATTCTTTTGCAATTTGTCCTTCATCTTGGAAACTATCCCCGTGTCCTTCTTCTTCTTCTTATACCATCTCTTCTCTAGAAACTTCTCAACTTTCATGTTCAAAATTTCCATTTCTTATGTATATACTTTAGTAGCATCATCTATATCTTCATTCTCATCATTTGAGTACAATATAACAACATTTTCACCATAACCACAACCTGCATCATATTCTTGCAAATCTGCATACACCTCATTAGCAAAAAAATTTGCAACATATTTATTAGCAACATTATTATCAACAACATATTAAGTATCAATACCAACTTTATGAGCAACATCAACAACCTCCTCTACTTGTTCATCTTGCCCATTGGATTCAAACAACTGAAAATGGTATAAAGAATCATCCACAACTATGTCTACCTTATCCTTTTGAACTTCCTCAATACTTGATATCAAATCAGTCATAGATATAATTACCATTTCATTGCTTATATTTTCCTCTCTTTTTGTTGTCCTTGCTTGTCTTTTTCTTCTTTGAATAATCCTTTTGATGGGCCACATAACTCTCTCCTTCACTATCAAATTCCAACTTGTGGCTTGCCTATACAAATTCTTTATCTTAGCCTCACATCCTTCTATCCTCACACTGAATGCCTCTAGTGCTTGCCTCAACTCTTAATCCTTCTTCTTTTGCTTTGCCTTGTCCTCTTTTCTTTTCCTCTCTTCTTGTTCCCTCTTCCTTTGTGAATTCTTAGCCTGCAAACATCTTCTCAACAAATCAATCTTCACAAGAAAGTCTCTCCTTGCTTTCACTTCACTTTGCCTCATCTAGGCAATTAGGTTCTCTCTTCAACCTACATAATGACAAACACAAAATTTTTCTCGCCCAAACCTTTCTGAGCTCTAATACCAACTGATGCAATGTTGAGGATTCACATTTACAAATTTTTCAACAATAAGTTTCACTCTTCTCATTTCACCATCTTTCAAGCCAACTTTCCTTTTCAAAGCAATTTTTTTGGTTTACAAACACACAAATCCATAACCAGGTTACCCATCACCTTTAGACTCCTTAGAGGTACTTATTCAACCCAAAAAACACCTAACCAAGTTTGACCTTACATATTTTGACCATTCCTTCATTAAGACCAAAACTCCTAGTAGCCATGCAATTGCAAATTTTCAAACATAACTCTAGATTGTAAGAGGCCTTTGAGACACCTTTTAAGTCATTTTAAAAATTTTCAAAGAATGAAACAAAATTTTTTTATAACAAAACCACAAAATATTGACTGTCCTTCAATGGCTAGGTCCAAATTAGGCCACCCCAACACCCAAATTCAAGATATCCTACACATAGACCCTCAAACTCCATTCAAGCACACTCCACAAGTGACAAAATTTCAAAATCAACAAACTACATTAGGAATATCAACCTTCCATGTGACAAAACTTCAAACATAGGTTTATGCCAACCTTCATAAGGGTTTATTGAAAATAAGTAACCCAACATCTCATCTACCTTTTCAAGGCTTTTAACATGTTCAAATATATCTACAAATACTAAACCAACCATCTCCCCTATATTTTTGTATTGTTTCTACAAACCCTGGCTTGAACCTCCATTTTTTACCCCAACTTTTAACTGTCACAACTCTATGATAACAAGGTAGTATACAAAAATTCATTTAAAACTTATGATTCATCAATCCTACTTTAGGAAGGAGTCACAACACATTTTGATAACCTTTTCAAACAACAATGCCCAATTAGAATACCCATTGCAACAAAAAAACACTAAAACTTCATTTGATATTGTCATTTCACAGATTTTGACACAATTCTCAGTCCTAGGGCATCATAAAATCAATAGAAAACTTGATCTTCACATCCTAGAAACTTGGAATATGGAATTTTATGCTTTAAGAAGCCTGTCCACCAAAAATAAGCATTTTCTACTAGTCAGAACATGAGAAAAGTAATTTTCTTTACCTCTATATACCCTATATGAGGGTTTCAGACTATTTGAACAAAAAATGCAATATCTTCCTTATTTCTTCATGAAATTAAACAAGACCAAGTGAAAAATGATGTAGAAACACAACACTATCTTATCCAATGATTTTCCCTTTAGAATTTGGCCATACATCGCTGTACAGAAGCTTGCAATCATGTTTTACTAGTGTTTTTTGAGAAATAATAGAGTTTCATTGATAATTTTCCATTACATTTCAAACTCTCTCCTTGCCTCAACTTATGTGAGGCTTATTTATATATTTAAAACCAAAAATAACTCAAATAAAGTGACTACAACTAACCCAAACTACCTCCTAACTACTTGACTTGTCATTTTTCCAATTTTGCACTTTACCTTGACAACAATTTTTACAAGATTTTACTTTTTTGCACTTTTTTGAATCCCTCAATGCCTAAAAACCACTAAATTGATGAATTACATGATAAAATGGTCCACCAAGACCTTATTATAATAAAAAAACACCAAAACCCTATTGTAGACCTCTTTTGACAACATTTTTCAATTGTTTGCAAATTGGATACAATGACCATACAACCTATCTAAACATTCATCAAATGACTTAAACACATTGTAATGGTCTTGAAAGACCTTATTAAATGACCCCTAAGCACTTTTTAAAAACTTATTTACATATTTGCCTCATGGAGGAATAAATTCCATCAGGTGCTCCCACACCAACTCCCAAGCCCAAATCTGAAGCAGTGCCATTCCAACTGATAAACTTGTTGCTCCAAGATACACAACTTGATGTAGATCATGATATAAATGTGCCAACATAAAATAACCCCATACATATTATATCCCCTAAGTAATCATAACCTCCAATATCCTGCCCCAGCCAACTAATAGTCCCTTCAACCTATAGTCAGGACATAAGAAACCTCCCACGAATCTAGCTAGCATAGATGGTAATGGATCATAAGAATCAACCATATCATGCCATGGGATTTTCTAACCACTAAACTTTTCATCAACAAATATCCTTCGCAGTGCCTCGGTACCTCCCTACTCTGTGTGATCATGTACAACTAACTCTCCAACCACGAGAATCCCCAATATCTGGTACACATCCTCTAGGGTAACTATCATCTGACCAATAGCCAGATGGAATGTGTTATGGTCACTATGCCATATCTCAACTAATGCAGTCAATAGTCCCCTATTGATCCTATACTAGGGCATATCAATCAAATACAATAAACCACATCACCCAATAACATCCAAATCCGCCTGCACCAGAAGTGGAATCATATCTGAAGTCTTCGGGTAGCGCTCCTGATATTGAAGAACTCGTAAGTCCTATAATCATAACATATCACAAATCAACATTTTATCAATAAATCTAATAAGCTCAAATGAGATTTCGATCAAATCTTGTAGAGCATCTATCATTGACTCTTGTTCATCACAAGGTCAATCATCCTCTATCCTATCATTGAATCTCACCTATCATGAGGTCAATCATCATCTATCCTATCAAACATCATCAAAACAATGGCTAGCACAATCATCAAATACCAAAATCAAGGAGAACAATCAACATTTCATCAATTATGGTGTCAATACGCCAAAATAACACATCTATGTGCTAAATCAATGGATGTGCTATAAAATTCCATCAATGTGCCAAAACAGTCATCAAATGTGCTAAAACCCTTGATGTGCTAAAACAGTAATCAAATGCACCATTTCATGACCTAAATGCACTAGATTTCTATATGTGCTACAAAATTCCACATATGCACTATAACAATTCACAAATGCGCTAAAACCCTTGATGAGCTAAAACAATCATCAGATGTGCCATTTTATGACCCAAATGTGTTAGATTTCTATATGCGCTACAAAATTCCACATATGCGCTATAATAGTTCATAGATGCGCTAAATCAATAAATGAGATACAAATTTTTACCTATGTGCTAAATCAGGGTCTATATGTACTAAAATGCAATTTTGGAGATTTCAAAAAGCATGAAAAATGCACCAAAACAAGTTCAAATTTCAAAATGCGGTTTTTCGGGGTACGTACCAGAGGTCCATACGCTGCAAGGCCGTTGTGTCATTGAACTTGCTCAAATCAGTGGGTGTGGTATGGGATTACCATCTTGCTCAAATCACTCAATCAACTCAATTTCAAATTGCAAATGAATTCAAATGAGCTCCTTTTTCAACTTTTTACCATTTAAAGGGGTAAATAGAGGGTATTTAAGTGACATTATTTTTATTTTTTCAAAAGGGCATCAATTAATCAACTGGAAAGGTCATTCTTCTTTATTAGGAGATAAATCATCTCATAATCCTAGAAATTTGAAAATCCTTGTAAAATCATAAAAAAATTAAAAAATCTTAAAAATTCAAAAAAATTCAAAAATTCAAAAAATTTCCCGATTTATCTCTCGAGGGGGCATACTTGCATCATCACTCGAAGATTAGCGTCTAGGGCATATCAAAATTTTTATCATCACTATCAAAAAATATTTCTTTGAAGCAATGTGTCACAAACACATCACTTCAAAGAGGGGCAAAATGTATACACTCAAATTTGGTCTAGAGGAATTAATTGAATACAAGTTATTTAATTTATAATCTTTAATTCTTCTACTTATAAATAAATTAAAAAAATTATTTATATAGTTCATTTTCTTTAATTCTTCCTATCATAAATCATTTTATTCATATCTTAATTAAATGAAAAAATTTAATTAGTTTGTTTTATTTAATTATCCTCCTCTCATTAAATTTGAATTTAAGGACATTTATACTAACTTCTTTCCACCTTCCACCTCATCATGTGTCTCAAGAAATTAAATATTTCTAATATTTAATTTGGCATTTATCCTCAACAAATTCTAACAAATTTGGGACACTTGGCCTTCATCTTCATTTTATTCCTCTTCACACTTGGCATTTTGTTCTTCTAAAGGGAACACACTCCCCTTTTTTCTCTAACCTCTTCATCTTCAACCGTCCATTCTCTAGATCGAATCCAGACTGTTGATTTCTGCCACCTAGGCTCATGCCTTGGAAAATCTATAAATAGACCCTCATTTATAGAAAAAGATATAGAGAGCTGAGCATAATTACACTCTGTAGAATTTTAGTTAGCATTATCATCTTAGCATTGTCATTTTAGCATCAAGTAGTTTAATCATGGAATTTTCATTAGCAACATCTTAATTAGAGTATTTGCATCATATCATTTTCATTAGCAGCATCTTAACATCATTATCTTTACATATCATCTACAACTAGTTCAAAAATCATGTAATGTAGGAAACATCTCTTGAATTTCCAACATCTCATTCTTCAGGTTGCCATTTGGAAAGTCATGTGCACAAACAATCTAAGAGAAAAATGACTTAAAGAATCTTTGGAGATAGAGGACAATGAGACGCCATTGGGGAATTGTTTGTTTCAATTTTATTGTTATTATTTGAATTCCTTGATATAATGTTTCATTGGTTTGTTGTATAGGTTTTATATTACTTATTCATGATACATTTTACATACACACAGGAAGAAATGATACTACTTATTCAATGGGGTAAGAAATGATACCACTTATTTAGTGGGGTAAGTAGCAAAACAAATTAAGAGTTAAGTCATGGATGGTACTACCAAATGGTGTTACAAGATGAGCTCATTATAATTTAGTTCATGAACATTATATTATTGCTTCTTACAAACTTGTGATATAATGAAGATTAAAATAACCCACAATGAACCCCAAATAACTAGAAATCCACACCCAAGTAGAAAAATGTGATTATACCTCAATCCAGAAGCATATAAAGGTATCAAACAATTTGATAGTAAGGTGCATTAGGTTTGATATGGACAATAGGTTTGAAACACCTAAAATAGCAATTATGTACATAACATGCCACCCAAGGAGCTCACCAATATGCTAAAAGACACCTTGAAGTTCTTTGCAAATTCCTAAAAAGGTCTAGGAACCACCAAATAACCTCAAAAGTGTAGGAGATGAAGGGTGAATCACCCTAGGAAATAGGATGTCCTCTTCCCTTGGTGGTACAACCTATAAATGGGGTAACTTGCTCCAAAAAAATATTAAATTTGGCTAAAAATATATAAACACACCATTCTTGATTGCCCAATGTTGAGATAAATAATGAGTTAATACCCATAAGATGATTCTCAAAACTCTAATCTATAGCAACAAATTGAGAGGTATAACTTGTACTTGCATAGGTATGGCTAGAAAAAAAATCCATAGAAAAAAAACTCAAATCACCTTGAAAACTCAACTAAATAGCATATCAAATACTGAAAATTCTTCATCAACTCAAAAAATATAATATTGGAAAGTCATGGAATGAATCTCCACCATCAACACCAATGGTGACCCCTGAATTGGAGCCACACTAGTATATCTAGGGAATATATTTCAATTCTAAAACTAGAACAACTCTTGAGAGTTATCATCCTGAAAAAAAAAAAAACTATCTATCACCAAATTGGTAGCACTTTGTTATCAAAATCTCAACATGTTGAAATGAGCTACCCCACACCTCCTTTTATAGCTTTTGGAGGGATATTTTACAATTTGAAATAATAAAATTATTCACCTTTCCAAAAAATGCCTTTTTAAAATAATATTATTCCCCCTCATGTGCAAAGTCCCTCTTTTTCAACCTACGAATCCAACTTGGGGGGCATTTTGACTTTACAATGTTATATCACTTTAGTTATGAAAAATAATAATTTAAACATTACAACTTAAGTGAAATATTGAAATATTTTACCCCAAGTGATGAGAAATTCTTAAACACCTAAGAATTCAATTTTGACTATACCAATGAGATATTGAGGCACTGAATGAATGAATGAAGTCATTTGGCGACTTTCTAAAAATAGATGTGCTCTCCAAGGAGTTTGGAGAACACCTCAATAGTTTGAAAACATTGTAGAAAGTTTCATTTAGACCAATATCATCTCTTTAGCACAACACCAAGAAAATAATCCATGAATTTCCACCACTGCATTCTCCAAAAATCTTGGATTCCCCTTGTCTTACCACTTAGCCTATGAGAACTCTAAAAATAGGCTAATGGTCACTGAAAAATTAGTTCCAAGAAGGGGATATTATATGCTAGCTTAATAAGAACTTGTAAAATAAAGAAAAATGTGATTTGAGTAGTATTTATTATAAGTAGAACAAGAATAGATAAAAAAAAATATTTATATAGAAAACTAAAAAAGTTAGAGTAGCTTTAGCAATTTT
>VDFB02000013.1:200198131-200267339 GCA_007258455.2 Sequoia sempervirens | reverse complement strand
TAAAATAGAAAAAAAGTAGATTTTCGAATGATTTTTTTAAAATTGGAATTGACTATAGATTATTGTCATTGAATTGATAAGGAAATATATACTAATTTATTGATAAATAAATTAAGTGTGAAGAAAATAATTTTTGTAATAAATTTTTAAGTTCATAACTGTGAGAGCAGCACACCCAGGATGACCAATTGTAGAATCAAACCTTCACAAGAATGAGAGAAAAATAAATTATTGAAGAAGAATGCATTGAGAATGAGATGCATATGTTACACAATGTACAACATTATAAAGGCATGAAAATGCATAGATGGGTGAAAAACTTCCCAGGATGGGAAAAAACTACCAGGGAGTAACTAAGATTAATCTAAGCCTAAGTAAACTTAAACCTAAGTAAATATGATTTACTCTAATAACCCCCATTAAGTGCAACCTAGGGAGAATGAATGAAGATGCAATATGGGTCCTGACTACACAACCATGTTAGATACCCATTTACAATGCATACAAATATCTCACAAGGAGAGAAAAGGAGGAAAACCCTCTGGGAAAAAACCACTCTCCAAAAGAGAGGAAAGAAAAATAAAAGAGATGATGCATGTATGGAGGACTCAATCATACCCCTAAGTACTACATACATTAGATATATACAATCAATGACCTTCCCAGAGGAGGGAAATTAGGAGATATCATACACCCCCTAATGAAGAAGCTCCAATGCTGATGAAGTATGCCTAAAAAAAAAAAAGATGATCCAATGCCTACAAGCAACACCTCTTTCCTTATGAAGAAACAAGTCCACTAGATGAAGAAGGAACCACTCCATATCTAATTGAGAAAGGGAGGGAAGTATCCAAATAGAAAAATTCATCACACGATCAAATGCAATCAAGCAAGGTGAAAGATCAAAAGAAGTCACAACCAAGTCAACCTCCAAAAATAATCTGAGAGAATCAACTAGCATGTTGCAACTGTCATCAAGGAGGAGAGAGATGCCCTCAAGTGAATCTCCCAAAGATAAAAGGTGAGTCTCTACAAACAGATCAGAGATGCTTACTAAGTACTCATCCAACAAAACAAGATCTGAGGGATCAAAGATAGCCTCCCGCTCTGAAGGATCAATCTCTGAATCAACAAGTACAATATCGACATGAGTTTGAAGTGCCCCAAAGTGTAGATGACCAATATTACTATCAACACTAGCCAAGGGTGTGCAAGGTACATAGTCACCCTCCTTAACAAAGTGGGAGAAGCTATATAGTTGAGACTCATGATCAACATTACCAATAATGAGTTTACCAGAATCAACTTCTCTAATAAACACATAATCGGTTGTAAACTCCATAGTATTAGGAACTTCACCATGTGTGATCTAGTATATAGACAAAATATTTATGTGCAACTCTAGAATGCACAGTACATCCTAAAACTAGCCATCACCTACGTCAACAATGCCTATCCCTAGAACATCCAACAGCTTATTGTTCCCCAACAAAATTTTGGAAGTGTTAGAGGGGTGCAAACCCATGAAAGGATAGAGTGATGAACTCATGTGGTGAGATCCACCATTATCTAGGAACCATCTATCACACTGAGAATCAACTGTAGAAGTGACCAGTGCATGTCCCTTACCCATGTAGTGCTTATCTTTTTTACTGTTTGCAATGCTTGCTCTACCAAACTATGTGGGCTTGGTTAATGAAACAAATGAAGATGTAGAGGCCGTAGGAGTCATAGAAGATGGCACTAGGATATTATTTTTTTGGAGAAGTTGGGAGAGCTCATCTATCTTCTCTGTGTAACAATGATCCTACGTGTGCCCCTTCTTTTTAAAATATGCACAACTGAGTTTCTCCTTTTTTGGATTTTCTTCTTTTGTTGTAGTGGAGGTTTTATTTGACTCTATTTTGGGTTTGGACTTCTTCTTCCCCTTACTCTAAGAGCCATGTGCAACAAATGCATGACTAGTTTGAACCCCCTCTAACTGAGCAAGTTTTGCTTGTTCCCTTGTTAGCCAGTCATAGAAGGTCTCAAAAGAGGGCATCTAAAATGCACTACCTAAGGCATCCATTGTGGAGTAAAAGGTAAAGAAGAACACAACAAAAGGACCTCTCAATTTTGATAATATCAAGAAGATAGACTCAGGTTATCAGTTTTGGTTTTTCCACATCCTACTAGTTGTGACCTTATTTGAATTTTACTAGGAAGTCATCAATAGTAGGAAATACTTTAGGAACAAGAGAGTTTAACTCAGCCTCCAATTGCAATGCATAGATCTCACTAACCTGACCAAATAGGTTTTCTAACTTATCCCATATTTCTCTAGGTGTACCTAACTCATCAACATGGAAAAGAAGACTATCTAGAACATTTAACTTCATTAGCCCCATAGCTTGGTCACATTTATTTTGATGGGAAAATATTTCATATTCTTTGGTGAGAGAAGGTTTGGTAGCATTTAGAGTAGACCACATACCCTGGGATTGAAGCAATCTATGCATTTTCATTTTCCAGGTCTGGTAGTTTTGGGGAGTTAATAATTCAATAGTTTGAGGGGGATCCATGTTAAAATTGCACTAGCAAACTCAAAAAAATCTCCAATAAGGAAACCTCTAAAATTTACTTTTCACCACTTTGCAAAAAAAAAATCCAACCAAAAGTTAATTATTAAATTGGAAAAAAATTGAGCTAAAAAATAAGGGCACCTGGTCAACCAAGCAACCTCCACACAAAGCACAATCATGAGCCTCTCAAACGCCTATGAATCTTGCTCACACCAACCTTTCAAACTACAGTGCTATTTGAATAGCAAAATTTTCTTTTGCATAGCCAATGTGGGATTAAAATTCCCAAGAACACTTCAAAACAAGAACTCGGGCCCACACCACAAAATTCCTAAATTGTAATATTTGATCGAAACTTTATAAAATATAAAGTTTGTGTGCACCTCCATAGCAACAAACATCGATGAATAGACATTTTTCATAGAGATTGTGCCCAACCAAGTACACAACCTCCATAGAAAGATCGCTCCTTAGTGCTATCATAATAGTGGTTTACAATTCCTAAGAGGAATGAATTTTAGTTGAAATCACATATTTTTAGAAAATATAATGATTTAAGCCTTAAAAAGTTCCATTTTAAGCATTCCAATTGAAGAGGGTTTGATCAAATCACCTTAGATCAAACCCCTTTGGATAGAACCTTGCTGGTTTTAAACCATACCTATAAATGCATCTCCTTTACACCTATCAAAATGCTAATAAAAATCACTTTAATTTAGCTTTGGGGATCAAAATGAATTCATTTAAAATTTATTTCAAATGATTATGGTATCTTTAACAAGCTATCCAATGAATATAATTTTAATATGTTTTGGTTTTGTTTTTGAAAAGGAAAAAATAGGTTTTATAGGCACCTGAAACTGCAGAGTTCAAACAACAAAAGATATAAAATAAGTCCAAACAAGCAGACGGCTGTCCCAAAAATGAAACAACAACACAAAGAGACAACAAGGTCCGAAAAAAGGACCGCCCAAAAAACTAGAACTAAACACCACCGAAACTACTCCAAGGTGTTCAACAACTCCTCGGCCTCCTTTTCAACATCCTTCATATCCTGTAACCCCTGCTTGAGGATTTGAGCCATATGTGATGACGTCGGGGTCTTCCTCTTAGTGTTAGCCCGGGTGTGAGTCGAAATCCCTTCACCAGAAGATCTGTAGCCACCTTTGTCCGCATCCAAATCCACAACCAGCGAACCCTTTTGGTTTTTTTTGAGCTTTTCCACCATTGCATTGATGATAATGGTGTTATGCCTAGCAATTTTGTGATTGTTCGCCACAGTGGCCCTTATATCTTGGCCTATCTTGGACATATTGCACTCAATCCTAGTCAATCTTTCCTCCTGTGAATGCGGTCTTTTCCTTGGTAAGGGGGTTTCTTGTCCTTCATTCTCTTTACAAATCCAGCTAATCTTTTGTTCCAAATCCATGACCCTGTTGCTTAAATCTATATTATGGCCTTTCAAATCACAGACTTCCTTCTAGGTCCACTTAAGAACAGTGAATAGGCCATCCGTACTTTTTTCCACCACACTCACAATGTCCTCAGGCTTGAGCTTATTTAGGGCCGAATTAATTTCATCCTGATTAGGGGAATCAATAGGGGCATTCCCAAATCTTCCAGATGTAGAGGCGCTAGGGACCAAATCCTTACTGACCATAGGTTTATCAGAGAGAATTTCCATGGAGTTCCCAGAATACGAAATAAGTTTCATAACAGAGGTAACTTTAAAACCAGAAACCAAACCCAGAGTAGGGTAGCCAGGAGACGGCTAGGGATTGAGACAAGGCGGCAAAGCAAAACCCGGGCTAGGGCAATCATGCAAAGGCTATAACTTAGGGCATGGCGGTGGAGCAGAATCCTTAAGGGCATTCCAACAAGATAGGGATTACAGAGCAATGGTATTAGGACCAATAGGGGCACAAGCAGGGGGGCTCGGGGGTCGTTCTCCCTACTACTTTCTGTATCCTCATCATCCAAATCTCTGATTTCAACAATTTTAGGCAAAGTAGGTAAATTTTGATAATGCTCATATATGAGCCTGACAAGACCAGGGTGGATAATAGAAGTCCTCCTAGGGTTTCTTTCAACTTCATCAAGGCAATTCTTCAAAGAAAAGAATAAGTAAAAAGGAAAAGAAATACGAACCTTGTGACAGAAGTGGTTCAGAATGGAAAAGTGGTAACCATACGCTCTGGTGAAGCGCCCGTCAACCGTGATATACTCCATAATAACTCTTAAAACTTTCCTCCAGATAGATTTGATGGACTCCACATCAAAATAGCTATTGGCAACCTTAACTAGCTTAGCCTTCTCCTTGTCTTTTTTAGGAAATTTAATGATCGCTTCATCAGAGAACCGATGGTCCCAATAGTTCTCACACCTTTCGGCCAAAAAGACCTCGGGCTTATCTCACCGGACAAATTCCCCATTTAACTTAACATTCCTCGCTTAACCAACATGATCTCATGTTTCCAATTTTGCCAAAATAGTCCAAAGATCCCTCACAAGATTCATGGAGCTTTTCCAAATACGGGACTAAGCCTCCCTTTTCAATTCTTTCCCAAGCTTTGGCATACTTTCTATGCTCCTAAAAACTACTCGGCTCCACACGTTTGCTTTCTCCCCCCATTTTCAAAGCTCTATTAAACAACACTCTATAGTTGTTCTGGGTCCTGTTTAGGCATATTTTATCAAAAACCCAAAAAGCGTGTCGAAGACTCTTCTTCAAAAAGAAAAAGACGTCGGTCCCATCAAATCTAATGAAATTGACGTACCTAATCTTTATCCGCTTCATCATGACGAAGACAAACTTCTCTTTGATGCACTGAATCATAATAAATTAGCGCTTTCACTTTAGGATGGATGTAGTCATTCTTCCTCCACATGTTTTCCCTGCCCTTCTTAACCCCTTCATTGGCAAAATAATCAGCCACCTTATTGGCTTCTCTATAGGCGTGGGACACTTTCACTTTATCAAAATTACTTAATAAAATTTTTGTATCTTCGATCCACTTTTTAATGGTCCACGAGGGAGGGGTAAGCCCAATAATGCAATTTATTACATTCATTGAATCACCCTCCAACCAAATACATTTCATATTCATCTTGACAGCTAAACTAACCGCATGATAAGCCCCTACAGCTTCTACAACATGATTAGTTTGGATGCTGATGTCCATAGCAAAAGTCGCAATAAAAGCCCCTGAATTGTCCCTAAAAACACACCAACTGCCAGCTTTCCCAAGGTTGCCTTTAGCCGCACCATCAAAATTGGCTTTCACCCAACCCAAAGGCGGCAAAGACCAACTAGCATTCTCCCTCTGACAATCAACCGGATTGAGGACATTTGACGCAACTAATTTTGAGTTCCACTTTTCAGATATAGCAATATCGAAAGGAGACCAGTTAGCTTTATCAACCATTTTTCTTAGAATTAAAGATAAATTTTCTTTTATAGCCCTTACGATTTTAGCATGCAATTCCCTTTCCAACATCTCTTTATCCCTAAACACTCTGTTGTTCCTTTCCTTCCAAATATTCCAAAACAAAAAAGGTAGAACAAAAGACCATAGCTTTTGCACAAAAGGATTTTTTGAATGAGCTTTCCATTACATGAAGAAATCTTCGATAGAGGTAGGGGAAACCCAAACCACATCAAGAAGCACAAAAAATTTGCCCCAGATATTCGAAACAAAAAGGACAATGAAGAAAAAGATGATTAACAATCTCAGCTTCATTCCTACACATATAGCCCCTGTTTGGTAATTGAATTCCTCTTTTACCAAGATTGTCCAAAGTGAGAATCTTATTCTATAGCATTATCCAATAGAAAATATTGATTTTAGGAGTCAGATGATTGATCCAAGCCTTAGCCCAGAAGGGTGGAGGCTCCATCAGACTAACCAGCATAGACGTGGTAGAAGAAACTGAAAAAATACTAGACAAGCTGTCTAGCCACATAGCAAGATCCTCCACCTAGTATTGAGCTGGTCTTAGGGCTCTAAAGGCCCACTGAACAAGGAAAAGATCCAGACTGATGGTCTTCAAATCAACCTAAGCCCCATTCCTCTAGTAATCTTTAACCAAGACCCCAAATTCCCTTTTATAATCATTCATCCATTTATTGAATTTCTCAAATCTGATCAAAGGGTCTTTAAAAAGCCACATGTCTTCCCAAAACCTAACATTATTTCTTTTTCCAATTAGCCAGCCAATTCCCATTTCCAACTTTCTACCTCTACTCATATCATTCCAGCAAACAGACCCACGAGGTAACAAAGAAGAATTTATAATCTCATTAAAAGACTCACAATTGTTAAAATATTTGGCTTTTAAGGTATCACGCCATTCTCCACTTAAAGTAAGAGTTCTCCAAAGATGTTTAGCAAGAAGGGACAGATTCAAAACTTTTATTTTCCTTAAGCCTAGGCCCCCTCTCGATTTGGGTCTACAAACCAGATCCCATCCAACAAGTGGCATTCTCTTCTTATCCTCCACGCCAGACCAGAGAAACCTTTTCTAAATTTTTTCAATGGCCTTAGCATATTTAGCAGGAATTTTAAATATACTAAAAGCATAAACAGGAAGATTTTGCAAAGAGGCCTTTAGGAGCTGGATTTTTCTAGCTTGACTGAGAAGAGCTCCTTTCCACCACGATAACTTCTTATTGAATTTTTCAACCAAAGAAATTTAGAACGAATCTGAGGGCTTAGAGCAGAGAGGAAAACCAAGATAGGTTGACAAAAGAGGCTCAATCTGGCATCCAAGAATCTGAGCAAGTTTAAATTGTCTATGCTCCGGAGTATTGAGGAAGAAAATTGAACTCTTAGCCCTATTAACAACTTTCCCAGAAGTAGATTCATAGAGATTCAGAATTTTTTTGAAAGTCTTAGCTTCAGCCACAATAGATCTTCCCATGAGAATGGTGTCATCAACAAATTGTTGGTGGGAGCAGGTTAAAAGAGAAGAGGAAGGTCTTAAACCAGTAAGGGATCTTTGATCAATAAGCTTTTTAATATTTCTTCCCAAACTCTCAGCCAAAATTGTAAACAGAATAGGAGAAATAGGATCTCCCTGTCTAAGGCCATGGGAAGTCTAAAAAAACCTCAAAGGTGACCCATTCACGATGACAGAAGAGGTAACTTTCGAAACTAGATGGTTCACCAGCTGAATGACTCTGTTATTAAAGCCAAACTTGATTAGGATTTTAAATAAAAAATCTCAATCGACCTGATCATAGGCTTTGGAGATGTCCAGCTTTAGAATAAACCCTTCAGACTTCGAAACCAATAACGAATGTAAATTCTCATGAACAGTGACAACAGAGTCCAGAATGTACCTACCTGGCACAAAACCATTCTGCTGCGGAGCAATCAATTGAGGAAGCACAAAAAAATTCTTGTAGTTAAAACCTTCGAGATAATTTTATAAATAGAATTGCATAGGCTGATTGGCCAAAAAGTTTGAAACTCCGAAGCCCCAAGTTTTTTTGGAATAAGGACCACAAAAGTGGCATTCAGTTCTTTCAACAGACATCTTGATCCAAAGAATTCCTTAACAGCATTCACAACATCCAACTCAACAATTTCCCAAAACACTTTGAAGAAGAATAAGGGAAAACCATCTAGTCCAGGAGCTTTGTTGCCATCAAAAGATAAAACAACTTTCCTAATTTCAGCCTTGGAAGGACTAGCAGTGATCAAAGAATTTTTATTATGACCAATCACCTAGGGTATAGCCTCAATCAAGGAATCTTGAGCTTCAGGAACAATCTCTCCATTACAAGAAAGAAGGTTGCTAAAGAAAAGGACAGCCTATTCCTTGATATCATCTTCCTCCTCAAACCTCGTCCCATTAACATCAATGTAAGAGATTCTATTAGCAGCCCTATGTTTCGAAGCAGATAGATGAAAAAATATGGTATTCCTATCTCCCTCAGTAAGCCAAGACACCCTGGATCTTTTCCGCCAAAAAACTTCCTCTTTAGCAATGATTTCATGCAATTGAATGAGAAGTTCATTTTCCTTTTCTTTGTAATTATCAATGTACCCCCATTTTTGGATTTTAGCCTAGATTTCCTGAATTTTGCCCTGACTTTCCGTCTTAGTTCCAAAAATATTCCCAAAGGCATCTTTTTTCCATCTTCTCACATTAGTTTTCACTTCCTTTAATTTTTTAGCAATCCTGAACATCGCTGTGCCAGTAATATCAATATTCCACCATCTACTGATTTCCTCAAAGATTCAAGGATGAGATAGCCAAAAAATTTCAAATCTGAAAGGGAAGTTCTTTTTCACCTTAGTAGGATCCGCCATAAGACAAATGGGAAAATGATCAGATCCCACCCTTGATAAAGCTCTCAAAGCACAAAAATAGTCTATAAACCATTGACCAGACACAAGGGCCCTATCAAGTCTTACTTGGATCAAATCAGGGCCTACCCTCCTATTGGTCCAGGTATAAGAAGCCCCTTGAAGGTCAAGATCTATCAGGGCATTACTGTTAATAAAGTCAGATAGACCAGATTTACTATCCTAGTTAATTTGAGAGCCCACAAATTTCTCATCATTCAGGAGAGGAGTATTGAAGTCTCCCATGACCACCCAGTGTTCATTAGCAAAACATCTTCAAAAACCAAACAACTCACACCAAAAGGAATTTCTGGCATTCTTACAATTCAGGGCATATATATTGGATTGAATCTAGCAAAAATTGTCTCTTATGTGGGTAAATCGAGTGGCCACTAAATTACCATTCTCCATTACGGGCTCACATTTAATAAACATCTTGTTCCAAAAAGTAACAATTCCCCTCGAAGCACCCGCAGAACTATTTCCGTGAGCCCCACAGTTCTGAAAAATTTTAAGGCATTCAACTTTATCTTTAGGCATTTTGGTTTCTTGAACAAGAAGAATATCAGGTTTGTGGTCCCTAACAAAAATTTTGCAAAACATCCTTTTTATGACGACTATTCAGCCCTCTTATATTCCATGACATAATTTTCATTTCTTACCTAGGGATTGAAGTATCTCTGGGATGGTCATTTGGATCCCATCCACAATATCCTGAAGGTTGCCTTGCTCCCTTTGCCATTTTTCTGATCTCCTTCCCTGGCAAGGCTTAGTACTCCCACAATCCGCCTTGGCCCTAGTTCTGGTGATCATTCCACTTGAAGTTTCCATCTTTTTCTTTTTTTCCTTCTTTGACTCTGAATGTGAAATGACCTCCTCCCATTCAGTCTCATCTTGGCTTTCCAGCTCTCTACCTGATTCCCCATCCTTCTCAGGAAATAGCCTCTGGTCCCAAGGAAGGGTTTCCATTAAGCCATTCTTGGCTTCTAAAGTATTGACATTAGGTGTTTTCAAATTCACGCTTTGGGTCTCATAAGTATCCTTCACCACTTCCAAAGTGGCAATCTCCAGATCTTGTACCCCTTTTGAGCAAGGGTTATCATAAGGAAACTGAGATGGGACAAGAATTCCTATCTCCAAGGACAAACCCTTAATGGGTATTTCGTTCAGACCAGGTACATTCATACAGCCAGCCATCATCAGGGGCGAGGGAAAAACAATACCCATTTCTTCACCTCTTATTTGATTCTTCTTCAGAGTATCCCAGGCTCTCTCCACATAATGATTTTCTTCCTTTCTATCCACATGTGGTGAAATCACGCATTTAGGATCCTTAGGCTCTAAAGAACAAGTACAATCTAAACCAGGGCAAGCATCCTTTTGCAGGTATTTTTGGTTCTCCTTCAGATCTTGAGAAGAAGTGTGTCTTTCAAGATTCTCCTTCGCATCTGGGACAGGCATATGCTTCTCCTCCTCTGATTTTTTTTCCAAACAGTCTTAAGGTTGGCAACTTTCTCCTTTTCACTTTTGTTATTAAGCGGGCACTTTTTCGCCCAATGCCCAAATTTTTGGCATTTAAAGAAAACAAAGGATGTGGTCTTGAATTCAATAGCTTGCTTCCACACCCCCCAACTTGGATTAGATGCCAATCGAAGAGGGTAGATTAGTATTTTGAGAAATCCCAACACAGATTCTAGCAAAGACCAAACGCTTTCTAGCCGCGGTCATTGAGTCAATGGATAGAAGTTCTCCAAAAGAACTAGCAATCCCGCTGAAAATATCCATATTCCAATACTCCAAAGGGAGACCAAGCAATCTAGCTCAGACCGACACCATTTCAAAGATTGAATCAGACAGATCTACCCTAGAAGACCATTTCTTCAGGGCCAAGGAAAACTTTCCGATAATCCAAGGGCCACCACTCTTGACAGCCCTGGAATCCTCTTTGCTAGTGAGCTGAAAGGCAAAAAAACCTCTAGGAAGCGCCGCCACCGAAACCAGACCACTAGTTTTCCATTTATTCTTAACAAACTCCCTTACCACTTCAATATTAGGTCTAGGACCCAAAAATTTTCCAACCAAAACATTCTCCATCCTGGCAATATTATGGTCTATGATGTCATTCGGCACAGAAATAGAAAACTTTCCAGACCCCGGAACAGAAAGGATACTCACAGGGGGAAAAAATGATTTTTCATTTGGCTTAACACCAAACAACGAAGTCCACGATTTACCTTTTTCATCCCCTTTTTCTGACATTTCCAGGACAGTCTTGGAATCTGAAGTCCCATCCTTTTCACCTGGATCCACTTGGACTTTTTCGCGGATGTCCTTTCCAATAGAACCTGACTTACCTTTCTCATAACTCGAAGAAATCTTCGCATTCACCTGAGATTCCCTCGAACTCTCGCCCGCTACACTGTTCGAAGATTCAAATCCTGACTTTTCCTGCTTGCTCGCTCCTATTCCCGCTCCCATGGCTCGCTCTAGACTACTTTATGTGCATTGTTATGAGTGATACATACTTTGAGTTCCAATCATTTTAGGATTCACATGTAGCTTAAATTTGGGCCAAAATATAATGGTGAAATTTGCATACCAATGTCATTTTCTATTTAGTTTTATGCCCACATGAGAAAAAAATTGGTACATGTACACATAGAAAAATAGTATAATATTATATGAATTTGAGCTCATTTATCTTTCATTTTCCATCCATATACACACACATCCCCACATATTTGGCCTCTACCTTTTCCTTAGATATACATACTTTGATATATTCAAGTTAGTCTTGCATGTTGATGGCATTTAACTATGCCTCTACCTTTATATAGAAATTAGTCACTTGGATCTCACTATCTATTTGTATGTGGACATATTTTGTGGTTGTGAGATTTACCAAATAGTTGTAGACTTGACTCTTTCCTTTCTAAAATTTAATCTTTAAAACTAGATGACTGGTCCTTTTTTCTTCATGGCCTAGAATAAGTAGATACATGTTTTATGAAATATTATGTTGTGTTGGTATTTAAAGGAAATTATTATCGTTCATTCAAAAATATCTAGAACTCACAAGTTCTCTCTCATTTAATAGCATTAAAGAAACAATCAATACTAAAATAAAATTATTTGGTGCCTTAAAAGAAATAAAAATTTACATATATCAAGTTATCAACTCAAAAGGCTTGCTTTGTGTCTTCCAACTTTGTACAAATTTCTAGGGGTGAATCTTGAATAATGCATTTCTTTTTGACACAATGACATTCCTCTCAAGGTATTCTTAAATACTTTCAACCCTCATATATCAAGAAATAAAAGAGTAGAAGCATATTATTTTGGTAAACAATAGAATAGAGTTTTACATTGAATAGTGTCAACTTTACACTTTGAGGATAAACATGTGATTGTAAACTCAACTTTCATCCACGAACATGATTTTAAATAGATCAGAAATACAACTTAAATTTTGATCATTTATCAACAATTTTTTTTTTTGTTTAATATAAACAAGTTTGATTTTAGACATATACATTCTTCAATCACATAATTATTAAATTCTCTGACTAAATTTATCAATCCCAATAACCAACAATTAATCTATACTAATTTATCTATATATGCATCTTATTAAATTGTATTCATTCTTACGTTGGTCACAATGGTGAGATAGCTAGGAGATTTTGGACCCTAGATTATTGATAATGGGTTATGATTTCCCACTTTACATGTTGGCTACAAACAAACAAGTGTCCTTATACAATATGAAATAATTCCAAAGTTCATTTCTTGAGCGTACTGAAATGATTTCTTTGCTGATTCTCCAGTATTTTAAAATGATATTGCATTTGAAGTTTATAGACATAGTGAAGAAAATTATAATTTGGGACATAATTAAGATAAAATTCCATAGTGTGCCAGTTGGTGCATCCATTGTCTTGCGAGTTGTCATTGTTTTTGCCTTTATATAATCTCTATAAAGAATAATAATGAATTTAACAACCACTAATGTCTCCACAGCTCTATACATCCAACACTCTTTACAGCCAATTTCTTTTTTCCATTTGCCGCGTCCAGGAAGAGGGAAAAACTGTATGCTGTGTTCCCCTCCATACTGCAAATGCTAACTGAGTCATTTGCACATATCTTCATATTGCTTTACTCTCATTTGTTTTTACTCTATGTATTTCAATTACATAATTATTAAATGCTTGTCATTCTCATGAGAATACTTTGGGTCAAAGGGAAACAAAAGTTTAATGCTTTAAAAGATGCTTCCCCCTGTTTTGTGCCTTCTTCGAATCTTGTTTGTCAATAAAAGTTGATTTATTTGTAACCATGCAAACATTGTGCTTGAAGTGAAGCACAACATAGTTGTTCTTAGAGAAAGGAATTCTTAAAAAGAATTCTTAATAACTTATTTCAATAGGAATGGAGATGTTTGATAAAGCAAAGCCTTACATAGCAATGACAAGCTTGCAGTTGGGGTACGCAGGGATGGCCATAATTACTAAGGTTTCTCTTAACAATGGAATGAATCACTTTGTTCTGGTAGTCTACAGACACATCGTTGCCACAGTTGCTCTTGCTCCTTTTGCTTTCTTCCTTGAAAGGTATTTATTTATCTACGTAAACAAATTATTTTACACTATAAAGATATTTATTTGTTTCTTAGCTATATGTGCTTAATTGATAGCCTGTCCCAATGAATTGAATTGCAGGAAGTTGAGACCCAAAATGACTTTTATCATATTTTGTCAGATTTTTGCTCTTGGTTTGTTGGGGTAAATATGCAGGTTTCTTTGATTTTTTCCTTTCTACCCTTACCTGTTTTATCATAATTAGCACGGCTTCTAATGGAAGAGAACTTTATATTGGCAGGCCTGTACTTGATCAGAATTTCTATTACTTGGGTTTGAAATTTACTTCTCCCACATTCGCAGCTGCATTAAATAACATACTTCCTGCCACTACTTTTGTGATTGCTCTCATATTCAGGTAATCACTTAATACTATTGCATTCTGCTATATATTAAGTATTTTATATCATAGAATTAAAGTTTGTTGCATTATGTAGAATGGAGAATATAAGAATTCGAAAGATACGCAGTCAAGCAAAGATAGTGGGAACACTAGTGTGTGTGAGTGGAGCAATGCTGATGACATTGTACAAAGGATCTATTGTACCCATGCCTTGGTCGTCACATGGCCATTATCATTCTTCAAATGCTTCTGCCTCTCATAATACTAATAAAGATATGCTCAAAGGATGCCTGTGTTTAATTACGTCAACCTTTTCTTGGGCATGCTTGTTTGTTTTTCAGGTAACTAATTCTACTTATCATTTATAATCAATACAACAAACATATCATATATATTCTAGGCCTTGTTGTTCTAGTTTAATTCAATCTGTACCATTCATGAAATCAGGCTTCAGTTCTCAAGAAGTATCCTGCACAACTGTCCCTTGTCACCTTAATATGCTTGATGGGCTCGTTACAGTCAATTGTAATAACCTTGGCTATTGAACGACGTCCATCTGCCTGGGCAGTTGGTTTCGACATGAACCTTATTACAGCTGTGTATTCTGTAAGTTGGACATCTCCCTGCGTAAACAATTGACTTGACCTCTTCCTTTAATTTATTTTGTGGCTTGGTTTAGACCGTTCATCTTAAATCACACTAATAAGGGATCTTATTAGTGAAACTAGTGTAATTTCGATGAATCACCTAAACAAATCAAAGCTTAAAATATATTGTTTAAATCTAACCCTATCTTACATAAAATATTTGAGATACCAAACATTTAAATACAGGAACGTGATGGAACGTGATGTTTTTAATGAATTCAGGGAGTGATAGGAACAGGGATTGCATATTATTTTCAAGGACTATGTATGAAGACAAAAGGACCTGTATTCGCTACTGCATTCATTCCATTGACTATGATAATTACAGCAATCATGGACTCCATTATTCTTCATCAGAGAATCTACTTGGGCAGGTTTGTTTTTTCTTCTCTTTTGTTTGAATATAAGTACTATAACATAACACGCAAGTTGTTTTAATTTATTTTTAACATAACACGCAAGTTGTTTTAATTTAATTTTTTTCATTGCAGCGTGGTGGGAGGAGTGGTGATAGTAATGGGATTGTATGGTGTTTTGTGGGGCAAAGTGAAGGACATAAAGGTCCCTGCTTTAACTAGCTCAGAAATGCTTCCCACCTGTCAATCTAATACTGACAAGAACCAGCCTGAAAATATGGAAGCTGGTGGGGAAGCTGTTGCAGACAAAGGTATTTCAAACATAATAAATCATAAAAGTGGGGAAAACTAGTTGCAGAAATCATGGATTGTTCATGTATATGATTGGCGTGCTAGAAGGTGGAAAGCTGTTGCAGACAAAGGTATTTCAAACATAATAAATCATAAAAGTGAGGAAAACTAGTTGCAGAAATCATGGATTGTTCATGTATATGATTGGCGTGCTAGAAGGTGGACGGTGAACTCAATCCTTTCAGCATGTAGAATTGATGTGAAACGTCCATCGAATACCATGCAGTAAGATTGTTGGGAAAGCTTTTGTCAAATCTTGTCAATAAGGGGAGACAATTGTGGATTGTCTGAGAAAGGAGAGTACATCAATCAGACTTTATATATAAATGGGAGTGGGGATACTTTATTAAAAAGGGAATGTACCTTTATTAAAATTTATAAATGAAATGGAGTCTTTGTGTGACTCCAACCTCTTGAAAAAGGAGATTCTAGTAACTCCATCAAGTATAGCATCACAAGTTACACCTCAATGAATTTTTAAATATAAATTTTAAAAAAATAATAGAAGTTCAGATCATAAAGATATTTTTATTCAAATTTTAGTACTTTATAGAAAAAGATTTTTATGATAGGAATATCTAAACTTTAATAATAAAAGATTATTTAGAGTACTACTGTTTTAGAAATATATATCTTTTTAATATAAATTTCAAACAAATAATAGACGTTCAAGATCATAAAGATACTTTTACTCAAATTTTAGTGCTTTATAGAAAAAGTTTTTTATGGTAGGAATATCTATATTTTAATAATAAAAGGTTATTGAGAATACTATTGTTTTAGAAATATATTTATTATTATTTTTTCATGTTGATAAGTTAATTTTGGAAAAGTTAATTTTTAATCAGTTTATTAATTAATTTGTAAAAAATTTAATGATAAATATTATAATTTTGTTAGGAAAGACGTTTAATTTTATATTTTAAATATTAATTTTATTTTATTTTTATTAAAATGGTTATATTTAGTTATGAAAGTTATTAAATGGGATATAGACTATTGTGAAATATTCAATAAAAAATGGGTTCAATCTTAAATTCCTCAAAATAAATGATGTAAGAACATTTATAACACATAAGAGATTTATAAGAGAATGTTACATATTTTGATCGATAATTTAAATATGACTATACTAAAATATCTTTGCAAGGTTTTAATAACACAAATTAGAGTGCTCAAATAAAAAATATAACTATAACATGTAATATATTCTTCTAATATGAGTAAGAAATAAATTGTATTTATTTATCATTCAAACTCTTTTGAGATTTCAGCTTTGGAATTTGATTATGACATTTCAGACCACTTTTGACTGGTACTTTTTCAATATTTTATATTTACCCTTTGGGAGTTTCATATACTAGTTTCTCTATTTATTAGGTGTTTGGGATGAAATTAACAATGTATTTTGTAATTATTTTTATGTTATTAATAAGTCCAAATATATGTCCCGATCTTGTATTTCTCTAGAGTTTCCTTGTTTGGGTTGTATTATACACCATATTGTGAAGTTTCCTTGTTTGGATTGGATAGTAATCAATATTAATGCTAGTTAATATATTGATTTGGAGTTTGGAGATTCATTTTTTAAAGGACTTTTCATGAACATTATGAAAAGTGATTTAATTATGCATTATTTCTTAAAAAAATATTTTAGATGATATTTTCTATTCATTTCTTCTATTATATTAGTGTAGAAAAAATTCTCACATCTTAACTTTTTATTTTAATATACCTCATAATGATATGATTAAATATTTTATTGCTTTTTTTATTTCCTACAAATGATTTTATATCATATTTTCTACTCATATCTTCTCTTAAATTAATTTAATAAACATTTAAACATATTAAGTTCCATTCATAAACATAATATTACATAATAATTATTCACAATTACCATTTAAAATTATTTATTTCACAAGTAAAAATAAAACATTAATCTTAATTGAAGTTTAATATTTTCTATAATGTATTATATCAAAAAATTTAGAGGGTAACTAAAAATAACAAGCAACCATTTTCTAACATATACATCTTAAATACATTATAAAGTAGGGGAGATATATTAGAATTAGGTTATTATTTATTTAAGTGTTATTTTATTTGATATTTTTTTATTATTTTATAATTATTTAAAAATTATTTTATTTTAAAATTCTCATATTTTAATTTTTAGGTACGTAATCATGTTAATTTTATTGTAGAATGTCTCTTGACATTAAAAATAGTACATTTACTTGGAAATTAGTCTTAAATATTTTACTTTAGTTTGCAATTGATTAAGAATTATTATATTTTATTTGAACCAAGCTCATAGAATTGAGAGACAAAAAAGTAACCAAATTAGTGATTTCAGTCAAAATATGATCATGTTATGGATTGGTAAATTTCATGTCATAATGTAATCATGTTTTATATTCTATAAAATTTTATCATATTTTCTTAAACAACCTTTTATTGAACATAATACATGATGTTATTTTATGTCCCACAAAACAAAATTATGTATTTAAAGCATAAAAAAAAACATATTTTGAAAATATAAATATATTATCTAATGCACTCACATTATATAATGCACTCAGTTTTTCCTTCTCTTTCTTCATTTGGAATATGTTTGAATAATGAGCCTAAAAGATTGGACTTCTAAATTTCCATTTGATTCACATAAGAATGTATGTTACGTTTTATAGTAATCCAATTATAGAATAAATCATTTTAAGAAAATTATAAAAAAAAAAAAAACTATAAAATATAAAAAAATATACTTAAATTCTATTGCTCACTCTTAACTCTATATTTAACAAAATGGTTTAAAAATAGTAAATGAAATAAAAATAGGAAAAAAAAAAAGATGAAAACTATTCTATATTTTGGTGATAAAAATAAGAATATTTTTATGTCCAAACAATATTTGACTCTTTTACTATTACTTATTTTTTAAATAAGTTAATAGTTTAGAAACTATTAATTTAATTTTGATTACATATTCAAATTATCATGCATGCCTATCAAATTACTCATCTAGATGTTTATATTTATATTTTGAAAAAATAGCCACTTTTGACACCTTTTTTGTCCATCATTTCTATAAACTTATGCATTTATCTATTTTTATTTACTTAGAAACTATTTATTTACTTCAAAAATATTATAAAATAATTTTTTATGAAAAAGTCTCTATATTCTTATTTATAAATTAGTGTTACACATATTTAAAAAAAATCTAGGTGAAAATAATCACACCCCTAAAGTATAAATAGGTTAAAAACCTCGAACATAAAAAAACTACACGATGAGAGGTAGAGAAAAGGGGGAGAAGGAGAATGCAAAGTATCTAATTATTTCCATACATTAGCCTAGTTCAGAGTAGTCATAGGAGGATCCCAGCCAAACTTATCCTTTTCCTTATTATTATCATCTTGACTTTTTTGGTATTTGTATGACTAAGAAATAACATGAGTTAATTGTGGGAATTTATTTGAGTCAAACCATATACGAGTGCCTCCTATAAGCCATCAAAAATTTCCTCCTATAAGTGGTAGAGAGGTAGAGCACTAAATAGTAGGTTGTGAATAGCGCCACTCACCACAACCCATTTTTAAAGTAGGAGGAGAATCATGTCAGTGACTATCCTAGATTTTGTGCGTAGAAAAGCTATGGCCATGGTGGTGCCTTCAAGGAGAGGAGAAATCCTTAAATGAGGAGGGAGATAGAGGAACTCTAGTGACAACACAAGGGTCATAATCCCATTGATCTTGAAGACCTATAAGTGAGATAACTAAAGTGAAAATTTATTGACTTTTTCTTGAATTTGTAGTAAAAAATTAGTAAAAACTATAGGTTTAGCATATAGATAAACTAATGATCCATAGAATAATTAGAAAAAAAATAATAAAATTTCTATCTTTCCATATGTTGAATAGAATATCCACCTTGAAAGCATGACATATTAGATTGAATTTGTGGGAATGTTAGGCCAATCCCCTAAAAGAACCATATGTGAATAAAAAGGTTATAATCTAAATGGCTTGCAAAAATCATTTATCTAGTTCCAAACATTCTTGACTCTAGGAAAAAACTAGAAAAGGTTTTTGAAAGACTTGTGTTGTCCACAAAAGAGACACAAGGGGTTAGAGATTCTCAAATGGGATAAATTGGAGTCGATTATGGTTCTAGAATTATTGATCAAATGATGTGAAATGTGCATTTCCAAAAAAAAAAAAAGTGTATAAAAAGATTTAACTTTTTTATTTACTTTGAATATAATTATTTTATTTTATTTTATTTTTAAATAAAGGTTAATTAATTTTTAATAATTATAATAAAATCAATAAAATCTAAAAATATGAGAGTAATTTTTTGATCCATTGTGTTTAATTAATATATTTTCTCTTGAAAATTGTTTTATTAGAGTAATTATAATGTAAATAAGTTTTTTTAAAAAATTAGATAATAAATAATTAATTAAAAAATAAATCTCAAATAATATTTCTCATCTCATTGAAATTTTTATTAAGATAATTATAATATTATTAATTCTAACTAATTTTCTTTTAATTGAGTTAATGGTTAAGATAGAGAAATGATACTCAATTAATTATGTTATTTGCTATATATTTTTAAGTATAACAAATATTTGTAATCATAGTTTGGTTTATGTGGAACTTATGTTATTGATATACCTATAGAAATAAAAAAATAGAATTGTTTATTATATTTTCATATTGTTATTGTTATACATTAAATTTAATTCTTTTAAATTATAGGATACATTAAGTCATAGTTAGTGGAGATGAAATAAAAATATTTAAAATAAAATATTTAGAGTGATAAAATAATGAATAAAAATATATCTAATTTCTTAAGAGATATCAATCTTTCTTTTACTGTGAAGGATAAATTACAATTAGATGCATGTTTTTTTAATGTAATAGATTTATGAGCCATCAAGCCTATAATTCTGTATGTAATCCTTTTTTTTAATCACCATCTAATATTTTTCTAAACAAGTCGAATTTGGGTCCTCTAATAGAGTGCTTGATTATGCACTATTTTTCTTTGAGGTTATGTTCTCTACATAGACTAAAGTAGGATAATTTCCCTTTCTCTTTTTGTACCAATGCAAAATTGTTGTAGTTGATGAATCAATAGATAAATCCATCTTAAGAGATGGAGAAGTTCCCCTCTCATTAGTACCATTCTTTGATTTTTTTTCTATGAAGCATTCATAATATTTGAAGTTGAATTAGATACTTTAGCAACAATAGTTTTTAGAAGAACTTAGGTCATCATTTTTTCACGAGGATCATTCAAAGTAATAGTCTAATTATAAATATTAGCAACCACTTACCAAGTAGGTATGCACGAGGATGCCATCATTTTGGATTAATTCTTAGAGCAATGTGAAATTTGATAATCAACATAGTAATAATACCTATATCTAAAATAAATTTGATAATATTCCACCTATTTTCCATTTTCAATCACCCACCAAAAAAAATGGTGAAGCCTTAGTTAAGCCTATTCCATAATGTGGGTATAAATGAAAAAAAAAAATTCAAAAATTACCTTTGATGTGTGGTGAACATTTACAAGTTTTTGTCCAATAACCTCCAAACATTAAGTTTTCCATAATATTATTGGTATGTAAGGTGATTTCACCCATAAGAATGTAGATGAAAATGACTAAAAGTAGGGTGTAAAGATTTTTAAAAAATGACATTAGAAACCTAATTGACCAACTTATAAGAAAATTATATCATTAATAAAGTCAAATTGTGAAATAAAAAAATCTTATGCATAGACTAAAATGAAATTTTCATCTTCTAGATGCTTCTTCCACTAAGATGAGAACAATACATGTAGGTCACACGGTTTCAACCGTACTTGTGAATCTATTGAATCATTCAATGAAATAGAATTTATAAACATTGTTACTTTATTCAAGATTAGATAAAAATGACACAACGTTTCATATAATGAAAAATATATATTATTAGATAATTCATGTGGTATGTGATATTTTTTCAATATTATCAAATATGCTATAATTTAATGATTTTATTAAATACTTAAAATTATTTTAATGTAAATTTAGTTTTAGATGCCATAAGAAGATATATTAGAGCTAATACTAGTTTATGTTTGTTGGTAGTAAAGTCACGTTGTTAAATATTTTTGTAAGTGAAATTATTATGAATATTATATAAATTGTAAATGATTGTTACTATATCAAAAAATTATGTTTCTATTAATTTCTAATTAAAGCAATATGACAATAATATATGAAAATATATAAAATAATTAGCATAAATAATATTAATATATATTTTTATAACATTTTAAATTGATGCCTTAATTTTTAATCAATTTTAAATATATTTAAATTAAGTTAAAAGGTTTTGTTTTGTTGTTTCGGCTGTTTCTTTGTAGTTCTGGCTTATGCCTGCTTTACTTTTTTGAATAGTACATGAGATCTGCATGCTTTTTGGATAGTATATGAGGTCTGTAGACTTCCTTTTACTTGTTTCTGACTACTCAATCTTAATGACCTTTTATTTTCTGTATGTTTAACTTAAACTTACGAACTCAGAGGTCCTTCCCCTCCTTTTAATATCAAAAATAATATTTATATATAACCAAAATACACTAATCATTACATATAAAAATAAATCAATAAAAAACAAATCCACTTTTCACCCCTACAATATTAAACTCCAGATTTATATTATTAATTCAATTCATTTTACTTTAAGTTTCTTAGAAATGAATTTACTAACAAGTGCAGTGTCATATTATTATATTGCTTCATCTTCTTAATTCATAAGCATTTTGAAATGATACGTGATGTAGTGAAAGAAAACTGTATTTTCTGACAACATTCCATGGTCTGCCATTACAAGCATCTGTCTTATCATTGTCTTTGTCATCTGTTATGTTATACAAAGTGCACTAAGATGGAGCAGAAATATAGCTTTGTAGTCACCATTATTTCTTCCACTACTGTCTCCATCCAACACTCCACACAAACTGTTTCAACTCCATTCGCCGCGTCCAGAAAACGTCCATATACAACCTTCTCACCACAAGGTAAATGCTTACTGAGTCATTTCCACGTTTCTATCTTCTCTTTTGCCCTCTGCATTCATGCATTCCTTTATAATGAAACATACATTTAGTGGATAAATTAGGTCAAAGTAGAACAACTTCCACCAAATCTTACGTGTAGATAACATATGGGTCTTTACTTTTTGCTGTCATTTATCTGGTGTGATATTAGAAAACCAGCCAGCCATTAAAAATTCTTGGTGCTTAGTACTTGCCGTGCTGTGATTTTCTTGCTTACTCTACTAGTACTATTATCCTTTTTGGAGAAGGTGTAACTGCTCTTTAAATATTTAGTATGAAATTAGTCTTTTCACTGGTTAAAAAAATCACACAATTTGTCAGAAGAATTGGCTTTTAATAAATTTATGTTAATGGGATTGAGATGTTTGTTAAAGTAAAATCATACACAATGGTCTAGTAGATATGATTTTGTCTAAGTTTATTCCATTTCATTATTTAGTATTTATTATTAATTGTTTAGTTTTTTATCAAGAGAAGAAAAATTATTGACTGTATTTTATCTCTTCTTATAAACTAGACCTCGTGACCAATACCATGGGGACAAGGTGAGATTAGGCATCATGACCTCTTGTTTGCAAGAGAATGCTTTAACCAATCAAACTAAATCAAGGACAAGGGGAGACTAGACCTCGTTAGCTTTTGCTATAATAAGATACTTTAGCCAATGCAACTAGACTCTGACCCAATAAATATAATATTTTATTTGTTATTTGAAACTTTAAATATTATAAATAAAATAATATTTTCATCTAAATTTGAAGTAAATACTATATATATTTAAAATCAAAATAATAATAGTATATTATTGGTTATCTCTTTAATATAAATTAGAATATAAAATACATATATTAAAAATATGAATTCACAAATAACAAGACAATAGTTACATTATTACATATTTAAATATGCAACAATTAATTTAATATATTCTTTAATTGTATCATTCACCACCGTCTAAATTGAAATGGCACAATCAAATCTGATTTTGAATCTTTCTATTTATAATAACTTTATTGAAAAATGATATCTAATATGAATATATAATCCTTCATAATTTCTTAATTTATTCTATAAAATCTCTATATAATATAATTTCTTTCCATTCAGAAATATCTTCATTCTTGCATAATAAAAAAGTACCTTAGGAATATCTGGTTCGATTTTGCACTAAGTTTGTTGTGATGTACATCTGTCTTTAACATCAACTTTTTTGGTTTCTACAATGAGGACAAATCTCAAGAAATAATTGTAATACTCTTTGTAGAGAATGGATTGAATGGGAATATTATTCCAAAAAGTCGTACAAAATTAGGACACGTGTGTAGCTCCCTATAGTCGGTGAATGTTCAGTCGCTATCATGCTAACATCCCATCACCTTTATAGATTCCTTCTCGCTGCGTTTGCTTCCCCTAATGGGGCTCACATAACTGAACGATCTAAAGTGTAGATTCATTCCAAATAGCTTGAAGTGCATATACACCGTACTCTGCCGTGTACAGCAGTTATTCAAGCGTCTTCAATAAATTTATTTGGAAACGTTTACTTCCACTAGCAAAACCAATTTAGTGAGATAAATTTCAATGTTTCTTCTTTTTGTAAATTTTAAATTTTAAATTTTGATGTTAATTTTTAATATTTAAATAGAATAATGTGACTTTCTCTCAAGAAAGTTTAGGCTTGTCTCATACGCCTTTAGAAGATGATAGAATTTTGTAATGATTCTATAATCTAAATAGAAAAATATAATGAATCATTTTAAATTTATAAATGTAATTTTGAATCTATACTGAATTCAATTGTGTTGTGTGATTATTAAAGTTGATTAATAATTATTTAGACATATAATGATTTAGGAATGCTATATTCAATAAATATTTCAAAGTAAAAAAATTGGATTTTAATTAAGGTAGATAAGGATGAGGTGGGATACCATTATGGATATGGATTTGTTTGGATGAGAGAATGGGTAACCTTTGGTACGGTAGTGATCTTGTTTATTAAATAGGTCAAAGTAGGGATCATGACAATGAATTTAACATGTGTATAGAGTGGTTTGAAATCGAGTAAAAATGAATGTTGTGTGTTTTATTCAAGTCAAATTCACTAAATAACGTGAGAAAAATGGACACTTTCCTAAACTAAGTGATCTAAATCTAGTCAAATAATATAATAAATGCAAAATTTAGTATGTTGTCACCTTTTTATAAAGAAAATAGCAAACAAAAGTCAACAATGTAACTTGAAATAATTAAAAATGACATATATGCTTTGAATTTTAAAATGTTATAAACAAATGAAACATGACTTTTTAAGAATAATTTATGTTTGTAATATTTTAAAAAGAAACTGACATTATAATTTAATTGTTGAAAGGAATTAAAAAATATAGGTTGATGGCCCTCCAATTTTTGTATAGTAAACATTTTTTTCCATTTGATTAACCTGAATTTTTAGTGCATGAATTTTTTTTTATATATAACTAAAGTCAAGTGGACTGAATATATATGTACCTACCAAAGAATATTTTTTATTTTCCTAAAAATGTCTCTAATAGGAGAAAAGGTGGTTCAAAAGTAGAGTTTCAAAAAATTAACAACAAAGGGGTAAAATTAGAAAATGCATGTGTTCTAGCAAGGTTGTTTTAGAGAAAGTCCTTTTGACCAAAAAATAATTTGACTAAAAACATGTTTTATAAGTTGTTTTAAAATTGCAAAATGTATATTATTTTTAACTTAAATCAAATAAAATTATAAATAAAATACATACTCTAAGATGTAGACAACTCTTAATCCTATAGGTGTGTAGGGTTACGAGCAGTATCCTTCAAGCTACCTTAACTCTTATCTAAGTTTTATAATACTTAATATTGTCTTATCTATAAATAGTTCAATTTTCTCCAATTTTATTCAAGAAATGAATATGGTATATATATAGGTGGTAGAGGTTAGCTATTATCATCATATTACTATTATTTTCTTATTGGAGACTATTGAGTGTCTCCACATTGAAGTGACATATTAAATTATTTGCATAATTTTTTTCTATAATATTATTCTATTGTGAAAATTGTTTTATTACAGTTGATGTCACAACATTTTCTTGGTACCACAAGGGTAAAAAACAAGGCAATTTTTAGAAAAAAATATCTAGATCATTTTGGGAAGCACAATCTCTTTAGGGAGTTGTTTCCTACACTTTAAAGGGTTTTCAAGTATATGATTTATCTTATAAGTATATAATTGAAAAATATATAGTCAAATAAAATTATAAATAAAATACTTACTCTATGATGTTATAAGCTATTAATCCTATAGGTACATAGGGTTATGAGTAGTAGCCTTGTGGCTAACTTAACTCTTATCTAAGTTTTACAATACTTAATATTGTCTTATAAATAAATAGTCAAGCTTTCTACAATTTTATTCAAGGAATGAATGTGGTATGTATAGGAGATAGAGGTTAGCTAGTATCATCATATTGAGTATTATGTTCTTATTGAAGACTATTGAGGGTATCCACATTGAAGTGACATATTATTATAAACTATTTACATAATGTTTTCTATAATATTATTCTATTGTGCAATGTGTTTCATTAAAATTGATATCATAAGATCATCTTGGTACCATGCTAGTAAGAAGCAAGGGAACTTTTAGAAAAAAATATCCAGGTTATTTTGTGAAGCACAACCTCTCTAATTTTAGTGAGTTGTTTCCTATTTCTTAAATGATTTTTAAGTATATGCATGAGTGCAAGATCATGGGGGTCAAAAAAGTGGTGATATGAAAAAAAAAAAAAAAAGAATAAAAAAAAAAAATTAAAGAATAAATTTATCCCATGTCTACAAACAACTAAAGTACTAGACATTTAGTTTTGAATGTGAGATCTAGGATGAATTACGCTTTAGTAAAAATTTTGACTGCTTTTATTTTATGTAATTTATTAGAAACTATTTTATTGGTAATGGTTTCAACAATAGACAAGGGAAGGAATATTACCAATCCTAGAAGGAGTCAATAAAAAGAGGATATATCAATTAGGGGAAGAATACAATAACCTTGTATGATGTAAGTGTAGAGGTCAACAATATTAAGGATGAAATCATGAAAATGATGGATGAAAAGGTAAAATATATCAAGGTGATGATTTGATGAATATTTTCTAGCCGAGGCTCTAAATATTTCTAGCAAAGTGATCATCACAAGAACACTTGGGAAGAAGAATCAAAAGAAGAGGATGAATAAGATGAAATAAATATAGAAGGAGATGAAGAAGAAGAAATAGAAAAAGGATAAGAACAAGATGAAAAAACAAAAAAGATGAATAAAATGATGATGATGAGGAGGAGGAGGAGGATGGTGATTATTCAAAAGTATTTATAGTTAATCAAAATTAATGAAAATAAATCTCTAAAGAGGAGCATGGTATGCCCTTAATCCTATAGTCATACAAGGTTATGAGTAGCCATATTGTGGCTATATCAACTCTTAACTATATTATATAATCATCAGTATAGTCCTATATAGGTAGCTAAGTTATCCTAGTTCGCATCCAAGGCATAAATTTGGTATATATAGATGGTACATATTAGTTATTATCATCATCTTTGTTAGAGTTGGTATATAATTCTCTATATGAGCTTTAATGGAAGTAGATGAGATACTGAATATAAGAAAACAATTATGTTCTATTAAGGATGAAAATATAGAGTATGTATACATGAATATTACATTAAGGGTATTAAAATGAGAACTCCTTGGTTATATAGGACAAGGTGGGGCGTAGGACAACATAAGAGTGTGAAATGTTCCTTAATCTTATAACTTGAAACATAAACTAGTAATTTATCCTAAGTAAGATCAAGTAAACTATTGTGAATATGACCTTAAATATAAATCGACTAGGTAATATACCCTACACACACCAACACCCCCCTAATTTACAACATAGGGAGAACATAAAAATATTGAAATATGCAATGGTGTAAGGATGGTTCTTGGCTATGAGGCCATTTTAGGTACCCATTAAAAATGAATCTCTAAAAAATAGAGAAAAGGAGAAAGGGTATGTGCAGGATCATCATGGAAAAAACACGCCCTTAAGTGGCAAAAAATTCAGAAAAATTAGAGTTAGGAAACTTGATGCAAAAATTTGAATAAGTTATCTATATTATTTCAAAAATATGCAAGAATAGAATCTATAGAAAATTGAATGTAGTTTCTAAACTACTAGGTTTATTTTAAAAAAACAAAAATCTATTTGGTGAAAATTTGAAATTTCAACGTAGTAGTACTTAAATTTCAAGGAAAAAATAAGAAGTAGGTGTTTGTCTGACCACGCTAACCATAATAAAATGAAAATATTTTTTTATAATATTTTAGATATAATTAGAGGATTCATGTCCCGATGTGATGCATATTTTTTTGTAATTTTTTTCCAAGTAAATAATTAATTATGATTTTTTTATTACAATTTTAAAAAAATATAAAAAACTCGTATGTCTGACCACCTTAACTTGGTCAAAACTTCATGAAATTCATTTTTTTTAATCCTATAGTATGTGAAGCATAGAATGTGACGCATGTTTCAGATTCAAAAAATGTGATACCATTTGAAAGTTATAGATTTTTTTCAATCAGCCTATCAATCAGGTCTTTAGTCGTAATTCAAATAGAAAATGAATAATAATAATTTATTAAATTCAAAGTAAAGCATAATTTATATTTGTAGAAAGCTGAGAATCTCCTTTAAAAACCCTTTTCATTTCATCAATTTTGGGTAAAAAAAAGTCGTCAACCACATGGGCCATCATATCACTTACATATCTCCACTTTTTGGCCCATCATGATCCTACACATACTCGAAAAAACCATAGGAAAAAAATCTCTACAAATGAGAGAAAATACAAAATGATCTTTATAAGAATTACAAGCATAAAAAACAATGAGTAACTATTCCCCCAATAAGAGAGAAGAAGGGAGACCATATAGCCCCCCCTCAATGTACATAATATCTTGCAATGACGGTAGATACATAATAATGATTACAAAAGATGATAAAATCCTATCGAACAACATTCCTCCCATTAGGAAGAAACAAAACCAATAATTTATGTAATAAATCTTCTCATTTCTAAAATGAATATGAGGGAATACATTGTAGCATAAAAAATTGTCACCCTCAACAATTTTTCACATTAGGTTTAGCTCCCCCTTATGTGCTTGGTGTTAGACTGAATGGTTTTACCGTTCACATTTTTCTTAAGTTAACTTAGGGGTAGTTTTTTCTTTTAATTTATTTAATCACTAGGTGGTTTTTTCCTATGTTGGGTAGTTGTGCACTCGTCACATGTTTTCATGCCTCTATAAGGCACTTTTGTACATTATGTATAATCACGTCTCAATGCATTCCTTTTTACCCTTGGTGAAATAACTTATCCTATTACTTGTCTCTTTTCGTGAAGGTCTTTTTTGGTGTGCAGTTGCTCTTAGGTGCTTCAACATGGTATCAAAGCAGTTCTACTACAACCACCTTCCAGGCTCAAATTTTTTTCCAGGAAAGAAATTAGGCTTTGCTGATTGGTGGAGGGTAGGAGTACTCTTTTGGTGCTTTTGAAGAATGAATTTCCTTTTTTTGGTGTCACCAGGCTACTGTTAAATTATGATGCATTTGAATCACCATTTATTGGAATTTGATTAATTTATTATTGGAGGTCAATCTTATCAATTTGGCATTTTTTTTAAAGCCTAGATTCTTTGTAGAGAGGCACTATTTTTTGTGGTGATTGGGGGTTGCAAATCTTAGTTTGGAGGGGACAATTTTTGTTGCTATTTGAAAAGCACCATTTTTTTGTTTACTCGGCTAATCCATTCTTGGATTTGCTATGGTGGGGAACCACTCCTTGGTTCAAGCTTGGTGCATTTTTTTGCTGAAGGAGGCAATGATTAGTTTTGCAAAGGAGAAATCTCTGGCTACATTTTTTTGTTGATGTCCATCCTCTATTCTAAGGGTGATTGGAGCAATTGTTTTTTTTGCATTTGGAGGCCTATTTTTTCTTCTTGGAGGTGTAACTCTTGCTAGGCATTTAATTTTTCTATCCTTGGAGAGGCATCTTTGGCAAGTGATTTGAGGAGGCTATTTGAGTCATGTAATATCTCTTTGCAATCCCGCACGAGGTATTTTCATTATTGTTGGGCATTTTTCTAAAGTTTCCTTGAAATGTTAATTTAAGGCATTAGGCGTTTTGGAGGTGGGCTCGTGCATTTAGGTGTTTCCTTGATCTTGGGATTTTAATCCCACATTGGTGAAGAGTGCATTAAAACTAGTCCTTTTATTTATTGGCACCCTCAATGTTGTTTGAGTTAAGGCTTGTGTGTGGAATTGTTATCTCTTGTCAGATAGTGTTGAGACTTATGCCTACATGGGAGACTTTTGCTTGTGTGGAGAGTTTGGTGGTATCATTTGGTGATTTTGTTGCATGGTACAAAAGAGGCACTCTTCTTTTTTAAAAAAAAATTCCATCTATTGCAAGTGTTCTAGCAATTTTTTTTGCTATCTATTTACAATATCTTGTTTCAATTTGGTATTTTTTTGGCAAAAGTTTATTTTAGGGAATTGCACATTGTTTGTTCTATTCATTTTGGGGGGGTATAAGTAGCATATTGGTCTTTCTATATTCATTTTCACACCATGGAAGAACCAAAGAATGACCCACTCACTTAGAACAACTATCACACATGGAAGCTTAAGATGAGACAATTGTTGTGATCTAGGGGTCTTTGGAAAATGTTAGATGCCAAACAACCTAAGTTCACTAAATATTTTGAGAATTTTTTCCATTGCAACAAAATGGATGAGGCAAGAGGAATGAGAGGCCTCCATGATTCTAATAATCTATTATTTCATATTACAGAGTGTACAATAGCCAGAGAGGTGTGGGATAAGCTTGCCAAGTTGTATGGAAAGGTCAATCAGTTTAGGATCTTACAGCTTGAAGTTGATCTCACTTCTCTCTCTTCATATGCCTTTCCCACTATTCAAGACTTCCTTGCACCATTCAAGTTGATTATATCACAATTGAAAGGATGTGGTCGTGCCAAGATAGATAAAGAGTGTATCTTCTTGATCCTATCTAAATTATGTGGTGTATTTTTAGTATTTGCTTCCACCTTCTATTCTACCATGGACACTATAGAAAATGCTTATCAGATGCCTTCTTCTAAGGTGTTTTTTGATTGATTGGCTTGGGATCAATCCAATTTTATCCAGATGGATGCTCTTCCTAAGAGTCATGCCCTAATGGCTCAATCTTCTAAGGGCAAGGGTAATAATAAGAAGAAGCCTAAGAAGATTCTCCTCAAGGTGGTGAGAATCCCCCCAAGCCTAAGGAGAAGAATGATTAGAAGACTGCATCTCCTACTTCTTCTAACTTAGGAGAATCATATTCCAAGTCTAAGAAGAAGGAAAATTATTCTTTTTGTGGAAAGTTAGGGCATAATGATGCACATTATTTTGCAAGGTTTGCAACAATTGAGGAAGCTATGAAGAATCACGACATTTCCATGTTGAAGTCTTCTTCCTTGGGAAAAGGTCAAGCCCTTGCAATAAGAGGTTTTTCCTCTACCCATGATACTTGGATTCTTGATTTTGGTTCCTCACATCACATGACTCATGATGTGGATCTTCTTGATTCTCTCTCTGATAGTCATACTACTCGCATTGTAGTTAGAGACTCTTCTTAGATTCCTATTTTATGGATAGGCTCAGTTCATATGTAGGATGGTGTTGGATGTTGCTGATATGTGGTTTTCATTGATGTCAACACTATTGGCATTAATGTCTTAAAGGTTGTATATGTTGAGGATATTGAGAAAATTGTAATGGAATAAGTTGCAAGTTGTCAGTGATGTAGTGAAGTTCAACATGTTGGTTAGCTCAGTATGTTGATGATCAGAGGTTTTGGATTAAAGGGTTTGTTTTCGAGTATATCTAATTTATCCATGTTAAGTTTTAGAGATCCGCATAAATATTTGATCGAGTTATGAGAAGTTTTGTTTTGAAAGTCACTATGTTGCTTTAGTTGGTGTTCCTGAATGAAGATGTTGTGATTCTAGAAGTTCAGTTGTTGTGAATGCTTCTCTGGTGATTCATGATGTTTTTGGATGTTTCTAGATCATTCTCTATCTATGTTTCACATCTTCATTGATTTTTGTGCTCACGATTGGTGATTTTCTCTTGTGTGTTCTTGTTTTTCATGTTCATAGCCGACAAGGTAATTGTAGCATGTCATGGATCTTCATGGAATAATTTTTGAAGGTGTTTTGTGTTCAAGGATGTTCTTTTGGGTCTTCATTATGTTGTGGCTAACATTGGTTAATTCACATTGAAAATTATTTATTGTTTTGGGCCAACAGTTTGCATATGTTTTATTATTTTGTTGAGGCTGACATGTAGCGATGTAATCTCTTGTTGTGGATATATATAAGCGATTTTTTATTCCATTTGAAGGCATGCGTGTATATGAGATGTGTGAATAATTTCCTAATCATTCAAAGGAAAAAGAAGAGTGTGAAGAAGAGTGAGAAAAGTGTGAAGAAGTGTTCATGTGCTTAACCAAAACTATAATCAGGCATTAACAGATGCTATTTTCTCATTTAAAAATCTTGCGGATGTAATCCGAATGTTTCTATAAGATAGTGTGTAATCCTTTCGGTAGTAAGCCTTGTTGTATTTGAGTAGTGAGATCTAGGCAGTGTGCCTAAATGCATGTGCATTCCCCATTTATTCCTCTTTATACTTTTAATAGGGTATAATCTTGTGGACTGACCTCCACCATGGTTTTTCCCCTAACAGGGTTTCCACATAAAAAATATTGGTGTTATGTGTGTTTCTGATGTGTTGATGATTTATGCTTTCATGGTTATTAATTAGACCTGAGAATAAGGTTAATAAGTTTAATAAGTTTAAATTTCTGTGACAACTGATTCACCCCCCCTCTCAGTTGGTTGCCCTTGTGTTGCCAACAATTGGTATCAGAGCAGGTTCCTTGGAATAATTTTAATAGCTTGAGGTGATCCAGGATGGCGACATATAAGGATAGTCTGAGATTTGATGGAACAAATTATTCTTTATGGAAGACTCGAATGGAGTGTCATTTGAGATGCATTGGTGAACCCTACTAGAACATTACAAGGAATAGGTATGTTGTCCCATAGAATGGTCCTACTACTGTTGAGATTAAGGATGTTGAGTACAATATCAGGGCTAAGGAAGCATTGTTGAGTTCTCTAACTGATTCTGAGATGACAAATGTTATGGATTTGAATACTGCTTATGAAATCCATAAAAACTTGGAAACTTGTTATGAAGTTGATGCTAATGTGAAGATTTCTAAGTTGCAAAGTTTGAAAGGGAAATATGAAATGTTGAGAATGGGTGATGATGAGAACATTAATTCTTTCATGCAAAGAGTGAATGAACTTGTGTGTGGTATCAGATGTGCTGGTGGACAATTGGAAGAATCAAATATTGTTGCTAAAGTGCTCAGATCCTTGTCTGTTGCATACAAAGTAAAAGCTACTGCTATTGAGGAGCTCTGGACTATAACAAATGTAACCAGAGATATGTTGATTGGTAAGCTTATTGCTTTTGAGTTGAGTAAATTTGGTGATTCTCTTCCTAAGACAGAATCTGCATTCAAGGCCACTACCTATAGAAGGGATAAACATAGATATGACTTGGGAGAAAGTTCTTCTAGAAATATATTCAAGGATGAGGAGGAAATGAGAGAGATTGAAGAAGAAGAGAGAAAACTGGATGACCTTGAAGCACTTATTGTCAAGAGAGAAGCCAGAGGAGAAGGTAAATATAAAGGGAAGTCGCCTATTAAGTTTTTTTCTTGCAATATGATAGGTCATTTTGCATCAAGGTGTCCAAAAAGAGTTCCTAAGTCAAGACCTAACAAGCCTAGATTTCAAAGGAAGTGTTATTATGCTATTGATGAAGGTGTAACAGATGATGAATCTAATAAAGGGAATGTAAGTGAGGATGAATGGGTATTTTTTGCTATCAAGGAAAATAATCCCACCACTACTGAATTTGCTAATTTTATAAATGTGGACAAAGCCCTAGCTGATCAAGTTGAAGAGAAACATGAATGGGTGATTGACAATGGATGCTCTCATCACATGATAGGTGATAAAAGTAAGTTTGTGAGCTTAAAAAAGTATGATGGTTGTGCTGTAAGATTTGGTGATGACAAAGCAGGTGTAGTACATGGCAGAGGATGCATTTCTCTTGATGGTAGGAATAATGTTGATGTTGTCTTGTATGTGGAAGGTCTGAAGCATAATATTTTAAGTGTTGAAAAGATGGTTGAAAAGGGATACAATCTTCAATTCAAGGATGGAAAGTGTAGAATATTGGAAAGTTCCATAAATGCGATTGCATCAGGTACAAAAACAAAAGGTAATATCTTTCGAACTTGAGTGCTGCTAGTAAAAGTTGTCTTATTGCTCAAGTTGATGAATGTTGGTTGTGACATAGGAGAATGTGTCATGTAAACTTTGATAATATTATCAAGATATGTTCTACTCAGGTAGTGAGAGATCTTCCTAAGTTGGTAAAACCTACTAGTGCTATTTCCAAGGAATGTCAGTTAGGGAAGCAAACTAGAGTTTCATTTCAAAGAAAACAACATTGTTCAAATGAAGTGTTGGAACTTGTACATACTGACTTGTGTGGTTCTTCTAGAGTCAAAATTTTACAAGGATATAGGTATTTCATGTTACTTATTGATGATTATTTCATATTAGGTATTTCATGTTACGTATTTCGACAATGATGTTGGTTACTTTCTTAAGGGAGAAATCTGAAGCTCTAGAGAAGTTCAAGATTTTTAAGGCTATGGTTGAGACAAAGATAGGTTTGAAGATTAAATGTCTAAGATTAGATAGAGGAGGTGAATTCACTTTCGGTAAGTTCAATTCTTTTTGTGAAAAACGTGGAATAAATAGACAATTATCTACCCCACGGACCCCTCAACAAAATGGAGTTTTGGAAAGGAAGAACAAGACAATTGAAGAAGCTTCTAGAACTATGATGTTGGAAGGAAATGTTCCTCATATCTACTAGAGAGAAGTTGTGAGTACTGTTGTTTACACACTCAACTAGGTACAAGTCAAAGGTGATATTGGTAAGACTCCTTATGAGCTATGGTATGGCCATAAACCTACTGTTAGATACTTTGAACAAAATATTTGGGAGTAAATGCTATATCAAAAGAGATGGAGATATACGAAAGTTTGATGCTAGGAGTGATGAAGGAATCTTTCTTGGTTATTCTACTAAAAGCAAGGCCTATCAGTGCTACAATAAGAGATTGAGGAAAGTAGTTGAAAGTACAAATGTCAAGGTTGATGAAGACATAGCTAGACCATCCAGAACCTCTGGATATGATTTAGATGATCATAATGACAATTCAAATAAAGGAAAGAAAGTTCAGATTTTAAATCAAGTTCAGATCATTTCGGTGAATCAAGAAAATAAAGAGGAAGGAACAAGTGAAAGTGCAAAAGAGAGATCACAAGATCCTGAAGTTCAAGAACATCCTAAGAATCCAAGGTATGTAATACTAAATTGTTTAGAAGATTAGATCATAGGTGATAAGAACAAAGGTGTTTAGATTAGGAGAAAAATTGTAGAAGAATACTGTTTGATTTCAAAGACTGGGCCTACTAATGTTAATGAAGCATGAAAAGATGAACATTAGGTGGAAGCAATGAAAGATGAACTACAACAAATTGAGAAGAATGATACATGGATTCTTGTTCCTAGACCTAAGGACAAAAATGTAATTTGAACTAAATGGGTCTTTAGAAAAAAATTGAATAAGGTGAAGTTGTTAGAAACAAAGAAAGACTAGTGTGTAAAGGATATTTTCAGATGGAAGGAATTGACTTTGATTAAAAAATTTCCCATGTTGCTAGGATTGAGGCTATGAGACTATTTATTGCTTATGTTGCTTACAAAAACTAAAAGGTTTATTAGATGGATGTCAAGTCATCATTTCTAAATGGCGAATTGGAAGAAGTGTATGTTGAGCAACCTGATGGATTTCAATTGACTGATCAAGGAGATATGGTTTGTTGGTTGAAGAAAGCACTATATGGACTCAAGAAAGTCCCAAGAGCATGGTATGCCATATTGGACAAGTATTTGTTGAAGCTTGGATTTAATAAAGTTATTGCTAATAGTAATATGTATTTCAAGATTGATCATGATAAAGATTTGATTGTTGAAGTCTTTGTTGATGATATCATTTTTGGAGGAGATGACGGTTTGTGCACGAAGTTTGTTGATGAGATGCAGAGTGAGTTAGAGATGGCTATGATTGGAGAGATGAAATTCCTTTTGGGATTGCAAATTACTCAGCTAGATAAAGGGATCTTTATATCTCAGTCCAAGTATGTGAAAGAATTACTAAAGAAGTTTGGTATGGAAGATTCAAAGCTAGTTGGTACACCTATGGTGACCGGATGGAAGTTGACACAAGATGATGATTCCCTGAAAGAAAATCACACTAGATAGAGATCAATGATTGGTGGATTGGTATATTTGACTCAAACTAGACCTTATATCATGAATGTTGTATGCATTGTTGCAAGATTTCAAGCTGATCCTAAGGAATCTCAAGCGACTGTTGTGAAGAGGATTTTTAGATACTTGAAGGGGATAGTTGATTTTGGCCTATGGTATCCTAGAGATGATGAACTTACTTTGAGTGCCTTTGTTGATGTTGATTGGACAAGAGATGTGAATGACAGAAAAAGTACTAGTGGTGGTGCATTTTTCTTGGGAAAGAAGTTGATTTCATGGTTAAGTAAGAAGTAGAATGCCATTTCTTTATCCACTACAAAGGTAGAATACATTGTTGTTTCTAACAATTGTACTCAAGTATTGTGGATGAAGCAAGTGTTGAAAGATATCAGAGTTGTGTATGATGAATCTATTGCTATATTATGTGATAACTCAAGTGTAATTTACATTTCTAGGAATCCAGTGTTGCATTCAAAGACCAAGCATATATCTATCAAATTTCACTTTTTGAGAGAGAAGGTGAGTGAAAAGGAAGTTAGATTGGAGTATGTGCCTACTAAGGAACAAATTGTAGATATCTTTACCAAGCCTTTTCCTAAGGATACTTTTGAATATCTCAGAGGGAGGCTAGGGGTAATTACCTCTCCTAATCAAAACTAAGATGCATTGACTTGCATTAGTCTATGCATTTCACAGTCATATCTTGATCCAGATTGATGTTGTGGTGGTTGCTACTCAAGGGGAGTAGTCAGATTTTCAGATATGTGGTTCAAAGCTTGTGTGTATCTTTGTCATTGATGTCAAAGGGGGAGAAGAGTCATGTGAAAAAATTTGTGGGGAGAAGAGTCATGTGAAATATTTGAGGAGAAAAGAGTCAGAATCTAAGGGGGAGAAAGTGTTAAGAGATAGTTGCATTGATGGTGTTTTTCACATCATGTGTTGCCATCAATGCCAAAGGGGGAGATTGTTGGATGTTGCTGATATGTAGTTTTCATTGATGTCAAAACTATTGGAATTAATGTCTTAAAGGTTGTATATGTCAAGGATATTAAGAAAATTGTAATGGAATAAGTTGTAGGTTGTTAGTGATGCAGTAAAATTCACTCTATTGGTTAGCTCAATACATTGATCATCAGAGGTTGTGGATTAAAGTGTTTGTTTTTTAGTACATCTAGTTTATCCATGTTAAGTTTCAGAGATCCACATGAAGATTTGACCAAGTTATAAGTAGTTGTGTTCTAACAATCATTATGTTGCTTCAGTTGGTGTTCCTGAATTAAGATGTTGTGATTCTACTAAGTTCAGTTGTTTTAGATGCTTCACTAGTGATTCATGATGTTTGTGGATGTTTCTAGATCCATCTCTATCTGTGTTACATGTCCACATTGATCGTTGTGCTTGCAATTGGCGATTTTCTCTTGTGTGTTCATGTTTTTCATGTTCATGGCCGACATGGTGATTGTAGTGTGTTGTGGATCTTCATGGAATAATTTTTGAAGGTGTTTCATGTTTGAGGATGTTTTTTTGAGTCTTCATTATGTTGTGGCCAACATTGGTTGATTCACATTGAAAATTATTTATTGTTTTGGGTCAATAATTTGCATATGTTTTATAATTATTTTGTTGAAACTGACATGTAGTGATGTAATCTCTTGTTGTGGATATGTATAAGTGTTTATTTATTCCATTTGAAGGAATGTGTGCGTATGAGATTTATGAATAATTTCCTAATCATTTGAAGGTAGAAGTAGAGTGTGAAGAAGAGTGAGTAGAGAGTGAAGAAGTGTTCATGTGCTTAACCAAAACTGTAATAAGGCATTAGTAGATGTTATTTTCTTAGTTCAGAATCTTGTGGATGTAATCTGAATGTTTCTATAAGATAGTGTGTCTTCCTTTGGGAAGTAAGCCTTGTTGTATTTGAGGAGTGAGCTCTAGGCAGTGTGCCTGAATGCATGTACATTCCCCATTTATTCCTCTTTATACTTTTAATAGGGTATAATCTTGTGGACTGACCTCCACTGTGGTTTTTCCCCTAACAAGGTTTCCATGTAAAAAATATTGGTGTTATGTTTGTTTCTGATGTGTTAATGATTTATTCTTTCATGCTTATTAATCAAATCTAAGAAGAAGGTTAATAAGTTTAATAAGTTTAAATTTCTGTGACAACTGATTCACCCCCCCTCTCAGTTGTCTACTCTTTTGTTTCCAACAAGATGGTTGCATTGATGATGTTCTTCTTGTTCTTGATATTTCACAAAATTTTCTCTCCATTTATCAGATTTTCTAGCAAGATGATGGAAGGCTTGTTGAGCTCTCTCCTAGTGATGTGACCATTCATGAGTTAGAGAATCTTGAGAAGTTTTTTGCTACTAGATTAGTTGATCATAGATCCTACTTATATAATTTTGATGGATTTGAGCCTTCATTAGGATCATCCTTTATTGGTCATGCAAATTCTATAAGTAAGGTGTGGTACGAGCGGTTTGGGCACTTGAATTATAGATATCTCTACAACGAGGACATAGAACTTGGTGATTAGTCTACCTTAGATCTCTTGTTCTGATGAGGTTTTCCCATGTTGTGTACTTGGGAAACATCATCGAGATCCATTTCCAAAAGGTATAGCTACACATTCTTTGGCCCCCATTGAGTTGGTGCATAGTGATCTTATGTCATTTCCCACTCCTTCATTTTTGAGGGCCAAGTATGTTCTAACCTTCATTGATGACTTCTCCCGTTGCACTTGGATTTTATTTTTAAATTAAATGGATGAGGTTATTCTCTTCTTCATGACATTCCTTATTTCTGTGGGGAAGAAATCAAGACATTCCCTTTAGAATATTCTCACAGATAATTGGGGGAAGTATGTCAACCAAACAGTTCAATATTTCTACAGTGCTTGAGGTATTCTTCATCAGTACATAGTGCCATACAATATGTAGAAGAATGGCATGGATCATTAGAAGAACACAACCTTATGGGAGATGGCCAATTGCATGATCCAGTCTAGGTCCATGGCTCCAAATTTTTGGGAAAAGGTTGTCAATTGTGCTAACTACATTAAGAATTGTATGCCTCACAAGGCAGTACAGAACATGAATCCTAAGGAGGATTGGTCTCATGTCAATCCTAAGGTCTCCTACTTTGGATTGTTTGGAAGTGATGCATGGAAATTCATTCTAGCAGGGAGATAAAAAGTAATGGAGAAGAAGAATCAATGGTTCATCTTCGTTGGCTACTATGAGGATGTGAAGGGTTATCGATTGTTTGATCCCATAAATTGAGAGGTACATTTTCATCATGATGTTCATTTTGATGAGTCTTTTGTTTCATAGGATTATGAATTACAGGCCTCTACCTCCCTTCTTCCCAGTTCTTCAGAGGATGTTTTGTTTCCTATTGTTGATGATGATGGTGTTGTTGATGCTCCTAATGATGGTATTGGTATTGTTGTTGACATAAATCCATCTTCTCCTGAGCCTACACCCACACAACCTCTTTTTCCTCCCACTGTTCTTAAAGAGGTTGGTTCACATGTAGGTGATCCCAACACTTCTCGTCGCACTTGTTCTTAGACTTCAGGAATCAACCTTTTGAGTCATGCAGTTTCTATTGATCCTCATAATTTTTTAGATGCTTCAAGTGTTCTAGAGTGGGATAGTTCTATGGCTAAGGAATATTCTTCTTTGATGAAGAATCATACTTTGGATCTTGTTCCTCTTCCTAAGGGAGGAAAAAAAATTTAGTGCAAGTGGGTGTATCGTACCAAGTTTTTAGATGATAGCTCTATTGACAAGTACAAGGCTCGTCTCATGGAAAAGGGGTTTTATCAAGTAGAGGGTATTGACTATTCAGAGACCTTTTCTCCTGTCACTAAGATGGATTCCATTCATCTTGTACTTTCTATTGCTACATCTTAGGGTTGGTCAGTGTATCAGATGGATGTGAAGAGTGCTTTCCTGCATGGCAATCTTTAGGAGGAGATTTATATGGAGCACCCACCAGGCTTTGTGCAAGACCTTTCACTTGTTTGCAATATTTTATATTCATTGTATGGTCTCAAACAAGCACATCGAGCTTAGTATGGGAAGATGGATAGTTTTTTTCTTGCTTCTAGATTCACTAGATGTCACTCTAACCCTAAAATTTACATTCAGAGGCATGTGGGGATTGTCTCATTGTTGTTCTCTATGTGGATGACTTTATTCTCACTGGGAGTTCTCTTACCATGATTGACGATACTCAGAGAGCTTTTTCAGAGTGGTTTGTTATGAAAAACCTTGCTCCTTTGCATTTCTTCCTTGGTCTCCAGATTCATTAGTCTTCTACAGGTATTTCTATTTTCTAGTAGAAGTATGCTCTTTATTTTCTTTAGAGATTTTGGATGGTTGATTGCAAGCCAACCCCTATTCCTTTTCAGTTAGGTGTTGTGTTGTCTTCTAGTTACTATACTCTATTAGTGGATGCTACCTTGTATTGACAGTTGGTTGGCAGCCTTTTGTACTTGACACATAGTCATCCTGATATTTCCTTTACAATTTGTCTTGTCTCCCGTTTCTCTCAAGATCCTCATGAGAGACACTAGACGATAGCAAAATACAGTCTATGGTACATTTAGGGAACTACACAGTTTGGCATTCATTACACATTAATTGCTACTCAAATTGTGGGATTCACTAACTCAGATTGGGTTGGTGATGTTGATGATCTGAAGTGTACTTCTGGCTTTGTCTTTTCTCTTGGTTCTGGTCTGATTGCATGATCTTACAAGAGGGAAACTGCTATTGCATTATCATTAATTGAGGTTGAGTACCAAGGAACTGTTTTGGCTAGTCAGGAGGTTTTGTGGCTTCGATAGTTGATGGCTGAATTTGGATTTCCTGCTAATCATCCCACTATTCTTTGGTGTGGTAATCAGAGTGCCATACATATTTATCGCAACCCAGTGGTGCATTAGTGCACAAAGAATATTGATATCCACATGCATTTCATTTGGTAGCTCATTCAGGAGGGTGTTATGAGTTTGGAGTATTTTCCTATGGAGCAGTAGGTTGCACACATCTTCACTAAACCTTTGGCATCTCCACACTATCTTTTGCTGAGATCGATGCTTGGGGTGAAGGAATTTTTCCTTGGGGGGTCTAGATGAGTCCTCCATCCTTCCTTCTTTCTCTCTTTTCAAGAGGGGTTTTTTCCCATAGGATTTTCCTCCTTTTCTCTGGTTGTGAGAGAATTTTGTTTTTGTTTGTAGTTGTGCATGGGTACCTAACATGGCCTCAATGTTGGCAACCATTTTTCAATCTCATTTTTCACTTTTAGTTTCCCTAAGTTGCACTCAAGGGGGGGTGGTAGAGTGAATGATTTTACCATTCACATTTTTCATTGGTTAACTTAGCGGTAGTTTTTTCTTTTAATTTATTTAATCACTAGGTGGTCTTTTCCCATGCTGGGTAGTTGTGCACCTATGACATATTTTCATGAATTTATAAGGAAATTTTGTACATTATGTATAATCATGTCTCAATTCATTCTTTTTTACTCCTGGTGAAATAGTTTCTCTTGTTGCTTTTGTATTTTTTTCAAGGTTTATTTTGGTGTGTAGTTGCTCCTAGGTGCTTCAAAACTTGGACCTAATTATGCATTAACTATCCATTTTATGAACATATTAAAAAAATCAAGCATGGGAAATAAAATTATGCATTTAATATTTTGTGAAGCCAATACTTTAAATCTTGAATAGAGGAAATCTAGATTTTAGGGTGCAATACACCCTAGACTTGTTGGCAAACAAGGACAAACAATTGAGAGGGGGGGTGAATTAGTTGTCACAAATTATTTAAACTTTTCAATCCTAACTCAAACTTAACTCAATTTTAGATCTGATGCATGAACAATAAACCATAGACAATCAACACATCAGAAACACAAACAACACCAAGAGTTTTTACGTGGAAACCTTGTTAGGGGAACAACCATGGTGGATGTTAGTCCACAAGATTATACCTTGTTAAAAGTATAAGAATAATAATGGGGATGCACTTGCATTCAGGAACACTGCCTAGAGATCACTGCTCAAATACAAGAGGGTTCACTGCCTAAGGAACAAAAATACATATTAGATCCATAGGGTATGAACTGAGAAAATAGCTTCTCCAAAAGCCTGATCATAGTTTTGATTAAGCACAAAAATACTCCTTCACAGTTCAGTCAAACTTCTTCACTTTGCTCAGACTTCTTCACACTCTTCTTTGCAATCAAATGATATTCTCACATACACACATAGGAGTACACCGAGCATACTTAAATTCGAACAAACAACTACTCTTATATATATCCGCAACATGAATTTCATCAACAACTTCGTCGGCCAAAAGAAATATGAAAATATAAAACATATATGCAATGTTGGCCCAAATTAACAAATAAATTTTCAATGCGAATCATGCACCATTAGTGAATATTATGTTGTGGCCCAAAACAACATCCTCGAGCTCACCAAACATTCAAATTTTAATCTCCAAGGATCCACAACACGTTACAACCACCATGTCGACAAAGAACATGAAAACCCAAACACATATGAGAAAAAATATTTGACCACGAACACATCGATCAACGTGGACATGCAACAAAGATAGAGAATGATCTAGAATCATCCACATGCAACAAGAACCAAAACAGAGACATCCGTAATAACTAAAATTACTAGAATCATATCAAATTCACTTAGAAAACCACAGAAAAACTATTTGAACACAACTGTTCATAACATGATCAAAACTTCACGCAAACCTCTAAAATTTTTGGTAGATAAACTAGATACTCTTAGCAATAAACCCTTTATTCCACAACAATTGATCATTGACGTATGGATCAAGACACCTTCATGACCTTCATTTTTCCACTGGCAACCTGCAACTCTTTCCTTTAATAATTTTCTCAATATCCTTGACATATACAATCTTCAATACATCAAATGCTAATAGTGTTGACATCAATGACAAGTACATATCAGCAACATAATCACAATATCCAACAAGACTAACTTTTTTGGCTCCAAATTTGAATAGGTCAGTGTCGGTAATTAGTTATTTTAATATCCAATTTCAATTGTTTGCTTTCAACATTTGATTTTTGGGAAATTAGAAGAATTGCATATAAATACAAAGTATTTTCACCATTTTAATAAAAAATATTCCCAAGCAAACCTAATGAGAAGAAGCACTTTACTTGAAAATCCTAAGGAGTATTCAAGAGTATAAATTATCAATATTAATAAAAAATTTCATAATTCAATCATCATGTCATATGTTATGTAAGTTTTGTTCATGTTCTCATGTATTTTATTTATGAGTAGGGTGATCCCACAAAGCTGGTTTACAATTTCTGGGAGGAACTGATTTTTGCTGAAATCACATATTTTAGAAAATATAATGATTTAAGCCTTAAAAGGTTCCATTTAAATAATTCAAATTGAAGAGGGTTTGATCAAACTACCTTAAATCAAACCCCCTTGGATAGAACCCCGCTAGTTTTAAACCATACCTATAACAGAGTCTCCTTTACACCTATCAAAATGCTGATAAAAAACCACTTTTGATTTACCTTTTGGCAGATAAAATGAATTCATTTAAAATTTATTTTTTTGCAAGTATGTAGTCCTTATTATAAGCTTCCCAAATAGTATAATTTTAAATAAATTTAATTTAATTATTATATTTATTTTTTATTTCTCGTGAATGTAGTTTTTCACCGAAAATCAAGCTATCAGATTGCACATGTGAAAAAATAGCATATTATTAATATATATATATTAGTGCACCAGATTTTGAAGTCCTTGATCCAACAAAGAAAAATAAATTGACTTTCGATACACACAAAAAAATTTACGCGTTATAGGGTCATGCTATGTCTGAATTATAATTGGTTTGAATTTGAAACTTGATTAAAGAAAAAATATTCAATAAAAAACTATCTAACCAAGTGGAAGCACTAGATATCAAAGTTACGAATCTAAATTCAAAAGAATTAAAATTTTATCCTTCATGGAAAAAAAGTTGTGTTATACGGTGAGCGTCACTTTTTAAAAATGTTGTTTTCTGAAAAAAACTAGTTTTTGAGGGAGATGGAAAAAGAAGTGCAATTTGATTCCAAAAATTTTGAAAAAAATATAGTTATAATCTATAGACAAAATGTTACGAAACTCTAGTTTGTATTATCTTCAAATTCCTCACGGTTTAGCCGCTATAGGTGCTCGAAAGTGAAGATTTAGTTAAAAAAATTATTTCAGTGTCCAGTTTGGCCAAAAATTGTAAACCACTATTGTGGGATCACCGAGTACTAACATTTGTATGTATTCAAATCAATCCAAGTGAAGCAATGTAATTGATCCTTGAAAGTGGTGATTGGTGAGTTGAAGCAATTTTTCAATTCATTACTTGTTTATCATATGGCTCTATCCAATAAAGGATAAGATCTCTTTTATCATAATTTGCAATTGTTGAGGTAGAAATACCAACAAAGAGTTTATCCTAGGTAAGCCCCTTTATGAAACAAGTCTTACCCTCTTTTCATGTGTATAATTTATAGATCTGAAGTGAGTTGGAGGAAGATTGAAGGATTTTTACCTGTTCATGCATTCGAACCCTACAAGTTGTCAAGTCAAGGAATATATGTTTTCTCAGCAATAGACCAAGTTCCAAGAGCCACTCTAGGAAAATAAAATCTATAGACTAGTGGACTATGAAATCAAATCTTAAAAAGGAGGATCCTAGTCTATGGCACACCACACCATAGAATTCCTATTTTAGATTCATCCTTTCACACCAAGTGCATCTATGTCTTCTCTCTACATTTTCAAAACATATTTCTATCTTGTTTCTTTTAATTTATCATAATTTATAATGGACTACTAAATTTTAATAGTTTTTGAAATGTGCAAAATAATTTGATTCCCACTTTTAGGGTTTAGGATCTAAAAGGGAAATTATCACCAACTTTCACTCAAGAACAAACCCTTGAGATTTCAATGCAAAAGAGAAAGAAATATTGCAAGAGGGTTGTTCTAGGGGATGAATATGATCATCAATCTAATGAGGGGTTCACCACCAATTTTAAACTTGGAAAAGATAATGAAATGCAAGATGGAATGCAAAACCTTAATTAAATGCAAACTAACACTAAATTACCTATGAAAGTACATGGAATGAAACATAAAATTGAAGACACAAAGGTGTGCACTTGAGAAACTAGAGATGGTTGAATGGAGGTTTGAATCACTAGAAACTCTACTTTTACTACGGACTGGGAGTCATTCACTAAGCTGGGTGAATCATTCCTATTTTTGGAGAACTATGCAGGAATATGAATCTGCCGAAAGGGTATCCAAATCTACAATGTCCTAAAATTTTACTAGAATTGGGACTCATTCATCAGAAGTGGTGAATCAATATAGTTGGTATTTTTTGCAACTTCAAAAGTCGATCCTACTCTTCTCTTTTTTCTCTGTCCTTCCCGATTGTTTTCTAGATCTGAATCCACAAATTACAACCTACAGGTCTTCTCCAAGGTTCTCCAAGGCTTGATGAAAAATTTGACAACTTTATTTAATCTTTCCCTTAGGAAGTCTACAACCTAGACCTACAAAACACACAAAGGAGAGGGGAAAATGTTGGGGGGTTAGTGGATAGGGGTTTTCCTTGGTCAAAGCCTGTTTTGGAAATCAATCCTTGAAATGAAATCAAATGAGAATGGAGAATGATGAATGAACAAATAACAATGTTGCAACTCACCAAACCCTACCAATATGGTGTTACAAATATGTTTTTAGTGGCTCCAATGGATGTAGACTTTGATTCTTTCTTGAATGATGTTGATCTTGAATGTAATGCTTGCTTGAATCACACAATTCTATACCAGAATTGTGAGCCCTAAAACAACATGATGCATGCAATATTTGACATGATTATTGAATGCTTGAATGTTTCTCTAGAATGGCTGAAAATCTACTCTTGAAGACACTTGAATGCTCTTGAATACTCTTGTGAACTGTAATACCCCTCTGTTTTGCTTTCTGGCTGGACAATGTGTCCTTGTTTGCTTGATGTGTTTTTTGGTTATTGAGATGCTTTATCATGTGTTCGCATTTTGCTTCCTATTTATAGAGTGATATCCTATTTGTGTGATGTGATGTATCTTATCTGATGCTTTATCATCATGTTTTAATTGGTGAAATGATGATTAGTTATTGTAACATGTTATTGCATGAGATATTTGTTTATGATGGAATTGTTAGTCTATGATGAGTGTATTGGTGAAGGGGAGGAGATCGTATCACTCGCTTACGAGTGGCCTACGATTCTAAGATTTCCTCTTCACGGTGTGTTTTATCAGATTATATATATATATGCATTTTTGATATACTCTTTGTTCTCAGGTTGACAGGTATAGGACATCGACTCCACCTGATTTCATAGGTTTGAGAGTGTCCATTGACCAACGATAATCTATTGGGAGATAGTAGCTAGGTTTTCCGTGCCAAGTCATCACCCTAGTCATAGTGTGTCATCGATTTGTTGTCAGGTGAAGTTGTTTTAATGTTGTCCCTTTCACTTTGGTTATTTATTTAATTTCAAATTATAAAGGTTATTAAATGGCTTGGGTAGTTAAAATGATGATTAACTATATCTGGTTGCAATGTTGAAATGTTAGTTATTTTATTGATTAATTTAATTTAATTAATAAAATAATCTAATCTTGGATTAGATTTAGTTTATTGATTAATTAAGTTAATGGTGATAAAATGAATTAAGTTAGTTGTTTTGGCATTATTGGATATTTAGATTTAAATTAAAATAAAAAATGAAAAGCATGTTTGGATATTTGATTTAAAATTGAAAAATAATGATTTAATTGCACTTTTTGAAAATTAATAGGTAAAATAATTTCTTTTCAAAATTTTGAAATTCTTTTGTTAAAAGAATTTTGCATGAAAATTCCATTTGGAAAGTAATTTTGTTTTAAATTTTAAAAAAATGAAAATATCCCCAAATTTGCAATAAATTTGGTGGATGAGATATTTTTAGGGGTTTGACTAAATTTGGGGAAACTCTATGAGAGCATACAATTTCATTTTTAATTTGCAATTTTTCAATTTGGTGGAGAAAGGATTTGCTGTGGCTTTGTTTTGGATTTGAAGAAAAAGTTTGGATTTCTTGGGTGGGCTAGAAAAAGATTTGGAAGCACCATATGAATCCTTCAAGCTTTGGAGAAAAAACCAGGTTCTTTGATTTTTGTTTCATTTTGAAAGAGTTTCAAATTTTGTTATGCTGTGGGAAAAGTTTTAAATTATGTTTGAAGTTCAATGAAAACCCATGTCAAATTTGTTTCAAAATTTGCAAACTTCTGTTGAAATTATGGGAAAGAAAACAAAACAAGAATCAAACAATGGAAAGATAGAAAGGAAATCAAAACAAATTTTCATTTCAAACTGAAACTTAAACACAATTGTTGTGTTGACAAATTTATTTTTTTTATTACAAAATTATGTTGTGCAATTGCAGAGTTTGGCTGAAAATGGAAGTTTTGGGTATATATTTATAAATATACCTTTGTATATATATATCCCATTATATATATACATACAAGTATATTTTATAAATATACTGTGTTTTTGTGTTTATTCTGGGAAAAAAAATTGGTTTCAAAAAATTTTACATAGGAAATTTTTCTGTATAGGGTCTGCCCTGTATTTCTTATTTGTGTATTATGGGAGGTTGCGTGGTAGCCTGGCCTCTCCCTTATGGGAGGAGCCTGCGCCCACATAAAGTTGTTTTGTTTTTTTTTTATTTATATTTTTTAAATTTTATTTTATTTTTATATTATAAATATATGTATATATATATAATGTATATATATTTTATTAATATATATTATAATATGATTTAAATAAAATTTTGTTTTTTAATAATTATTTATATATACATAATGTATATATATTTAGGTATATATATTATACATATAATGTGTATATATATAATGAATGAATATATATATCTATATATATATATATTATGTATTTATTAATAATTTAATTGGTTACTTTAAAATGGAATTATTCATATGATAATTGGATACTTAAATATATATATAAAATTATATATACATTAAGTATATACTTTTATATATAGATGTAATATATATATGTAATATATATGTGTATTCAAATATAGTGAATTTAAGTTGATTATTTATTATCGAAGTTGAAATAAGATTGTTTGTTTTAATCAAATGATCCTAACTTGCAAGTTGATTTGATTATTTTGTGTAATTGGAGAAATAGGGAGATAAAGTATTAGTCTAAATTCTTCGTTATTATAAATGTAATTTTTGTTACCTTGGAGTAGTTGCAATCAATTTTAATTATTTGTACTTGATTATAAACAATATGTCATTGTTTGGCTTGGATTTACGAAATCCTAAAGTAGGATAGGAATTTTCTTGATTTGTCTTTCGTTATGAAATCTCCCTCTTTTGTGATGATTGAGCAAATGAATATTTAATTAAGAGATATGTATACGTCCAAATATTTATTTTATAATGAAATGATTTCTATGGGGACATGGGTTTTTTTTATATGCAATATTATTAGGAAACCGAAGTAAACCTACTGATTTTAATTTATTATTGTTGATCAAATGTGCGAGTAGTTATTTAATAAGGGAATTTTTTTAAAGGAAATAGTTATTTTAAAATGATATGTTGTAAATTGAAGAAGTAAATGGTTATTTTACTATTATTTAAAAGTAATTAGGGAATTTAATAATTGATTTAAATTTCATTTTTTGTCTGAAAGAGACGCTATTAAATTAGTTTTATTAAGGCAATAAATTATGGAATGTTAAGGAAGGAAGTGGATTTAGGAAATCCAAATATAGATTGAATTCCTGTGTGATTGACCTTCTTGAATTTACACTTCTTTTGTTTTCATTTTGGGGAGTTTGATTTGAAGGGTTGTTAAGTCTTCCAAAAGGGGTTTAACTTTTGAGGTTGTTGAATTATGTTAGTTAACCATTGTATTGCCTTGGGTAGTGCATATAGTTGTATCTTGTTGTATTACCTGGTTTTCACAAACAAGGATGTTTTGTGCCTCCCTTGATTTAAGAGTGGTTTATGTGTTTTTTGCCTCCAGTGTTGGAGAGGGTTTGACTTTTGTTGCCTCCATTGTTTGGAGAGGGTTTTGGTTTTTTTTGCCTCCAGTGTTTCGAGAGGGTTTTGACCTTTGTTGCCTCCAGTGTTTCGAGAGAGATTTCTCCTTTGTTGCCTCTAGTGTTTGGAGATGGTTTTGACCTTTGTTTCCTCCAGTGTTTGGAGTGAGTTTTCATTATGTGTTCCCCCTTAGAGTTGGAGTGGTTTTATCTTGTTGGTATGCACTTGGAATTCCCTTGGTGTTTGGTTTTGTTTGGTATGTTGTCAATTAGAAGAGTGGCTTATGTTAGGGGCCAGAGCCCAAAGAGGTAAACTGGGAAACCTTTAGGGGTGGTTTAATCAAGTGATAACTAAAACAATATACTTAGAAGTTAGGTAGTTTTTCATGTTAATTAAGATAATTGAGCCTCACTCATGGATGCAAGGGCATGTATAGACTTGGGATGAGACGGGAAGGCCTAGAATGGCAAGGTCATCTATCTTGTCCTTACGAGAGGTATTTGATTCTACATGAGTTAGTATGGGTGTCGAGATTCGATAGAGGGCACCAGGACAACTCATAGTGGGGGCTGGAGCCTAGGAAGATTCCTAGAGGATATCCCATGATGAGTTGTGTGATGACACTCTTTCTACAACAACAGTTGGTATTTGGTTTTATGTGTATGGTCTTCATATCATACTCGATCAATTCTATTTTTGGAAGCAATGTGACTTATGTCAGTGATGTTAGAGTTGCACTTGTGTTATCCTTTTGGTTGTATGGTTCATGTCATTGGTTGTGTTAGTGTGAGTTATCCTATGTCTAGAGGTTGTTGGTCTTGTATAGGATTTCTTGTTACTATCTCCTAGCACGGGGGGTGAGCCTTCAGGTATCACATGGTTGGGTGGAACGTGCACCTTAATCTGTTGGGTCTTCTTGATTGTGTGGATGAGATTTCTAGTTGGAGAGCTCATGGGATCTAGTTTCTTTTTATACTTCATTCATTTTAGTTGTTATTGTATTTCATTACCTCTCTTATGTTATCGAGGTGGAAGATGTAACTTGTAACCTTTTTTATTGGACTTTCCTCATTCGGGGAATGAGTGTTGTAAGCATATTGTAAATTATATTATTGGAACATGTGGTATTTCTTATGCTTTGTTGTAATATATCTTGTATGGAATGTATGTGTTCTTAATTCGTGAGGTAATGAAATGCTATGTTTTTAATTCATGTTTCTTCTTTGGGTTTTAAATAATCTCAGTCTCGTAACCTTAGAGGTTGTTGGAAATGGATAGTGATCTTGCATGTTAATTGTACTTAAAAAAAAATTGTATGTTTGAGTAGTTAATTGCAACTTCCTCTAGGGTTGTGTGGCAGGGTATTACACATGGTATCAGAGCCTAGGTTTAAACACTGGGTACTCTAGGATAATGTGGAACCCATTATGTTGTTAGTTGCGTAGGTTTATGCTCTGGGCACTATGAGCCATGGCGTTGACCTAGACACTCTATTCGGTAGTTTATGTTTTCCTTTTGGGTTGATCTCGCTTGTCTACCCATAAGTTGTTACATGGTGTAGGTCCAACGGTGCAGGAAACTAGTGGAAAGGATAGGATCCTCGGTGTAGTGTACAATGGACCGATATCCTTCTTACCAGGTGAATGCACTATGGACATTTGTGTAGCATGTGAATTTTTGGGTGTGTGTGTGTTACCTGTTTGTGTTTGCAGGCTTCCAAGAGTAAGCCTGACCCTAGGGGGGAGGATGTAATACCCCTCTATTTTGCTTTATGGTTGGACAGTGTGTCCTTGTTTGCTTTGATGTGTTTCTTGGTTATTGAGATGCTTTATCATGTGTGTGCATTTTGATCGCTCTTTATAGAGCGATAGCCTATTTGTGTGATGTGATGTATCTTATCTGATGCTTTATTGTCATGTTTTAATTGGTATAATGACAATTAGTTATTGTAACATGTTATTGCATGAGATATTTGTTTATGATGGAATTGTCAGTCTATGATGAGTGTATTGGTGAAGGGGACGAGATTGCATCACTTGCTTTTGAGTGCCTATGATTCTGAGATTTCCTCTTCATGGTGTGTTTTATCAGATTATATATATGTGCATGTTCGATATACTCTTTGTTCGTAGGTTGATAGGTATAGGACATCGACTCCACCTGATTTCACAGGTTTGAGCGTGTCCATTGACCAATGGTAATCGATTGGGAGATAGTAGCTAGGTTTTCCGTGCCAAGTCATCACCCTAGTCATAGTGTGTCATTGGTTTGTTGTCAGGTGAAGTTGTTTTAATGTTGTCCCTTTCACCTTGGTTATTTATTTAATTTCAAATTATAAAGGTTATTAAATGGCTTGGGTAGTTAAAATGATGATTAACTATATCTGGTTGCAATGTTAATATGTTAGTTATTTTATTGATTAATTTAGTTTAATTAATAAAATAATCTAATCTTGGATTAGATTTAGTTTATTGATTAAGTTAATGGTGATCAAATGAATTAAGTTAGTTGTTTTGGCATTATCAGATATTTAGATTTAAATTAAAATAAAAAAATGAAAAGCATGTTTGGATATTTAGATTTAAATTGAAAAAATGGAAATATGTTTTAAATTTCACTTTTTGAAAATTAATAGGTAAAAGAATTTCTTTTTCAAAATTTTTGAATTCCGTTTGTTAAATATTTTTTTTTGAAATGCATGAAATTCCATTTGGAAAGTAATTTTGTTTTAAATTTTAAGTAATATCCCCAAATTTGCAATAAATTTGGTGGATGGGATATTTAGGGGTTTGACTAAATTTGGGGAAACTCTATGAGAGCATACAATTTCATTTTTAATTTGCAATTTTTCAATTTGGTGGAGAAAGGATTTGTTGTGGCTTTGTTTTGGATTTGAAGAAAAAGTTTGGATTTCTTGGGTGGGCTAGAAAAAGATTTGGAAGCACCATTTGAATCCTTCAAGTTTTGGAGAAAAACCAGTTCTTCTTTGATTTTTGTTTCATTTTGAAAGAGTTTCAAATTTTGTTTATGCTATGGGAAAAGTTTTTTTGTTTGAAGTTCAATGAAAACCCATGTCAAATTTGTTTCAAAACTTGCAAACTTACGTTGAAATTATGGGAAAGAAAACAAAACAAGAATCAAACAATGGAAAGATAGAAAGGAAATCAAAAGAAATTTTCATTTCAAACTGAAACTTAAACCCACTTGTTGTGTTGAAAATTTTATTTCTTTTATTGCAAAATTATGTTGTGCAATTACAGTTTGGTTGAAAATGGAAGTTTTGGGTATATATTTATAAATATACCTGTGTGTGTATATATATATATATATATATATATATATATATATATATATATGTATATATATATATCCATTATATATATATACATACAAGTATATTTTATAAATATACTGTATTTTTTTGTTTATTCTAGGAAAACAAATTGGTTTCAAAAAATTTTACACAGGGAATTTTTCCTGTATAGGGTCTGCCCTGTATTTCTTATTTGTGTATTATGGGAAGTTATTATTAAAAATTGGTTTTGTTGGAGAGGGTAGTGGTCCCTGCTCCCACAAGCCCCATGGGAGGCGCTGCTCACACAGTACACCCACATATGGGGGAGGCACGTGGCGACTTGGCCTCTCTCCTTATGGGAGGGGCCCATGCCCACATAAAAGTTGTTTTTTTTTTTTTTATAATTTTAAAATTTTATTTTATTTTTATATTATAAATATATATAATATAATATATATATTATATATAGTAATTTATATTATATATATAATGTAGATATATTATATTAATATATATTATAATATGATTTAAATTAAATTTTGTTTTTTAATAATTATTTATATATACATAATGTATATATATATTTAGGTATATATATATAATGAATATATATATATATATAATTTATTTATTAATAATTTAATTGGTTGCTTTAAAATGGAATTATTCATATGATAATTAGATATTTAAATATATATATATATATATAATTGTATATGCATTAAGTATATACTTATATATATATATGTAATATATATGTGTATACAAATATAGTGAATTTAAGTTGATTATTTATTATCGAAGTTGAAATAAGATTGTTTGTTTTAATCAAATGATCCTAACTAGCAAGTTGATTTCATTATTTTGTGTAATTGGAGAAATAGGGAGATGAAGTATTAGTTTAAATTCTTCGTTATTATAAATGTAATTTCTATTACCTTGGAGTAGTTGCAATCAATTTTAAATATTTGTACTTGATTATAAACAATATGTCATTGTTTGGCTTGGATTTAGGAAATCCTAAAGTAGGATAGGAATTTTCTTGATTTGTCTTTCGTTATGAAATCTCCCTCTTTTGTGATGATTGAGCAAATGAATATTTAATTAATAGAGATGTATACGTCCAAATATTTATTTTATAATGAAATGATTTCTATGGGGAAATGGGTTTTTTTTATATGCATTATTATTAGGAAACTGAAGTAAACCTGTTGATTTTAATTTATTATTGTTGATCAAATGTGCGAGTAGTTATTTAATAAGGGAATGTTTTTAAAGGAAATAGTTATTTTAAAATGATATGTTGTAATTTGAAGAAGTAAATTTTTATTTTACTATTATTTAAAAGTAATTAGGGAATTTAATAATTGATTTAAATTTCATCTTTTGTCTGAAAGATACATTATTAAATTAGTTTTATTAAGGAAATAAATTACGGAATATTAAGGAAGGAAGTGGATTTAGGAAATACAAATATAGATTTAATTCCTGTGTGATTGCCCTTCTTGAATGTACACTTCTTCTATTTTTGTTTTGGGGAGTTTGATTTGAAGGGTTGTTAAGTCTTCCAGAAGGGGTTTAACTTCTCGGGTTTTTGTGTTATGTTAGTTAATCGTCATATTGCCTTGGGTAGTGCATATAGTTGTATCCTGTTGTATTACCCAATTTTTACGAACGGGGATGTTTTGTGCCTCCCTTGATTTAAGAGTGGTTTATGTGTTTTGTTGCCTCCAGTGTTGGAGAGGGTTTGACTTTTGTTGCCTCCAATGTTTGGAGAGAGTTTTTGTTTTTGTTGCCTCCAATGTTTGGAGAGGGTTTTGACCTTTGTTGTCTCCATTGTTTGGAGAGGGTTTTGACCTTTGTTGCCTCTAGTGTTTGGAGAGGGTTTTGACCTTTGTTGCCTCCAGTGTTTGGAGAGAGTTTTGAATTTTGTTGTCTCCAGTGTTTGGAGTGAGTTTTCATTATGTGTTCCCCCTAGAGTTGGAGTGGTTTTATCTTGTTGGTATGCACTTGGGATTCCCTTGGTGTTTGGTTTTGTTTGGTATGTTTTCAAGTAGAAGAGTGGCTTCTGTTAGGGGCAAGAGCCCAAAGAGGTAAACTAGGAAACCTTTAGAGGTGGTTTAATCAAGTGATAACTAAAACAATATACTTAGAAGTTAGGTAGTTTTTCACATTAATTAAGATAATTGAGCCTCGCTCATGGACGCAAGGGTTTGTATAGACTTGGGATGAGACAGGAAGGCCTAGAATGGCAAGTTCATCTATCTTGTCCTTACTAGAGGTATTTGATTCTACATGAGTGAGTATGGGTGTCGGGATTCAATAGAGGCCACCAAGACAACTCATAGTGGGGGCCAGAGCCTAGGAAGATTCCCAGAGGATATCCCATGATGAGCTATGTGATGAAACTCTTTCTACGACAATAGTTGGTATTTGGTTTTATGTGTATGGTCTTCTTATCATACTCGATCGGTTTTATTTCTGGAAGCAATGTGACTTATGTCAGTGATGTTGGAGTTGTACTTGTGTTATCCTTTTGGTTGTATGGTTCATGTGATTGGTTGTGACAGTGTGAGTTAGCCTGTGTCTAGAGGTTGCTGGTCTTGTATAGGATTCCTTGCTACTATCTCCTAGCATGGGGGGTGAGCCTTCAGGTATCGCATGGTTGGGTGGAACATGCACCTTAATCCATTGGGTCTTCTTGATCGTGTGGACGAGATTTGAGTTGGAGAGCTCATGGGATCAAGTTTCTTTTCATGCTTTATTCATTTCAGTTGTTATTGTATTTCATTACCCCTCTTATATTATCGAGGTGGAAGATGTAATTTGTAACCTTGTTTATTGGATTTTCCTCATTTGGGAATGAGTGTTGTAATCATATTGTAAATTATATTATTGGAACACGTGGTATTTCTTATGCTTTGTTGTAATATATCTTGTATGGAATGTATGTGTTCTTAATTCGTGAGGTAATGAAATGCTATGTTTTTAATTCATGTTTCTTGTTTGGGTTTTAAGTAATCTGAGTCTCGTAACCTTAGAGGTTGTTGGAAATTGATAGTGATCTTGCATGTTAATTGTACTTAAAAAATTAAAAAAAATTGTATGTTTGAGTAGTTAATTGCAACTTCCTCTAGGGTTGCGTGTTGAGGCATTACATGAACACTTGATTACTTGTTAGAATTCTAGGTGAAAATATGAGAGAAAGAACCTTGTATTTATACTCAATTATGCAAGAATTCCTAAAATTATAACACTACAAGCTGACATCGGATCTAGGAGAATAAAATCATGCCAAAAATTTCAATTTATTTTAATTTTGGGCCACATAGGACTCATTTTCCCTGTTGGAATTGTGTGCCTCAATCCCACAGGCTGAAACTTCTTGTGAGCAATTTTGGTGAGACCAGTGAGATGTCTGGCCGATCTACTAGTAGATCCTGAACTGTCGCTGTGACCTCTTGAATGTCTTGGCGATCGGCAACAAAAACCTTCGGCGTAACCTTGGACTGTCGGAATGTGTTTCGTTGATGATAGGAAGTCTTGCTGATATCAGCATGAACTTTGGTCTTTCTGGCCGATGTGGTAATCTGTATGACTTGCTCCTATTGGTATGAAGTCTTGGTGACTGGGAGATGTCTAGTCAACAGTTTGATTCCTAGCGGATTTCAGGGAGACTCATGGCGACTGATGTTTTCAGGGAGACCCTTGGCCAAAAGGCTTGCTTTGGTGTGATGTCTCATCAATAGCGGTAAGTCTCACTGACAGGTATACATTTGGAGTCTTCGCGGTAACAAAAAGACTTCGGTGTGAAGTCTTGGCGAGAGGGAGATGTCTCACTGATTGGAGTCATCGGGGTAATGAAAGGGTTCGGTAAGAACTCTTGGCGATGGGCGTTTGTCTCATTGATGCTGTGAGATGTGTTCGATATGACTCCTAGTGAAAGGTGTCTCGGGGTAGCCTGGACACTTCGGTGTGAAGTCTTAGAGATGAACGAAGTCTCACCCGATTGTGGAACATTGCGGTGTGACTTGAAGACTTCAGAGTAATGTCTCAATGATAGCCTAAGTCTTGCCAACGTGTGTTCTTTTCGGTATGACTTGAAGGCTCGGTGTAATCTCCTTGCGACAACGATAAGTCTTGCTGACTAAGATGCTTCGGTATAACATGAAGAGCTCAGTGTGATGTCTTGGTGAAAGACAATTGTCTCACCGAATGGAATACTCACATTGGCATGACTTGAAGACTTCGGTATGAAGTCTTGGTGAACTGCGGTAGTCTTGTTGATGGCAATTTTGAGATTGATGTGACTTGTGAGCATTGGTATGAGTCTTGCCAATAGGAATGCAATGGACATTGATGGTTTCAGTATGACTTGTGGCATTCGCTATATCATCTTTCTAACTGTTGGAACTTATGCCAATATCGATATGAAGCCTTTGAGCATTGGGGAGACACTTCTTATGTCTCACCGACATGTGACACAAGTTGATCGTTGTTGACCATTTGGATGACTGTCCTATGTGGTGTGACCTATACGTATTATCTTTTATGCAAGGAAGTGGAAACATCTACGATGTTGAGCTCAATGATTCGATAGTTGTGATTCGATAGTTGGAAACAAACCGATTTACAAAGCCTATTGAGAATGTATGTATATGCATTAGACGTTATGTAGAAAGGAGGGAAAGAGCCGATGAGAACAAGAGAAGAAAGAAAGAGAGAGAGAGAGCAATAGAGAGAGGACCGAGTGACTGGCTGAAAGGTTGAGGCCATGAGGCCGAAGCAGAGGAAGAGAGAGGAAGGGTTATGCTACTGGAATCTCTCCTAATCATGAATGCCATGGTTGATCTCTTGAGGAGAGTTTGCTACCAGGTTGTATTCAAAATGAACAAGATGTAATCTCTATAAAGGCTATGAGCTTGAAATTGTATTGTAACTATTTTTTGCTGAATAATACAATGGCTCAATCTTTGGAGTGTGGGAATTTTTATCTGAAAGGATTTTCCCCGCATAAATCTATTTGCTCTGGTTTCTGTCTCATCTTTCATGTCTGTTGGTTCTTGTAGTAGAATCTATTAATGCTTGCTATTGAATTTACATGTGCTTCTCTTAGAAGGATTAATGTGGGAAATAAATTGTGTTTGTTTCCACTTTAGGACATATTTGTATGTGTATTTGAGGAAATCTAATCGAAATAAAAGTTACCGAAGGCACTAGTGTTCTTGGAGGTTTCTCTGAGATGCCCCTATTTTTCCTAACCTTCCCAAGATGGTGAATGAGTCCCATCTGGCATAATGTAAGGGAACAAAATAAAAAGTGCATAGAAAGGTGTAAAAACATGTTTGAGACCCAAAAATATAGGTGGGACCCATTCACTCAAGGTGGAAAATGAGTCCCAAATCACTAAATATGGGACACACAAGCCAAAAAACAACTCAATTATGATTGGGTACTGATTGGTTTCTACATTATCCTCGAAAAGATATAGTAAATGAGGCTTGTGGATGCAAAATAGGGCCAATTAAAACATAATAAAGCCTAATTATTAATGAAAATCCTAGAAAAGTGTGAAAGTGGGTTAGAACACTTTACAACACTCCAAAAAAGGTAAGATTAATATTTATTTTAATTAAAAAGGGGTTTATTATGTTTAGAACCTTAGAAAAGTGTGAAAGTGTGTTACAACACTTCACAATACTTTAGCAAGGTACACTTTAAATTCATTAGTTCACAAGGGACCAAGACCTAATGCCAATGTGTCAACCATATTACAACACTAAATCAATGCAACATGAAGCTCAATTTCACAAGGAGGGCCCAAAGAAGTGTGAAAATGTCCCTGATGACATTTTTCAACACTACAAGTTTACATAATTAGTTCATTATATTATTAAAAAACACTCAATTAGCAATCATAAATCAACAATCGACAGCCCCCACATAAAAATAGAACCATAGTCAATAAGGATGTGAACTCTTATCTACCATTGTCACTCTTCCTATTAAGATTTGTACTCAAGAGGATTTGAGATCATTTATAATCCCCTAAAAATTTGGACAAAGTATGATTTAGGACCTACATCCCTTTTCCCAATATTTTTTTTTTGGTGAATATGACTATTTCAAACACTTTAGGTCTTCTATAATCTGAATTAGATCTTAGATTATTTACATTCATCATTAGATCCTACATAATTATCATAGAAAACATTGAAAAAGTGACTATTTGCATTCCATTTTGTATCCAAAATACATTAGGATTAATTTTAGTGACTCCACTGAGGTAGATATAGCTCAATATTGCATTGATAAATCTAAATTAGGACATTTAAAATATGAAAGTAAATCTAAAAGTGTTCAAACATTCATTTAACTATTGGAATATAGTGAAAAAGAGGAAAACCTAAATAGTTATTGTTATAGAAACATTTCAATATTTTCAATTTTTAGATTGGGCAAGATAGGATCATTGAATTTATCTACTTTACAATCTAAGAGTTGTATTTCCAAGTGCATTCATTGATTAAGGATTCTGAAAAATGCTTGCATAGTCATCTCTCATATTGCAAAATCATAATTCTACTAATTTTTGGAAATTTATTTATTGTTAGACGTGAAGAGTCATAAATAGGGTACTTAAACACTGTAGAACACATGCAAATTATGAATTTAGTAAAATAACCTTGAGATTACAATGTGCATTGCACCTTAGACCAATCAAATTTCACCCATATTTAAATCACTTGCTTACCTTTACATATTTTGTGTGGCTTTTCTTTCTAATTTTTCACCTAGTTTTGTTTGTTATCAATATCCTATACTTTTCTTTCATAGTAGGCTTATCTAAGTATTTTGAAACTCATATGAGCTTTGTGACCTATTTTCCTATTAGTAATACCCCTATGAGACATAGTTATATACTTATGGTATCTTGTGTTGTAACCATATTTTCTATGGAGCTTGAGTCCCATTACTCTTTCACACAAGTTACTACCTCTACCCATTACATTTTGGATTCCATTCCTCATACCACATTACCTATGACCTCCTCACAACCTAAAATTATATGGACTTAGAGACCACTATTGCCCATGCTCCTGAAGAGAATTTGAAATAATTAGATAAGGATTTAGAAGGTCTTCAAGAATTTCTAAGTATTGAACCTTTAGTTGGAGAGATGGTGCCTATTGTGGACAACCTTGGGAAGTTGATAAATTATTCTCAAGGAATATAAGTGTTCTATAGTATAGCTCACATAGTAGATACTAACATCCCTACAATAGCTAGCCATGCTCAAGACTTCACAAATGCTTAAAATCAAGGAGGAAAACAAGTTTACTCTACCAAAACCATACCTTATATTCACACTTTCATACCTTGAACCATAACATTAACCATACAATATAATAATGGTCTAAATCTAAGCTTAGGGCTTCCTAGTATGAATCCTTATAGTTTTTCACTTTACTGATAACACCTCCATGTTCATCACCTCTCATAAACAAGCAACATACTAAGCCATTGGTCACTCAATCTAGTTCACCACATTCAAAAAACTCTCAAAACATGTCACCTAATGATCTAGTTATAACCAACTCTTGCAAAATGTGACATCAATAAAAAAATTCATTTGAAGAGAAAAATAAAAATAAAAATGGTAAACCTCCACAATATCTCATGCAAAATCCTTTATAATTTTTTATTCTCGAAAGATCCATACCACCAAACATTGAGATACCATGATTTGACAAATATAATGGTAAGGGACATCCTAATAAGCATGAGTCTTCTTTGACAACATTATGTAGTGATTTCATTTTTTAAGATGTAATCTTAGCAAAAAAATTCCTAGAACATTGAAATACATGGCCTTGGAATGGTTTTTCTCATTTCCAAATAACTCAATCACTTCATTTACACAAACTTTTAGTGGATTTATCCAACACTTTCAACTAAAAATTGGTCATCAAGGAATGCTAACAAACTTGTTGTGCATGTTTTGTACAATCGCCCTGCTAAGGGCAGGGAACCCCCCTCCTTTGCCCGGGTCAGGTCATTTTGACCTCATCTCATTTTGTGCACCCCGTTTCCTAGCCTAAGTCAGCCATGAGCCTTAAACTGATCAATTTCATATTGGCCAAAATCACCAACCTGAGTTTCACCAAGTCATTCACCCTTATGGGCTAATTTCGATGAGCTTCTATTAGCTTTACATTCATGATTCGTTGACCCTTGCGGACCCGCGTTCATGGGTTTCCCTCTGTCATTCACTGCTATGCTCCATCATTTTCCTATAGTCGAGCCCCGACATCTACTCACTGTGTGGACCCCGCTCCAATTTTTGTCATTGTGTCCTTCATGTTTCACGGACATGCAACTATAGGTTGCCCTAGGCGGGACTTTGTTCCTATTTCATCATTATAATAGTGGCCAGCCTTTGACATCCACCTGTACGATAGGCTCTGTAGTTAGTCCTTTCATTATCACTGTTGTCGTGAAACCAACTAACCTCATTGCTTCAAAAATGCCCAAGTCCAAACATTTGTGGGTTTTCATACATGGTTTGTCCCTGCCTGACCTTCATCACCTAATGACTAGGCTCTATTCAGTTCACGCTCTCTAATGGGTCTTCCTTCATGGGCCGCTATCTGTGGGAGGCCATCGCCCTGAAAATGTTCACAACGACAAATCTTCACTGCCTCCCTGCCATGTACATTGTGATCCACCAGTGTTGTTTCATTACCACAGGCCTTAGCTAGTCTATTGATGTTTCCTCAATGGTACCCTTTGAACATCTTCCCACTAGTTGTTGTCTGCATGCATTAACCCCATTCCCTTAAACGATGGCCAACAAGGGGGGGGGGGGGTGCTATGTGGGCTTCCATCTATACCATGACTATTTCTTCTGCATCTATCATGCGTTGCCTTCTGGCACCCCATATGTCCCACCTGCATGCATTAACCTTGTTGCTCCCTAAATGACATTTACATTTGATGCTCCTACAAAGCCTATATAAAGGCTATTGGTTCACTTCACGACTTCTTTGGCAATAAATTCTTGAAGAAACCCAAAGGGGACCAGGGGTAATAATAATTTAAAGTAGCATGTACTCTTCATAGATTTAGAAGGGCAAGAATAATGAGGGACCAAATGGCCTATATGTTGTTCAGACTGGAAAACGCCATGATGACGACAATATTAGAATCATGGGACCATCAAGGTGATCTTGTGGGTTTCATGAATCAAATTACACAATCACAAAGCACTAGGGAGATCATTATCATATCGGTGGGCACAACTAGACAAGGAGTACAGATGACTAAGGACATTAGTGACACCATATGTGGATTTGGCAGATTTAGTTGTAGAGGCTGGTGAGTGGGTTTCACTATGGTGTGGGTCATTTTTTGTCACCCACAACCTTCATGGGATGCCTTTTCGAATACCTCTCTCCATGGAATTATCATGTGCAGAACCCACAATGACCTTTGTCGTGCATTCATGGAACGACTTGCTATCATGTGGGCGTCGTTGTGTCTAAATCTATCCATCCTCACCCTCGCTGTAACAACTTTTCCATGAGGACACTCTACCATATTTCACCTATAGTTCACAACCTACAAAGACTGCATTGAAGGCTTTCTAAGAGTGAGTCCATGGCAACTGCAAAGCTTTATTTATGCCACCAACATCAGGCTCTATTCTAAAACATTCTTACCCGGTGGAATGTATCCTCCAAATTGGGCCTAGTTGTTTGCATGCTCTTTTTAGTAAATTCCAACAACAAAGCAGGAAGGATGTTTGTTTTGTGGGACTTACCACATGGAGAGTTGTCCATGACCCCCTATTCTCAAATGACATCCTTAACATGGTGGCCCACATCATCATCTCTGATGGATTTCTACTTTGTGGGGTCTACAAGTCACATAGTCGTTCGCAGGATGCATTTCTCATTGGCCTCCAAAGATCACTGAGGCACCAACATAGTGTTAAATTCAAAATCATCAAATTATGGACATTAATAGATAAATAACCAAGGGTGGGATCTGTAGGAGATCCGAATGTGCAATAAACAAGTAGTTCGGGTCACGATAATAGAGGCAGCCGGATGGAGTCTCCAAATGGGATCGACCCTTATAATAGGAAGCTATGGGTTGCACAAATGAATGAGCGAGGTGTGAAGGTAAATCCAGCATGAAAGTTGGTAGGTGGGATTGCAAGCATGAAAACAACTCGTAAATTGAAAAATTATAAGATTCATCATGAGAAAACTAAAGCGATGATCTGATCTTGAGCTCCATTGGGGCATTGTATGTGGGGCTCCGCTTGGCATCAACCCTTGTCGGCTGAAAATTTAATAGTAGCCACCCATCTTCTCTTGCACGATGAAATTTTTTAACATAGGACCCGATGGTCATAATGCCATTTTGATGTGGTTTTTTTCAGGACTACTAGCCAATCGCATACTCCTCGCCTAGCTGCTTCTTGATGCAAGAAAAATTTTGCATGTCTACAGGCCTGCTCGCCCATAATTCGTTATTTGATGACATCCACATGCAACTAGCTCTTGTGTTTGTCCTATGCCCTTGGGATGAAATGTTCCTTATAAGCCACTACCCAAGTGCATAAGCTTTAGAAAAGCGACAAGATGGTTTTACAGTGGTCTATTGTGTTTTATCTCAAAATTAAGTTACCTTTGACGTATGACCATACAGGAGGGAGAGGCTCAATAGGTGGAGAAGCGATGAGGGTGGTTTTCTATTGATTTCTGCCCTAAATAAAGGTCTTATCCATGATTAATGAAGCCAACATGATAATGGATATGTTTGGGGAGGATGACCAACTTCAATATACTTTCTATAGCATTTGGAATAGACAAAAATGCAAAATAGGCGGGATGACGCTAGACTACGAGATAGAGAAGAAAGTATGGTGATCCGCAGGGAAGATTAATCGGACATCCCTTCACCTTTATTTGTTGCTCCCATAGCATTCTAACCACGAGGCCTCACACTCCTTATCCCGACGACAACTTCCCACACGAGACTCAACACTAGTGAAGCCATTTTGATCTATGTCATTAATAACAACCTCCTCACACCATATCCCCACCTCCTCCTACCCGCACCCTCATCCCATGAGTGGTCCCCATGATCAAGGTTCCCACAAGTAGCGTTAGAACATTGAAAGGGAATGATACCACTTGATATGGAATATTGATCATAGAGACTATTTAAAATGATTTGGAATTTAAACAACATTTTATCATCCTTGGGCACTCTACTGGGATCCTCGCCTCTGCGTACTGATGGTTTAATGATGCTCTACTCAAAGCATGGGAAATTTTGTGTACAGATGTTCTTGTGGGAAGAAATAGAAGCATTTGTGATGACAAAGGAGGAATGATAACCAAGGGAAAATGCACTAACAACACCATGTGATGTTCTTTTCACCATGTGGGTCTCGCCTCTCTAGCAGCCATGCTTAAGGAATCCACTTCCTATCCCATCTTCCGGGTGCCATTTGCCACTTCATATGCTTACCTCATCATGGTCCTAGTGCCCAACACAATAGGAAAAATTACAATGGATGTTATGAGTCACCAGTAATGTTTAAACTGAGTATGTAAAGGGGCATCATAATAGTAGAAACATCTTGGTGACAATCCTAAGGCTTGAATAATGAATCTGTTGAGGGAATTTGAGGATGTCAGCTAGCCTTTTGGCTATTCATGGTAAATTATACCCAGCTATGGGTTTGGGAGGGCTTGGTTATGGCAGGAAATGGTGTTTTAATCATCTAGGCCTGTGATAATGCAACTTTGGCTTCGATTATCTCTATTTTCCCGCAGTTCCATGTTGGATGGGGCTCTCATGTATGGATGGCACCATGAGGGCGGTTTCCTTTCTAAGGCCATGGCTCAACAATGCTTCCACACTTTATTTAGTCAACTTCTACCGAGGGAGTATTATGGGAGTCTCCATTAGTATCCAAACAAGGGTCTTCATTTGGCTTAGTGAGTGATAGATTCTCCCTCGGTGATTCAAACCCCATGTATTTAATGGGGATAAATAGAACTATAATTAGCAATACTTCAAGAAAAAAATTGAACAGAGCTTGAAAGGAATTTTAACCAATGATCTTGTCCTATCTTCCACTTTATGAATTTCAAATATTGGGCCTGAAACCCTCCTTTATGGTCACACGAATTGAAGAAAGAAGTATTTTATGAATGAAAATGATTTAGTCATGCTCTAATTATTTGTTATGAATGCTACTTGTAAGCATGACATTGTTTGGGAGGGTAAACAAGCATCATTATTCAGAGGATACCTGTACGAAACATTGAGTCAAGCTACAATGGGAAGGATGACCTCACACAAGATATATCTAAAGCCAAAAACCGAAGGAAATACTTTGAATTCTGCATGTCTGGATGAAGATCGAGTGCCAAGGAGGTGCTTGCATCACCTAAGACAAGAGGGGTTGTTTTCCAAAGTTGGAGATGAATGGGTAATCTCATACTATCTACTAAGTTAACCAAAGATCACCTAAAGGGTGGGGCCTAGTGAGACCCTAATTCACAAGTGATGCACTTAAAACTCATCAAGTATAATTGGTGAGCCGATAATATCATGCCAAGGAAGTTAGTACCAAGAAAACAAATAGCTTCCCACCAAAGTATGGAGAAAGGAGAAGCCATCTTGTTCTTCATCAAGCAATCATGATCTATTACTGGCTATCCTACAAGATTAGGATGCAACCAATCCATTTTCCGCAACAATGCAAATCTATGAATGAGTTGCACTTGAATGACTAAAGGGAACTGTGAATCCATCAAGGGGAGGAGGGTAGCCTTCATGCATTCTCAGTTGTAGAAGAAAAGGGAAATTCGATAAATGAGAAAAGGCTATAGGACATGGGCGCTAAAAGAAAAAATAAGAATGAGACAAAAGTTGTATTTTAAATTGCTAAATATTGGGGGGTAGGTGAAACCCTAACTTGTAATCAATCTGGGCCACACAATGCAAATTAATCCTATCCTTTCATTTGGGCTTTGGAAAACTATAAATAGGGGATTTCCCCTCATTTGTAAATGGTTGGAGAGCTGGTGTAAAGGCATTCTACAGCAATAGAGAGCTACATTGCATGATTTATGAATGTTTCTCTAGTGTTTCTTCACTATGCATGAATGGTTCTACTTCCCTATTAGTTTAGTTGCTAGTTTCTTGAATGTAAGTGATGATTATGTTTGTAGTTTCTATTTTTTATGAATTTCTAGCTCATGCTTTTTGTGGTTTGTTGATGATGAACCACTTTGTAAAGCTAGTCTAAGCTTCCTTACTTCATTGTTACAACTTAGTTCAATTGCATGTTCATGATGTGTGTATGCAATTTGAAAATTTGTAGTCCTTAGAAGATTGCAATGGTTTTGTGTAATTGTAATTTCCTCTTGGCCAAGAAAATCCTAGTTTAGGGATTTTTTCTATTGTAGCAGCCTCCATGATCACTGTTGATTCATAGTTTCAGGTCTAGGAACTTCCTCTCTTCCCTGCCCATTTTTATTTTATTTTTAATAAGTAACCTAAGCTAAGGTTCATTACACATTGTAAAGCTAGATCTGAAATTGAATTAGGAGTTCTAGGTTGTTGTTTTGAACCTGCAACAATTGGACATTAATTTCGCACCTTAAGAATTCCATTTGCAAAGCCAACTTCCCACACTTTGTAACTCATCTATAATTTTTCCTTGTGATTCGAGCAAATCACATGAAACAACTAAGATATTCAAAGCACTGTCCAGGCTTGAAATTAGAGACCTTGGGATAGTGTTCTGCAATCTAATTGTGGAAGATTGTCTTTCAAGAGAGGTGATGCACCTATGCATTACTTGTGTTGAGAAGTGCATACAAAAACATCAACAAAACTAGCACTAGAAGGATGGATGATGTATTGAGGCTACAAAGTTGAATGTTGGGAGTTGAAAAGGGAACTTTCAAGAATAAATCCGAGATAAGGAGATCTCCTTCAATACCGAAACTTGAAATCAGAAAATTTTGAAGGAAAACAAAAGCGAGTTGTAATAGAGCAACACATACAAGTCAACATCACTTAGCTACATGTAGTTTTGAGTAGAATATTGAGGAAACCATTGCAAAAATTTGCATTGGCATACAAATGTAGGATTAATGGTACCCATAGGCACAATGAGTTGGGTTGTCTAATATTATTGACTAGGGTTGAAAGCATCTTGCAAGGAGAAATTTCATTTTGGGAAATATATCAACCTTTATCCCTTGTAGACCTAGAGGAAGAATTGACAACCATGGAAGCTAAGGAATTCAAGGAGCTGATCCAAAAATGTTTGGGCAGTGAGAATGGACCAAGATTGGAGGATGCACTGATGAAAATTTGGTGCAGATTTCACAATGCACCTCACTCAAAATTAACTTGTTCATCATGTGCAAACGCTATCATTCAAGTCAAGGGTTGTTTGAACAAGTTGGAAAAAGAAACTTTCAATGAGGATAAAGCATCCCATGAGGAAAAAGAGTTGTCAATAGCTGAAGGACAACATATTGAAGATGAAACAATAAATTTGACACAAGTTAATGGTGGGACAACAAACACAAAAGTCAAAAATCAAAGAGAAGTTGATTCCCTTGGGACAACAAACGGTCTTGTTGAAAACTCAGATAGAAAGAAATCAAAGAGCTTTCCCTCCACCAATCAAGAGTAGTCCTCCACTCCAAAAGAGGATCCATTGGCAATTGATGAGGAATCAACAAAGTTTGCAACAGTGCATGATGGGACAATCAATGTAAATGATGAAGAGAAAAAAGAGGAAGAGACTGACAGTCTTGGGATAACAGAAAACATTGATGTAGGCATAAGTAATATCATATTAGAGGACCTCTCCATGTACAATGACAGTGACCAAGCATCTAAAAATGCAGATTTGGAGGAGTGGGAACAACCACATGTCATGATTGTTCACTATTTGACTTCCTTCTCAAGTGATGATGAAGACCCAATAATGGAAAGATACAACTAGCTCGTCTCTAGATTAGCGAAGGATTGGTTTGATTTAAGACATGAAGTGGATTTGGAGGTGCTACTACTGCTGAATTGGTGCAGAATCCATGATTCATCACACTCTAAGTTTGCATGAAAGCTATGCCAAGAGGCTGAAAAACAAGTTAGAGGACAAGTGGAGTAGCCAAGTGCTCGACCTCCTCTACTTGATTCTTGGATTGAAGTAGAAGACCAAGAGCTTGAATCGAGTGATGACTAAGTTGAAGGAAACCCTCGAGAAGGCATAAGGATAGCAACAAAAGAAGGACAACAACACAGTCCCAAGCTTTTGAATGATGAAGTGGAGCAGATAGGAATGTTATTTAGCAGTCATCCAAGGTCCTACCCCCTTGTAGAACACTTGTACGCAATGGATGATAGGATTTGTGGAAGACTTGCAAGGATGGATCGCTCAACATACATTGATCCCCTTGATGGACCAGTGTCTCTTCCTATTTTCCTCCCACTTGGAACCATGCCACAAGGGTATATCAATATGGCGGAGTATATCCCAGATGTTAGTAGTGATGAAGACATACTACCTGAACCATTCGTTGCTGAAATATTTGAACCTCCAGAATGGGAAAGGGGATACTTCTCAATTTATAGTGATAGTGACCAAGAAGAAATGACTAAACATCCTTGTGAGATGCATGAAATGAAAAAAGATGAGGATAAAGGTGGAAGTGTTTTAATAGCTGCCAACAAAGATGATGCACCTGGTCAACTGCAAGATACAATTGAAGGTTCTTCTAACTTGTTTTGTGTTGATCCTCCTTCACATTCAGATGGATTCAATAGGATAGATTCATGCATGTCATCATCCCATGACATTGAACATCACAAAAATAAGTTTTACAACTAGGAAAGGAAATGTGACAACATGTTGCTATCTAGGGATAGCAACCAAGTAGATACCAAATTTGCAGATGATCACCTGGATGAAGTGTTTCTCCTTGAGGAATAGTTGTTGGAGGTTGTGGATCCTACACAAGACTTGGAAGAGTTTCTAGCAGCCCCATTCTCCTAGCCCTATCTATGCCCAAGTTCAAAAATGTCGCATCGTCCACCATGTTCACCCGAGGCTGCTGATGCAATGATTGACGATGCATTGCTCACTCTTGAATGTCAAATGCTACCACCTCCATGTGACAACATCTAGGTTCTATCCTTCCTTTCCCTTGTTAATTCTCATAGCTACAGTTATTATTTTGATTATGGGAATGAGGAGAGACGAAAGTGTTTATGGATTAACCATGGGTTTAACAAACCTCCTCAATTGTTGATTTTCCCTTACTATGTGATTAAATTTGAATGTTGTGATAATAAACTTCCCTTTTTTGAATATAAGGATGAATCTGCATGGTTAAGGATTGTAACTACTTCCCATCTTCTTGTGCATGCATTACAAAACTCAATGGGTGTGAATGTTGGTCTGCCTTGTTTGAACATAGTGCTTTGTAAATATCTTTGTACACAGTCTATTTTGGGTAGTATGGGTTTCATGTATATATCTTGCTTTCCTTCTTTCATTAGGTTAGTTGGTTTTTTGTAGGTTAATTTTCTCTAGGGTAGTTCTGTTGGTTTAGTTTCCTTCCGCTTTCTTTCTTTGGTTAGTTTAGTTGTTTTCTTTTTGTTTGTTGCCCG